>SPJY01020995.1:497400-609164 GCA_005191435.1 Raddia distichophylla
GACTCACTAGCTCGCAACGACTAAGTACTATGTTGTTATGACTAATTGGCTAGCGACTAGGCCAATTTAACGGACTATTCTTTGTTGATCTATGAGCTCCCTAGTACTCCCTCCTGTCATAAATATTTGGCGTTGGAGATGCATGGTGGCCAATGTTTAAAACTTGAGTTATGAATACCTTTTAAAATTTTAGATTAGCTACATACAAATAATATGTAGATTCATTTCGAAAAGTACTTCAACAATATTATAATTTTTATGGATTTCATAGATAAACTATAATGATAACTAGTGACTTTGCTTTGTAAACTAAAAAGGTTAAACCACAAATATTTGTTACTAATAGAAGTCTCTACTACTTTAAAGCATCTAATGGTGGTGGTGCCGGTGGTGGTAGTGTCAACTTGAGATCTGAACCATCCATAGAGTGTTGTCTCTTCTACTCCGTCCGATCCAAACTGCCGCACCTCTCTCTCTCCCCTCTCTCCTGCCGCGCCCCTCTCTCCCTCGGTCAAGGGGGAAGCAACCGCTCGCTGCAACAAGGCATCGCGGACGACGATGGACAGCATGGAGATGGCCGGACTCGGGCCGTCTTCACGCTACGCAGCCACGACCGAGGCGGCAGCGCAAAGCGCGGCCACGGCCGATGTGACATTGACGACGACGCACGGGGACGGGGTGCTCCCAGCCATGGCTTGGGCTTGGCGGCGGTGACCTTCGTTGGCAATGGCGATGTCAGACGCAAAGACAACACTGCTCCACTAGCCGGCCTTGACATGGGGAAGGAGGCGGCGCCCTGTGCCCCAACCGACACGAGGTGGCGGCATCCATCGCCGAAGCGAGCCACCATGGGGTAGTGGCGGCCTTCATCCCGACCGTCCATGGGATGGTGACGACGACGCCCCCAAACTTCAGCTCGGCACGCTCGGCCATGGACTGGAGGCGATGACCTCCAGCCGGCAATGGTTCGGCCTTGAAAAGGGCGGCGGGTGGCTCACCCTGGGATGGCGGCGGCGGGATCCGACGCGGCCAGCCCAGGGACGACGGCGCCGGAGCCGGCCTCCAGTGGCGGCAGCCCCGGTCCCATCCACCACAGGACGGCGGCGGTAGCCTCTAAGAGGGGCGGCGGCCATGGGGACTGGGGGTGGGAACCCTAGCACCTCATAGGCGGTTGCAAAAAAATTGGGCCGAAAGGCCCATCCGGCTGGGGAAGAAAGAAAAATGCGAATTTTGCAATTTAGTCCTTGAAAAATGTGGAAATTGCAAATAAACCTAGTCGATAGGAAGAAGGGACTAATTTTCAATGAAATATTTGCATACGAGACTCAAGGTTCCTAAAAATTGCAAATTTATTCAATTCAACATATTAATGTTGTAAATTGATGTTTTACTGTATATATTGCGATTGTACCCTAAAAATATTGATAACCGCAATGTTTATGTTTTTAAATGCAGTTATTTACATCTTGGGGTTATTATTTCTGAATTAATTTTTAGCATTTTTTTATTTGCAATTTGACGATTTCTTTCTCTTTAAAGTTCTGTGGCAAAGCATGGACATTGCAGTAGTATTTAGTAATACCTACTAACTATATGGGTCAGGGCCTCCAAAATTGGGGACCCTTGGTGGTCGCACCAAGTGCGCCCCTATCTGGACCGGCCTTAGGGGACGGTCGAGCCCAGGTGGGTGGTTATGAGGCCAGAGCCGATGGATTTGGAGGCGATCAAGGGTAGGGTCTGGAAGAGGGTGGCCACGCGTCGCCCCTGGGAGGAGTACATGCCTAGTCAGAGATGCATGTCAAGCGTCGATACTTCCCAAGGAGTTTGGTGGTAAGACAATCTGAACACGCGGCTTCTCCGTCCATCTCGCCGTTTTGATTGGAATTTCCCCAATTTTGATCGGAGATGCATTATGTTTGGATTGTTCGTCCTGCCCTTCATGCAGGGCATTGCTACATGAAAGCACTCTCGGAAGCGTTGACGTCCAGAATGTGGATCAAATTCAAACACATGAACCGTAGATGGGGAGTCGATCTGGTGGGGTTTCTTCATCTCGCAGTTCGCGTCAAGGTGCTCACGGAGACTGAACACGGCGAAGGGAAGTCAAGCAGTTGTGTGAGCTTGTTGGTGTGCCGCTTGCAGGCGACGTGCCCGGGAGTTTCAGCGCCACGCAGCGTCAGGATGGTACCCAGTCTAAACTGAAGGACCAGGAATTGATTCCCTTGATAACCCCAGATACACTCACCCCAGGTGCCCGGACACCTGATGAACTCAATGCACTCATGGAGTACAGGGAGCTGCTGTGCGAAGCACTGGATGATGGTCCGGTGGTGGCCACGGTCATCCCCAAAGAGCACTATAACTGCATCCTTAACAAAGCCACTGTCTACAGAGACACCGAGATACCTCTTCCGCCACTTAAGAAAGGAGATACCATTGATTCTCACACTATTGTTATCTATGCATATGAGTGCCCTAGGGGAGATGTTACAGAGATGTATTTGCTGTATCAAGAAAATGCTTCCAACAGCAGGCCCAGAGGGCAGATACACCCTGACATCCTCATTGTGGTTGATATCCCAGACCTTAGGAGCAGTACTTTCCAACATTATCTTCCTATGAACGTGAATGTGGCACCTCAAGACAATGGCAATGCATCTGCTGGTGATCAAGGTCCTGGGTTGGAAGATGAGGACCATAAGGTATTATTGTTCATTTCAATCAGCTCTGTTTTTTTCCCTATTGTGTCTAATGTCACAATTGATGGTTTTTGAGAGTAGCTCCTGAATATATCTTCTCTCTGCAGGATAGTGACAGTACTGACCTAAAGACCGAAGCTAATGAAAGGCACCCATATGATCTAAATCTTCAAAGAGGGTAAGATTGAAAATATTATCTGTTTACATGTTATCTTTGAAATATTGGTTATGTACATTATGAATGTGATAGTCTAACAAGCCTTACAGGCCAATCTTTAGTTCTCCTATGTTCAAATGCATTTGTTATGTTGACGTTACACCTTTTATTTTCTATGGTCAACATGACCATAATTTGTCCAGTAACATCTTACTGCACTTATTGATGTTTTTACATGGATTGGCAGACAACAGAATGAGGAAAGCATCTATCAAAGGGAGAAGATTGAATGAGAACGCGAAGCAAAGGTGAGAAAGAAGAACCACATGTTTGGACTTTTGAGTTTTTTTTGAGTAAATAAATTGCACTATTTAGGTACCCAAATGTTGCAATTAGGTCAATTAGATGGTTTTGCGGACAGTTTTGTGATGTGAGGAGGCATGTCATCGCTTATGTGGCCTGACTTTGCATACGTGGCATTTTTCTCCTCTTTTTAATATCAACGTGGGACCCACATGTCATATCATCCCTTCTTCCTTCCTCCCCTCTCTCTCGTTCTCCTCTCGCCGGATTTGGGTAGGGCGCCGAGGGGATGTGCCGCCGCCGCATCAAGTCGAGGAGGATGAAGAGCGGCCGGCCATGGCTGCATCGAGGTGGTAGGCGGCGTTGGAGAAGGGGCGGCGCACCGACCACGACACGGAGGAGGAGAAATGGTCGCCATGCCCTGGCTCCTTGCGCGCAGCGGAGAGAGGAAGGGCGGCGGCACGAGTCCAACTGCGCGAGTGGAGATGAGTGGCGGGGCCACGCGCCCAGCCGCGCGAGGAGCCGACATGCCCCGGCCCCGCAGGTGGAGATGAGCGGCGCGCACCCCGGCCGCGGAGAAGGAGCGGCGAGACAATGCGCCCGTGTGTGGCGGCATCAGCGGAAGAGTTAGAGGGAGGTGCGGCACACCCGATGGCGAGGTCGGCCCGGGTCACAGCGGCGTGGCGCGCTGGCCGACGACGAGGACGAGGAAGGAGATGGCACGATAGTGGAGCGTCACGCTATGTCCTTCAGCTCGCGGGCTGCCGTGGAGGAACGAGAGCACACCGCCCCCCAACTGTCTTAGCCGCCGTCCTCTGTCATCCCCGCCGGCGTGCGCGTCGCAGCTGGCGACCTCGCCACCGTGCGCGTCGCAGCTTGCGACCTCGCTGTTGTCTGTGCGCCGCCGCTCGCGACGTCGCCGCCAGAGCCGCCATCGCCGCCTTGCGCCACGACGTCTCCACGCTGATGGTTGTTGTGTCGGAGCCCGCAGTGAAGATGTCCTGCATTGAACATTTGCATTTGCACTCATACATTCACGACGGCCATGGAGGATCATGCTTGGATATGCATATATTACGCCCAGCAACGCGCTCGCCACCATCCGCGTGATGGCGTTGTTGGCCACGCGGTCGCGGACCAGCTGCCGGCTCACATCCAGGCGCAGCACACCGGCCAGCTCCGCCTCCCGCATGGGGCGCTGCTGCTCCACTGTGCGCGGGCCGAGCAGCGCAGCGGGTTGAAGGCAGCGTCGGCGGTGTCGGCCACGACGTAATGCGTCGACACTCCTGCCACCCCAGCGATAGGGATGAAACGGATCGGATACGGATCGAAAACCACTCATATTGTATTTGATCCATTTAGTTTGATCGGATACGGATTCGGATACGGATAATACCAGATACAAATACAGATATGAATAATGTCGGATACAAATACGGATCGGACGCGGATACTCTCTCGGATAATACGCGAAAACATATACTAAAGAAATAAGTATATCCAAATATATATAGTTATCTCTTTATGACTGAACTTTATGGCTCATAGTCATAAAAATGATGGTGTGTAAATATCATACCCGATAAAGCAAAAAAATGTAAAATTACATGCATCTAGTTGTTATATGTGTTAGTCATTTATCCTATAGAAATATAATAGAGATAGTTTATTATCTAACCGGCCCTGATCATGCTTGGATATGCATATATATGGAGCGAGCGCTCACCGCTCACGAGAAAGAAGGCCTTGATGTCCCAGCCTCCCAGGTAACTCTGACCTCAGCGGCCTCGTAGTCCTGCAGGCCCCAGCCGCGACAGAGCGCGACGTAGTCGTCGAGGTTGAACGCTAGCTCCCACCAGCTCCACTTCCGCCACCTGCTTGGCGCAGTCCCTCGCCGCCTCGCCATGTCGCCCAGCAACGCGCTCGCCACCATCCGCATGATGGCGTTGTTGGCCACGCGGTCGCGGACCAGCTGTCGGCTCACATCCAGGCGCAGCACACCGGCCAGCTCCGCCTCCCGCATGGGGCGCTGCTGCTCCACTGTGCGCGGGCCGAGCAGCGCAGCGCGTTGAGGGCAGCGTCGGCGGTGTCGGCCACCACGTAATGCGTCGACACTCCCGCCACCCCAGCGAGGTCGCGTCACCGCCGCCGCTCCCAGCACCGCGAGGCTGCGCCGTCGCTTCTGCCCCCGCGAGTCCTGGCCACCGCGCCGCCGCCACCACTCCTGTAGTGAGGGCAGAGACCGATCGAGAAGGATGGGATAGAGGCAGAGATGAGGGAGAGGGGAGGAAAAGAGATGATACATCAGTTATTTAGGGAAAAATAGTAAATTGCTACTCCCTCTGTCTCAAAATAAACGTTTTTGGCTTTCGAAATGCACGTTTGACCATTCGTCTTATTTAAAAATTTAGTATAAATATGTAAAAATCTAACTCATACTTAAAATACAAATAATGATAAACAAGTCATAATAAAATAAATGACATTTACATAAATTTTTTGAATAAGACGAATGGTCAAACATGTGTTTCAAAAGTCAAAAACGTCATTTATTTTGGGACGGAGGGAGTACATGGGTAATGAAGTGGGGGTTAATTAAGCCACATAGGTGATGATATGTAGTCCACCTCACGAAACCGGATAATAAAACCACCATCTGGACCTGATTGCAACATTTTAGATACTTAAATAAGCGGTTTCGTAAGTTATAGATTTATGTGCACAGGGAAAGTCTAGAGACTAGTAGTGCAATTTACTTTTTTTTTTAGGGATAAAAGGGGGGCGGGAGCTCCGCCATTCCATTAAATATAGAAAATATGTAGAGCGTTTTTTTTTGTCATTGACTAGTTAATGAATGTCTCTTTTGCTGCAGTCGCAGGCAAATTCAATTCACTGATGGCCCAGCTGGAAGCAACAAAGTATGCTGTCATCAAATACTACAGATCTACCATTGTTTGAATATCAGACATTGGACATGTGTTGCAAATGGTAAGACAAATCGATAAAATTTTTGTAGCATCAGATAGTCTGGCAGGAATTGTTGTAGAAAGGGTGCAGCAGAAGTGATACTTTTTTTTTTTGAGAAAAGGGCCGGAGGACTGCCTTGTATTGATCCAAAGAGAGGGGTTACAGGGTGGGGGAGATATAGGCCCCTCCCCCATGGGCCACAAAACAACGGGCTAACTACTTACAAAAAGGGCACCCGCGCTCTCCCAGAGGCGCAGGTCGTCTAGGAATAGGCTAAGAAAAATTGCGGGCGTTCTTTTCTCATTGCGAAAAATGCGATTGTTCTGCTCAAGCCATAGCTGCCACAGAGTGGTGAAGATGACTGAGAGGATGCCCTTAGTCAGCCCCCAGAATGACATCAGTAGACCACCAATTGGCGAGGCACCCTGATTGCGACCAGGATGTTGGTCGAAGCTTTGGAAAGTTCAACATGGTCGCCATCCGCTCCCAGATGGCGCATATGTAGGCGCACTGCAGGAATAGGTGGTCCGGTGTCTCAAGGTTTCTCCTGCAAAGAGGACAGAAGTAGTTGTTCGGTAGATGGCGGCGAAGGAGAGCATCAGCTGTGAGGACCCTGCCCTGCAAAAGCATCCAGACGAAGAACTTGCATTTGGACGGAGCCCAAACCTTCCAGACCTGCTTTAGAACCGGCCTTTCGACCCGACCAGTGAACTGGAGCAGGTACGCCGATTTGACCTAGAACTCACCGCTAGGGGAGAAGCGCCAGGGGATCTTGTCTGGTTCTTCCGGAATGAGGTGGATTTGGGATAACTACCGTAGGAGCAGGATGAGTTGGGGAATCATCTGCGGGGTGAGATTGCAGCTGAGGTCAGAGATCCATCTGTGGTTTGACAGTGCGTCGTATACCGTCCTGCTTTTCCGGCAAGCGGCCCTGAACAGGTCCGGAGCCAGGTGCCTTGGAGCTTGACCAGTCAGCCAGTGGTCTTCCCAGAAGGAGAGGGAGTTGCCATCTCCCAGGATGGCGGTTGTCCCAACCCGCAGTAGTGCAGCATCGGTGTCATTGGCGGCCAGGCTGCTGGAGTCCCAGACGGGGGAGGGCAAGCACTTGCTTAACCAGAGCCAGCGCAGCCTCAGGGCCCTAGAGAAGCGAGAGAGGTCGAGGACTCCAAGTCCCCTGAGCGAAGTTGGTGAGCAGACGATGGTCCAGTTCACTCTGCTTCTCCCACGGGCAGAATCAGTACCCTTCCATAACCAGCTTCTTCTGATGGAGTCGATTTTTTTAATGACTGGAGGTGGAGCTTGGATTACAGAGAGGGCGTAGGTTGGTAGCGCTGATAGAACCGTTTTTAGCAGGGTGAGGCGCCCGCCTTTGGACATCATTGGTCCGCGCCAGCCTGCAAGCCTGGACGCCACTTTGTCGATGAGTGGCTGGAAGTGGTTGTGGCGGAGGCGCCTGACAGAAAGCGGCAATCCAAGGTATTTGATGGGGAAGGAGGCGCGCTCGGCCGAGAGGTCCTGGAGAATAGAGTCGAGGTCGGTACCGGCGCACTTGATGGGGACCATGAGGCACTTGGCGAGGTTCGTGTGAAGGCCGGTGATCTCGCCGAACATTCGTAGAATAGCCGTGAGCGCAGAGACGTCGTCCTTGGAGGGGCTTAGGAAGACGGCTGCATCATCCGCAAAGAGGGAAATCCTAGAGCTGTTTTCCAACCCCCGTAATGGCGAAAGGACACCAGCTTCGGTTGCCCGCCTGAGTAGCGCTAAGAGAAGCTCGATGGCGATATTGAACAGGAACAGGGAGAGAGAGTCGCCCTGTCGTAGCCCCCTGCCATGGTGGATCATGTCTGTGGGGTGTCCATTAAGCAGCACTCTGGAGGTGGCAGATGCTAGGGACAGGGAGATCAAGTCTTTCCAGTGAGCACTGAAGCCTCGAGCACGAAGATTGTCAAGGAGGTACGGCCATGATACCGAATCGAAGGCTTTCTCAAGATCCAACTTGAAGAGGAGGCCCGGGGTATTTGCCCTGTGGAGTTTTTTGGCAAGGCCTTGGACCAAAAGGAAGTTGTCTTGGATGTGCTTTTTCTTGATGAAAGCGCTCTGACAAGTGGAGATTAGGCTATCCATGTGTGGGGCTAAGCGGGATGCTAGAATTTTGGTAAGGAGCTTGCCGACGCTGTGGATGAGGCTGATCGGGCGATAGTCGGAGGCGGCGCTCAGGCACTCTTTTTTGGGTAGGAGGACAATGTGCGCGTTGTTGAGGGAGGTGAACCCGGCACCTTGAAGGTTGAAAAGAGCCTTTAGTGCCAAGAACAGGTCGGCAGAGATGATGTCCCAACAGGCTTTGTAGAAGTTCCAGGAGAACCCATCAGGTCCCGGCGCCTTGTCATTTGGAAGGGAGAACACGACCTGTTTGAGCTCCTCTAGGGTTAGGGGCTCTTCCAAGGAGGCGAGGTTGGCCGCCGAGAGCCCAAGGAAATCCCAGTTGAAGGAACGACGCTCGGTGGTTAGAGTGGGGATGGGTGATGAGTCGCGACCGAAGATGCTGCTGAAGTACTGATGCAGTAGGCGCGACTTATCTTTGATTTGGGTGTAGGTGTGGGGGCCCGATTTGAGGGAGTGAATTAGGTTTCTCCTGCGGCGGCCGTTTTATCCTGAGGTGGAAGTATTTGGTGTTGGCGTCGCCAAGCTGGAGCCAGGTTAATCGCGAGCGCTGCTTCCACTTGATCTTTTGGATCGCACTCAGCCCAAGGATGCGAAGCTTGAGGAGTTTGCGGAGGGAGAGCTCGTGGGGTGAGAGGGATCTGGCCTCCATGGCGAAGTCGAGGAGCCGGATGACCTTAGAGGCTATTGAGAGCTGAAGCTTGATGTCGCCCACGAGGGAGCGGTTCCAGGTTGAGAGGGCCTTAGCGGTCTGCGAGAGCCTGGTTTTGAGGTTCAGCAGTGGGTTTGGAGTGTTGAGTATTGGAGGGCTCGCTCCAGGCTTGAAGGACGACCTCTTGGAACTCGGGCATAGAGAGCCAGAAGTTCTCGAAGCGAAACTGGCGGGGAGCTTTTGGTGGGCGTTCTGCTGTGAGGAAAAGGGGGCAATGGTCGGACGTGGAGGAGGGGAGAGGTAGGAGGGAGCAAGAGGGGAACAAGAGCTCCCAGCCAGCATTGGCGAAAGCCTGGTCCAGCCGTACAAGGGTCGGGCTGGACTGCTCGTTGCTCCAGGTGAACCGGCGGCCCGACAGGTGGATTTCCTTAAGGAGACAAGTGTCAAGTGCTGACCTAAAGCGGGCCATTAGTCTCATGTTGAGGTTGAGGTTGCTTTTGTCGGCAGCTTTGTAGATGAGGTTGAAATCTCCTAGGACTAGCCATGGGCCGCCGAAATGCGAGGCGATTGCTTGGAGCTCCTAGAGGAAAAATGGTTTGGGAGCATCTTCCGTGGGACCATAGACGTTGGTGATGGTCCAGGTTTGGTGGTCTCAGGGGTGGGTAACCCGAGCGGAGATGGAGTGTTGCAGTGTGAGCGGGTCGGAGAGCTGGACCAGGGACTCGTCCCAGAAGAGGAGCAGGCCTCCTCTTGTGCCGGAGGCCGGTATTTGCAGCGAGATCCGCAATCTTTGGCCGCAGATGTCAGACAGGATCTGAGGGGTCGGGTTTGAGAGCTTCGACTCTTGCACAGCTAGGATTGTTGGGTTGTAAAGGCGAACGAGGGAGGCGACCATGTCGCGCTTGACCGCGGAGTTAAGGCCGCGGACGTTTACTTAAATGTGGATTAACTTGCTTCCTTTTTGTTCGGAAGCCGTTGCATCAACACACTTTGGACATGCCTCTAATCCTAGCAATTACCATCAGGGAATAAGTACTGATGATTCCCTCAATATTCTAGATTTCTGGTCGTTTTTTCTTGTGTAGTATTGCAGTTGGTATTCCATTCAAACGTTATTTCTACTCGATTGGTTTTTACTTCTTTTTTCACTCCATTGGCTTCAACTGATATTTTTTGGTTTTTTTTTTCCTTTCAAACGCGTTAGGTGGTTTGCTAACATTTACTACTACATTGCATACTAACTTTTTTGAACAAAGGAAGTGTGTTCAATTGCTGTGAACAACTGAATTTCTCTAAAAAAAATGGATTATTTCATGAAATTCCCGCGTTAAGATATTTTGTTAGTTTCAACCTTCGCGCTGCTTTGTATGCTCCCTTCCTATCTTTATTATCTTTTTTCCCGTGGCACATTTTTTTGTCCAGAAACACCAAATGGTCCAAGTTTGTTTGATCTCTAGATTGGCAAAACTTATATTGACGTTGCTAATTTACAAGTGGTTTGTTTGTGTGCATGTTTCTCATGTGGTTGCACACGTGGATCCCCTATCCGATTTTCTCTCTCTAGCTATCCGGATAGGTAGCGGCATGTCGGCTATTGCACAGGGCAGCGCTAATGTTCTATGCTGTGTGACGAAGAGGAGCATGATACCTACGGCAGTGTCGCAGTCGCAGAGGCATGGCGAGGAGGAAGGAATGGATAGCAGGTTCACCCGCCTCAGCTGAGTCGACGACAACGTGGTGCGGCAAGGTGGCCTGCGATACGGAGAGAACTGGAGGCAGTGTGGTGGTCACTCTATCCTTGGGTCGTGCCTCCATCTGCTGCAATGCTGCACAGTAGAAGGCTAGAAGCCAGAAGGTTCAGCAGAGATTTGTACATGGAAGAAAACCAAAGGATGACATTTTGAATAAACTAATAGACGGTGGCATGAAGAATAAGTGGCGTGTTTTGCAATAGTTAGGGCAGAGGAAGGAGAGTGGGAAATAGGCGAAAATTTTTTACCTGAATCTTCCCTTTGATTATGTGGTAATTTCCATTCCGTCTCTCTACTTCCCTCCAACCAAAGAGAGTTAGAATTAATTAGATTTTCCTTCCCTACAAGTTCTTCCCTCCAACCAAACACACCCAAGGATCTTCAATGTATTATCATAGTTTAGACAAAATTAGATTTGCCGTTGCACTATGAGCTGCTGCAAATTGGGATGTCACATTTATTCCTTTTTGCTAGCCGGGGTCATCTGCTACAAGCGGTCTGGGAAAACATTTTCTTAGCCATTGATGTTGTTGTGCGATCCGTGCGGCTTTCTCCAGTGCGCACTAGGACAACTAGTGGCTGAGGTTCGCTCATGTTTTAGCATTTTGTAGTAGGAGTTGGTATTTTTCGGGGTTGTATTTTTGGTTGCTCTTGGGTATAAGTTGATTTTATCTTGGTGATTATTCATTGAGTTGGGATCTAACGATTTGTTGTGTTTTTTTCGCTGATTTAGATTTGCCACAAGATTTGATTAATTCACTTCAATGTGATACGCTCCCTATTAGTTTTAGGGACAAGTTGGTTTTGTTGATTTATTTAGGTTGTAATTTTGGTATTCTGATGTAGTGGTTGTTTCTAGGGTTTTGATTTTTGGGGATAATGATGTAGTGGTCATTTCTATAGATACATATGTAATACTCTAGTCTATTGAGATGTGAGGCACATGTGGCCCATATGGATGTGATGATGGGAATAGTCCCACATTACTAGTTGAGACAGAATTGTAGTAGCATATAATGCTTGTTGGATCCAAACATAGCACCACAGATTAATCCTTTTGGGTGAAGTGAGGACGAAAGCTCAAGTTGGTGCTATGCATGCGTGGGCCAGCCCTATAGGTGGGCTAGGCTCTTAAGCGATTTTGGGTCAGGGTGTTACAAATGGTATCAGAGCATCAACCCTCGATGTGTGGTAAAATGTGTGGGCTTAGTTGCATGGGAACATTCACCATGACTTGTGTGGGCCTAGAGTGGTCACACGGTATGGCATATGGTCCAACACTAGACGCACTGTTGTGTACCGAGGGATCCTAGACATTTGCCACTTAAGCGGTGTGCTGACGAGGGCGTCAGCCCATTAAGGATGGGTGAGTGTAATACTTAGGCCCATTGAGATATGAGGCCCATGTGGATGTGATGGTGGGAATAGTTCCACATTGCTATTTGAGACAGAGTTGTCGTATCATATAATGTCTGTTGGATCCAAACATAGCACCGTGGGTTAACCATTTTGTGCGAAGCAAGGATGAAAGCCCAAGTTGGTGCATGCGTGGGACAGCCCTGTAGGCAGGCTACCCATGTGGATATGATGGAGGGAATAGTCTCACATTATTTGTTGAGACATAATTGTAGTAGCATATAATGCTTGTTGGATCAAACATAGCACCACGGGTTAACCCTTTTGGATAAAGTGATGACGAAAGCCCAAGTTGGTGCTATGCATGCATGGGCCAGCCCCGTAGGCGGGCTAGGCTCTAAGCGATTTTGGGCCAGGGTGTTATAACATATATTAGATTAAGCTCGAATTGTATAGACAATACAATTTAATTGTTTAGAGTTTTGTATTGATGTGTTATTTGTTGATTTGCACTTATTTGTTTTAAAGATTTATGTTATGTTATTTACATATATTTTGCATGATGGTAGAAATGCTATTGACCTAAAATACATGAATGTGCTTTTGTTACTTTGATAATATTGATTAATCATTTTTGGGTTGCACTTTTCTAACTTGTTTGAATCTGGTTATGTGTATGTTAATTCACTTTCATGTAATTGTTCCTTGTATTTTTATAATTGTTCTGTTTCATTATTCAGTGCTCATTGTTTTTTAGTGTTTAGTGTTTTTTAACTGTAATGCCATAGGTTGAAATAGGTGAATAGTTTTAGAGTATATTACTCTTTAATCATTTTAGTAGGTTCAACTTTTGTTGTTTGTTATGTATACCTACATGGAGTTGTTTGTTATGTATAATTTATTTTGTTTGTTGTTTGTAGTTATGTCACTTGCAATTTAAATTTAGTTGCCTGATAGTTTTTTTTTATAGTTATGAAGCTTAGACGTGACAAGTTGTACAAGGGGGTTAAGGATGATGAAAAAACATATTTTGATGAAGGCTCGGGTTTGATTCTGGAGTGAATTACAATATTTTTTATATTATTTCTGAATGTTATTGTTTTATTTTCTGTCAACATGTATATCGACTATATTTGTTTAATTGTGTTGACGTAGATACAAATTCATTATACATGAAATATGGCAATAGTTCTTCTCATGAGAAATATGCTTATTCTATTGAACAAGTGATGAGAGTATTGAATCATCCGATAGTTCCATGCTGAATTTATTATTGCTAATACATGTAATTTGGTTTATTTCGCAAATCAACGTGATGCTTAAAATTTAAAGATTCTTTGGAAACTTGCATTGGTGTAAATTTTGAGTGATAAGGTAATTAATTTCATTTTATTTATTTTTAATTTATTTTTAAGTTGATGTATTCTTGTGTTGATGGTATTTTAGGTTAAAGAAGACATTGCTATTTTTTAAAGGTTTAATATGTAAGCTGATGTAAACATGACTGCAAAAACTCAAGTTATTATTCTTGGCATTATGGATCATCTGAAGAAATTGAGCGCCAATTACAATTCATGTGCTCAATTTGGAAAGTATTTTTTATTATCATAAATTTTCTTAATTTTTTATAATTTTTATGTAGTGCTTAATTTATTGTTTTTGTACTATATAACTCAGATTTGATATAGCCGATGGATGTAACACTGAAGAATTGAAGAATGATCATGGCAATAGTAGTGATCAAGGTGATGGTTTTAATTAAAATTCAACGGATAATAATGACTATCCTCACGGTAATGTCATGTGTAATTCTCATGCTATTATTGGGGATATTTGTCTTGATCCTATTCAGTCTATTGGTATGGGTATTTTTTATATCCTTTTGTTCTACGTTGAGATTTCTTACTTTATTCCCAAGTGATATTATTTATGTCCTACTAATGATCTAAATAAAAAAGTAATTCATGTTAGTCAGATGGTATCATTCATCACATGTTTGATTCTAACCAAGTTCCTACAACTGTTCTTGTAAAATCAGAAGAAGTTTTTATCTAGAAGCTTTACATATTTTTTTATTTATTATACCACAATAATGTATTATTAATCTCTTATCTTCAGTTACATTGCTAATAGTAATGTGGTTGTTTGTTAGCGGGTCGAGTGAATGGTTAGCTAGTTGTGTGCGTGAGTTGGCATTTTCGAGGTTTGTATTTTGAATGTTGTTGGGTATAAGCTGATTTTCTTGGTGATTGTTCATTGTGCCGGGATCATAGGATTTGTCGTGTTTTTATTGTTGTTTCAGGTTTGTCATTGGTTAATTCACTTGAATGCGATACGTTCCCTATTAGTTTTAGGGGCAAGTTAGTTTAGTTGATTTATTTATGTTGTAATTTTGGTATTATAATGTAGTAGTCATTTCTAGGGTTTCAATTTTTGGGATAATGATGTAGTGGTCATTTCTATGGATACATATGTTAGATTAAGCTCGAACTGTATAGATAATACAATTGAATTGTTTAGAGTTTTGTATTGATGTGTTATTTATTGATTTGTGCTTACTGTTTTTAAAGATTTATGTTATGTTATTTTACATATATTTTACATAATGGTTGATAGAAATGCTATTGGCCTAAAATAGATGAATGTGCTTTTGTTAATTTGTTAATATTGATTAATCATTTTTTGTTGCACTTTTCTAACGTGCTTGCATCTGGTTATGTATATGTCAATTCACTTTTGATGTAATCGTTCCTTGTATTTTTATAGTTGTTATGTTTCATTATTAATTGCTCATTGTTTTTTTTGAAATATGTTATTTGTATTTAGGGTTTTTCAACTGTAATGCCATAGGTTGAAATAGGTGAATAGTTTTTGAGTATATTATTACTCTTTAATCACTTTAGTAGGTTCAACTTATGATACATGCACGCAGTTGTTTGTCATGCGAAAATTATTTTGTTCGTTATTTGTAGTTGTGTCACTTACAATTTAAATTTAGTAGTCTGGTAGTTTTTTTATATAATCATGAAGCTTAGACGTGACAAGTCGTATAAGGGGCTTGAGGGTGATGAAAAATCAGATTTTGATAAGGCTCGGGTTTGATTGTGGGGGTGAATTGCAATATTTTTTGTATTATTTTTGGATGTTGTTGTTTTATTTTCTGTCAATGTGTAAATCAGCTATATTTGTTTAATTGTGTTGACGTAGATATAGAGAAAGATAGCAATAGTTCTTCTAATGAGAAATATGGTAATTCTAATAGTTCTTCTGATGAGAAATATGATGATTCTATGGAACAAGTGACGAGAGTATTGCATCATCCGATAGTTCCATGGTGAATTTATTATTGCTAATACATGTTATTTAGTTCATTTCGCAAATCAACGTGATGCTTAAAATTTAAAGATTCGTTGGAAAGTTGCATTGGTGTAAATTTTGAGTGATAAGGTAATTAATTTCATTTATTTTTATTTTATTTTTAAGTTGATGTATCCTTGTGTTGATGGTATTTTTAGGTTAAAGAAGACATTGCTATTTTCCAAAATCTAAAATGCAAGTTGATGTAAACATAATTGTAAAAACTCAAGTTTTTGTTCATATTATGGGTTATCTAAAGAAATTGAGTGCCAATTACGATTCACATGTTGAATTTGAAAAGTATGTTTTTTATTATTTTAATTTTTGTTTTTTTATAATTTTTTATGTAGTTCTTAGTTTATTATTTTTGTACTAAATGACTTAGATGTGATATAGCCGGTGAATGTAACACTAAAGATTTGAAGAATGGTCATGGCAATAGTAGTGATCAAAGTGATAGGTTTAAATAAAATTTAACAGGTAATAATGACTATCCTCACGGTAATGTCAAGTGTAGTACTCTCATGCTATTATCGTGGATATTTGTCTTGATCCTTTTCGATCTATTAGTATGAGTATTTTTTATCTCCTTTTGTTCTATGTTGAGATTTATTTTTTTATCTCCTTTTGTTCTATGTTGAGATTTATTACTTTATTCTCAGGTGGTATTATTTATGTCCTACTGATGATTTAAAAAAAGAAGTAATTCATGCCAGTCATACGGTATCATTCATTACATGTTTGATTCTAACCAAGTTCTTGCATCATTTATCACATGTTTGATTCTAACCAAGTTATTGCATCAGTTCTTGTAAAATCAGAACTTGTTATGTAGAAGCTTTTCATATTATTTATTTATTTATTATTTATTATATCACAATAATGTATTATTTAACTCTTATCTTTAGTTGCTTACCTACTAGTAATATGGTTATTTGTTAGCTGTCGAGTGAGTGGTTAGCTAGTTGTGTTCGTGAGTTAGTATTTTCTAGGTTTGAATTTTGGATGCTCTTGGGCATAAGCTGATTTTATCTTGGTGATTGTTCATTGTGTCAGGATCTAAGGATTTGTCATGTTTTTGTTCATTGTTTTAGATTTGTCACCTGATTTGGTTAATTCACTTCAAATTGTTAGAGTTTTGTGTTGATGTGTTATTCGTTGATTATATCTAATTTTGCTTACTATTTTTAAATATTTATGTTATGCTATTTATATATATTTTGCATGATGGTTGATAGAAATGCTATACGCCTAAAATAGGTGAATGTACTTTTGTTACTTTGTTAATATGATTAATGATTTTAAGGTTACACTTTTCTTACTTGCTTGCATCTAGTTATGCATATGTCAATTCACTTTCGATGTAATGGTTTCTTGTATTTTTTGTGTGGTTGTTATGTTTCATTATTCAGCGCTCATTGTTTTTTTTTGAAAATGTGTTATCTGTGTTTAGGGTGTGATGCCCATCTTGGGCCTTGTAGCCAGCCTAGCCCAGCCCATCTTCTCACATCAGATAAGAAGGGGAGAGAGACAAAAGGGGATCGGTCTCCCCTCCCTATCTCAATACTTCTCTGCCTCATCTAGTCATCTTGTTTCCCCTCTATGTGCTGTGTCGTTGCCGCTGCTAGACATGCCAGAGGTCACCGTTGTTGCCTCCACCGTCAGTTGCTCTTCTAGGTGTTGCCTTCCTCCCTCATGATTATTTTCCCCAATCCATACTAGTGTCCCAAGCCCTAGCTAGCTGTTGCAGCTCAATGAAAGTAGGGGCTGAACCTGTCTTGGAAGGAGAGAGTTAGGGAAGAGAGAAAAGAGAGAGGAGAAGGATATAAAGATAAGGGAGAAGTTAGGGTTTCAATGTTCAAGGCATAGGAGGGTTTGAGAGATAAGGTGCTTTTACCACCTGCTGCACAAATGTTAGGGTTTCAATGTTCAAGGCTTAGGGGGGGGGGGTTGAGAGATAAGGTGCTTTTACCACCTGGTGCACAGATTCTAAAATTGCCAAGTTTAGAGAATTAGTGAG
This sequence comes from Raddia distichophylla, assembly GCA_005191435.1. Lineage (NCBI taxonomy): Eukaryota > Viridiplantae > Streptophyta > Magnoliopsida > Poales > Poaceae > Raddia > Raddia distichophylla. The sequence continues at coordinate 514,823 of SPJY01020995.1, forward strand.
TGCTTGTGAAGGCTTTATGAATTGAAAGGGGGTGAAGGGGAACCATGATTATGAATTGTTTGATATACATGTATAATTCATGTTGAGCATGTTGTCGGTACATAAGGTACCGGGGTGTCCTCTCCACATCCTCCAGAAGGGGGTAGAAGACGGTGCCATCCAGAAGGATCGTGAAGACCGGGCGAGCTCTCCGCGCGCCAGGCGGGCGACCAGACCCCTGCGCGGGCGAGCCCTCCGCGCGTCAGGCGGGCGAGCAAGGCCCCAGCGCGTGGGCGAGCCCCTCAGGGCGCCGGGCGAGGGCCCCACACGTCAGGCGGGCGATCAGACCCCAGCGTGTGGGCGAGCCCCACGGCGTATCGAGCGGGCCCCACGCGTCAGGCGGGCGAGCAAGGCCCCAGCGCGTGGGCGAGCCCCTCAGGGCGCCGGGCGAGGGCCCCACACGTCAGGCGGGCGTTCAGACCCCAGCGTGTGGGCGAGCCCCACGGCGTATCAAGAGGGCCCCACGCGCCAGGCGGGCGCATGGGCGAGCCCCCTCTGAAGACGAGACGAGGGCCCCACGCGCCAGGCGGGCGCATGGGCGAGCCCCCTCTGAAGACGAGACGAGGGCCCCACGCGCCAGGCGGGCGCATGGGCGAGCCCCCTCTGAAGACGACAAGAGGGCCCCACGCGCCAGGCGGGCGCATGGGCGAGCCCCCTCTGAAGACGAGACGAGGGCCCCACGCGCCAGGCGGGCGCATGGGCGAGCCCCCTCTGAAGACGAGGCGAGGGCCCCACGCGCCAGGCGGGCGCATGGGCGAGCCCCCTCTGAAGACGAGACGAGGGCCCCACGCGCCAGGCGGGCGCATGGGCGAGCCCCCTCCGAAGACCAGGCGAGGGCCCCGCGCGTCGGGTGGGGCCCGTATGGCAGGGAACATCCCGAAAGGAGTCTTCTGGTCGAAGGCTCCCCCTGCTGCGAAGGACGAGCGCATTTAATGCGACATCACGCGCGGATAGACAGCTGAAGACATGATTACCGCTACAGTGACCCCTGCCAGTCTGAGCGGCTGTCACTGTGGCGCAGAAGAATTGACCGGCAGAGAGAAGGTTTGCTTGAGATGGCCGCCCGCGTCAGGAGGAGCAGACTGGGCCCCACCCGCAGCCTCACTGGTGTGACTGTGCGGGTCAGTGGCCACTTGCGAAGCACGCGAGGGCGGCGCCGCGCGGCGTAGTAGCAGCACGTTTTCGTCTCTCCTGTCGTGTCTTGTTACTGTACCAAGGGTACTGTACTGCCTACCCCCTCGGCTCTCTCCGCCGGTTCAAAGCTTGTATAAAAGGGGTGGAGAGAGAGGGGAGGGGGGAGGCGACGTTGCATTGCACTAGCATACGTGCATTCGCAACACTCTGTAAGTACATTCCATTCAACCACAACCAAAGAGCTAAGGCTCAGCAGGAGTAGGACTATTACCCGCGAGGGGGTCCGAACCTGGGTAATCCCCGTGTGTTGCTCCTTGCTGCGTTCAGCGCTCAATCGAATCGAGCTCGGCCGATAGGCTAGCAGGATAGAAATCTGACTAGGGGTGTGATCCGCAGTGGTTGAGCGGTGAGCACGCCGTCACATGTATTTCTTCTTTATAGGTGGTGTTGCCTTTGGTTTGGGAACTTCACACCACACCGCCCCTCATGTGTAAGAAGGCAAGTGCATGTTTGAACCAAAGAGATGTAACCGTTTAAATCTGGTTGATATCATTTTTCTCAGTACGTGTGGCACTCGGTGGCTATCCGTGTGGGTATGACTTCATAAAGGAAGTGGTAAGTGAAAGAAAGGTACAATGGATATTGCATCATGTGCATTCATATGCATAGTGTTAACTCAGTGACATAGTCATATAACTATTCCATGGTGCTTCGAGCCAGGTCGGTGAGAAAGTTATATGACTAGTCTTGAGCATCACAGGAAAAGGACCTACAGAGGTAGGAACTTCAAGTGAGTGGAGGATTCAACCCCGTGTGAAAAAGAACGGGGCATGATAAGTGTGTCATCGATGGGTGAGCATCACAGTAGTGATGCATGACTCATTGCATTGCATGGCAATGTTTCAATATGGGAATTGAAGTATTGAACAGAGATGGCGTACAACCGTGAAGCTAAGATAATGATGAACCATCGAGTGGTTATGTTTATGATTCTTTGATGATGACATGACTCTGTTTAAATATGTACTTAGTCATGGACTCACACTTGTTCCTTTATGTTTTTCTTCTAGGTGAGCTCGAAGAATGACATGCATGGGAGACGGGTGAAGCATCACACTTTTGCTTACTAAATAACAATAATGGTCACATAGCTAGTGTAAAGTGAACTAGAAAACTAAGTCGTTCCAGTGTGAAAATGGCCAAGCTTATTGTAATGGTCCTATATAAAGAATTTGTCGTTGTGGCTTGATCTTTGAATGTTTTTGTTTGTATCTACTTAGCCTCAACATGGTGAGTCCTGGTAAGAACACTATTTGAATGGGTGAAACACTAGGTTGATAGTATGATATTTTGGAATAGGGCTGCTATATGTTTGATATAATGTCTATTTGCAATTGTTTGGATGTGCAACTTTTAGGCAAGATGCTGTCAAAATTTCATGTGAAACTAGTAGTAGGTAACATTCTAGGCTCGGTGGGTGTTGTGGGTGTTACATTTGGTATCAGAGTGGACGTTAGGTTTGTTATGGATAAAATTAATACATTATAATTTTCATGTAACACAAATCTTAGGATAATTTTCATGTAACAGTGCGACCACGGGTGTCTATGTGGGCAGGCCCTGGCTTGGTAACTTTTGGAATCCTAATTCGGTACCCATCTGGTGGGACTATCTTGCGACACTGGTCTTGGGTTGTACTATCTTGCGGGCACCGGTGCAATCCGCAGCCAGTAGTTGTGGTTTTATGCGGGCACTGATACCCAATATTGTGCTGTTGGGACCGGGTCCTGAATTAGGAGGAAGATTGCCAAAGGCTCTGTCAGGAGGACCTTGTTTTGGGATGAATCCTGTCTCGTGGGTAAAGCGTACGAACTCTGCAGACTTAAAACTTTCTAGAAAGCCGTGCTCACGGTCAAGAGCGGACGACGGTGGCGTGACCATAATGGTAGTTTTCATCTTTCCTCTCTTTGTTTTCAAAAGGAATTTGCTATCTTGCAGTGGGTGTTGTAAGGAATGAGAAAACCATGGTTAGTACCGTGAGATATGTGTTAATCTTTTTCAAAAGTGCCTTCAACTGTTAGGTTCTTTTGTTTAAAAATTGGCTTTATCCAAAATGATCCCTAGAGCCTAGAGACTGCATTGCAGGCTTGCAAGTATTATAAATAATACTCACCCTCGTGTTTTAGTCACGAGGCTTCTTAATCCAACGAGCAGTTCTCGATTCTCAGCTGTATTGCCTCGATGGAGAAGAGTATGAAGATGGCGACTTCGCTGATGGGATTCAAGATGAAGAATTCTAAGGACGTCTAGGTCGCTAATTACAGCATGCTTGTGGGATGACGTTGAAGACCTAAATTTGTTCTTTTGATATTTATTTGCACTATGCTTCCGTACTCTTGTAAGGCAATGTTGCCAAACGATTGTAATAAAGCCGCACTCTGATGTAAACATTTTATTATTCGCAACGGTAATGATTCAAGTCTGTAAGATCTGTGTGTACTAGCTACTTGATCCAGGGACTAGTATAGGTAATGCACAGCAGGGAACCAACTTGATTTTCGGATCACGACACCAGTGCTCGCGTCCTCTTCTGTTGGTTCAACACGGGAATCTATCAATGCTTTGGTGCTGGCTCCTACCACCGTGGCTCCAAGGTTGGATACCATGTCGAGACCCCGGTTACCACCAGGATCCACTCACGATCCATTGCTAGTCGCAGAGATCAATGCTAGCAACTCATGAGCGACATGTTCGAGCAATCATCATACAACCAACATAACTAACAAAATATTAATAACATATGTAAAAGTACATGGTTCTCACAAATACCTATTACAATAATTATAGTTCTCACAATAATTCAGAGTGCAGATAAAAGTAATGCAACGGAATAAAAGTATGATGACAGCTCCAATCCAACCCATCACACTAGCTAATCCTCTAGTCCAAAGTCTTCGGCGGCGTAAACTGGACCGTCGTCTTCTCCTGAAGTAAAGGAACATCGATTTCGAGACACATGAGTACAAAGTACTCAGCAAGGGTCCTTAACGAATGCAGGGCCTCAAAGGATAGGTTGGCTATTTTTGCACAAAACCTATACTAATCAATTATTATGAAATTGTTGTAAAAACAGTTGTATATTACTGTAAATGATTCCCAAAACACACACACAGAGCTCGGCTCCACAACCCCTCTATAAATTAAATAACTCAACTCGAATAGATCGCTTAACTCTATTCAATTCCAAACCCACCATCAGATTAATTAAACACGTGTGACTACCATGTACGACTTTCCTCCCCTCCCATAACCGTGGGAACGGCTATCATGATAGTTTTATCTCTGCAGAGTTTAGCACACTTTACCCACAAGCCCAACGGTACTGTTATGTCTTCGCTCTTCCTTAGGAGCAGAGAACAAGTAGCTGTACAAGGCAGTTCATTAGATCCTTCTATTAATACCGATACCCCCTCTAAGGATTCGACATTGCGGGCCCCCCTCGTGAGCCAACGGAAACTCAAATGTCCAATCTTTTCAAGGTAAACGTGTATTAACCAATTTTCACTAACTACTAAGCCAGGTTTAGAACATGCTGCACTACATGCTTAAACTAGCACAAGTGGTTGTGCTCGTATGGTTCGGCCAGATAAGCACACGTCCAAAGTCCTTAGACCAAGGTGACTCCCTCCAACATACCACAAACCAGAGTACCACCCGACTAGCCACCTTGAGTCAACTCACACCACATAGGTTTTAGCTGATTAGGTTATTAGCATAACTCAGCATCTCCAATATACCAAGTTACCAGAAGATTAATTAATGATCCACCTATCAACTACCAACCCACGAGAACTAGCAAATCTGTGCACAAAGGATAGGCCGGATTAAACTAAGGCATCAATAAACATGATAAATTCACAGGGTCGATGACGCAAGTGTGAATATAATAGGTTACTACCCCAGCCCATCAATTTAATGCATAAGTAAAACAAACAGAAAATAAAAGTGTAGTTTGCAAATTTAGGTAGCAATATGCACCACCTACACTTGCCTTGATAGAAGTCTTCTTCTTGAGATCCTCCTGGTTGGTCTTGGAACGATCCCATCCCCGAACAACGACAACAAACTCGGTCTACGCCAAATAATGCACATGCACAAGAAAATAGCAAATCAATCAACAATTCAATCAAAAGTATATATAAATAATAATTTACTAAAATACTAGACTAAATTTGGAATCTAACGGCTTTGGAATCACCCTAATCGGACTGATGCAACGGGAAATAATTATTGAAGATTGGATAGGTTTTGGGACTAAAACAATTGAAAACCGGGCAAAACCGAGAAAAACCAGAGAATCCTGGTCGGTTTAGCCGGCTCAGACGGATGGCGGCTGAGGCGGGCATGCAGCTGACATTCGGGGTCCACCCGTGTGCGGGACCCGCTCGTTAGAGGGCGGTGGCGGGGCTAAGGCGCGCTGCGCTCTGCGCAGGCGTGCGGCGCCCGAGGGGGCAGGGCGGCACGTGGCGGCGGCGGGTTGGGCGAGGCGGGGCGGCGGGTCGGCTCGGCGGGGGCGCGAGGGAGCAGGCGGGGGCCCACGGCGACAGGTGTCGCGCTAGGGTTGGCTGGCACGGCTCCCCGGTCGGGCGAGCGCGCGGGCAGGAGCGGGCTGGCGTGGCCGCGTGGCGTCGGCGGGTTGGCCGGCACAGAATTCCGAGCGGCGGCGGTCGGCTGAGGTGGCCCAGCGCTCAAATCAAAACGAATTCGAGCCCGGTTTCGGCAAAAACTTGCGGCTTGAATATCTTTGGCTAGGAATCTCCAAACTAGGTCAAATTTGTACTCAAATTGAAGTTTGCGAGAAGATCTACACAATGGAAGGGTCGAAACTGGGTTTTGGGTTGAAGAAAAGATGAGATACCTCGGAAAGAGCTCGGGAGTAGATCGGCTCTCACCGTCGGCTAGGGTTTTTGAGGTGGAGGCTCAAGGTGTCGACCCCAGGGGGTCTAGGGGTCCTTTTATAGTGCCAAGCACGACCAAGGTTGGCCTCAAGAGATATAGAAGGATTAGACTTAGAGTCCTTGTCCAATTCGGAGTCCTAAAGATAGAATTGAGAGTTACGGGCCATGGTTTGTCTTGGGACTTAAGAATTACGTGAGATATAGCTTCTAGAACCTCCTCCCACGAGTTGGGCTCGGGATTCTAAGTTTGGGCCGATATTTCATGTGCTTTACGACTTTCTCGACATCTTTTCACACCGAAATAATTAGGTAACACAATTGCGTGGGCTTGGGCTTGAAGATATGGCTGATCTTGGCCCTCTAGAATTTATAGGAATTTTCTAGGAATTTTCTATGATTTTACCAAGCTACTCCTAAGGTTTTTGTCATAAACCTTAATCGAAATAATTTAAAAAGGGTTTTGTATATAACAATTTCCAATTAAATAGGTTTTAGGGTTTTCTAAAATACAAGTGACATACGATAAAATAGAGGATGTCACATACCACCCTCGGATATTATTGGCAGCCTCCAACTACCCCGCTACAGATTGTTACATCCCCAACAATTCCGTAATCGTCCCAGCATAGTGTTGGGACATCTGTTCCGTTGCACCACCTAGAGTTTATGCTTTGCCAAAAACAGAGGCAATGGGTCGTCCTAATATGGTTACATGTACCCTTGTAAGACATAGGACTCTTAGGTATAGTTTTGCCATTTGGTGACCCATGCCACGTCAACCAAGACTAAGGATTTTATTTTTAGCTATCTTTTAATGTCTTTTGGTTGCGTGCGTGTCCAGACTCATGCACGTCAAGTGCAGGTCTCTCTCTGGCAGGTTGGTCCCACTGAGCACTCGAGTCTCCAGTCTTATCCTATTTCGAGTGAGTTCGAGAGAGTTTGAGAGTGCCAGCTGTCCATGGGGTGGTTTGTTTCGGGTAGAAGTCACCGGAAGGGTCCGGAGGAATCCGAAGCACCTTTTTGACATGTCCCAAGAGTTTTCGTAGCCGCCAAGTCCAAAGCCAAATGTTGATCCTTATCCGAGTCAACTACATGCGAAAAGCACCAACGAACTAAGCCGGATAGCCTAGAGAGAAAAGAGAGGTTTTCGGAGGTGCCAGAAAGTGGTTTCCTTGGTTTTTAGGGTCTATTAATTTGGAAATAGGTGGGGAAGCCTAGATGGTTGGATAGCCCTTATTTTTACCTTTCCAGAATGTCGAAGATCATCAAATTCCGAGTCCAGGATCAAAAGTTATGACTTTTTAGTGTGCCTGTCTCAGTGACCTGCAGATAGTCCACACCCAGACTACGGATAGTCCGCACTTTGGGACAGAGCGCCAGCTTGAGGGGGTGCGCGGACAATCCGCAGCCTGTGGATAGTCCACACCCAAACTGCGGATAGTCCGTTACAGACTTACACCCACGATCTAGGGTTCAAATGGGGGCTATAAATTGACCTTATCCCCTCGGGGAAAGTGAGAGAGCCTCATTTGCAGCCACCTAAAGCCATCCCCATCCAAGGAGGTTGTCGGTACATAGAGTACCAGGGTACCCACGCCAAAGGGAATGACGAGCGAGCCCAGCCTGGAGGGCCCCCGCGCATTCCTAAGAAGACCAACCGAAAGGAGCGCCTCATCCAGAGGCAACGTGGCGATCCGCGAGCAAGGGCCAAAGGGTGTGAGCACAAGCCTCCTGCCCCCAGCCCGGGAGGACACGTGGCTCCCCCGAGAGCACGGCCTCCTCCCCGCGGGATGAGCTCAACACATGGCGTCACGGCGAGCACGCTCTGGGCGAGCTCGCTCTCCGCCGGACCAAGGATGAGCAAGCCAGGTAGCGCCCCCGCGAGCACACCTTGTTGGAGGGCCCACCATCAGAGGGCTCCGTAAGGGAGGAAGCTTCCCTCTTAAGGAGCCTCTCCCCCACAGCGTATCGAGCGCATTCAATGCGCCCGATATGGCGTGGGACAGAAAGGCGAATGATGGGTGAACAGTGCGGGCTGTCAGGCACACAGCACCGCTGCAGCACGCTCTGTTCAAGGACAGACGAGACGGGGCATCCGCACCAGCCGTGTCAGGCGGCGTCCCCCGTCACTTCAGCTGGAGCCGTTGAGAGACTGCAGAGGGGGCCCACTCAAAGGAGGAGCGCCCGGGTCTTCGGCCGCGCCCCACTTAGATATGGGATCTCCCCATCGTTCTCTCTCTCTCTCATGACGTACTCTCTCTCGGTCGGTGCACGCGACCCCAATACATAAGGGGTGCACCGTGCACGGGAGAGAGGAGGACACTCCCTCCCACATTCTCACTCCATCTGCTCTAGCGTTTGTAAGATTAGCCAACAGAACAACCCATAGTGAGACATGCAGGACTAGGGCTGTTACCCGCACTGGGGGTCCGAACCTGGGTAAATCTTGGAGTGTTCTTGGTGTGTTCTTCGTAATCTCCACAAAACTTAGATCCACAGCGCGGTGTACTCCCCACCGAAACCTAAAAATCCCTCCCAGGGATCTGGTGTGACATCCTAATACTTATTAGAATGTCCCAAGCTTCTTTTCATTTGCAAACAAAGGTATTAAAAGTTTTTATTTTATTAACTAAGTCTAGGTCGCTTCCTTTCATGCCTAGAGAAGCCAATTAAGGACTTTGGACCCACTTGAGGCCCAAGGCCGACCTTTGGTCGTCCTAGGACTTCTTTAAGACCTCTACCTCGACTAGAGACTTTCCAAGTTGTTCCTAAGCCGAGTTCTCTTCGGTTTTGGGATTCCGGATCCCCGTTGAGACCCAACTTGAGTCCTAGCCCAATACAAACCTCCCTAGTCGGTTTAGTGCGACCTAAGCACTATATAAAGCCCTCAAAGTCGTTCACTCACGACTTTTGGCCGCAGCTCTTCAAACCCTAGCCGCCGTCCCAAATTCTCCCGAGGTGAGATCGAGGTACGTCACCAGTAAATGTTCTCAAACCCTAGTTTCGAGTCCATACATGTGTAGATCTCGTCCTCCCGATCAAAACGGGTATATATATGACTAGATTTGGTTTAGCATTGCTCTAGAAATCAACCCCGAAAGTTTTGGCAGAAACCTAGCCCGAGGAGGAGGTGTTCTTGCCTCGGATTGCGTGCGTGCGCCAGGTCAGCGCCGCCGCCGTCCGTTTCCCGGCCTGCCGCCACGGGCAGCCAACCGGAGCGCGCCACCCGCTCGCGCCGGGACCCTCCTCCGCAGCCGCGTCCCCGCCGGCCGATCGCCTCGGTCGCGCCCGCCACCTACGATGTGATGCCCGTCCGCGTGGGCCCCCGTGCACAGCGCGCTACGCCCCGGCCTCCCGACCCACCCTGCCGCGCCGCAGCCACCGCCCACCCCGCGTCGGACAACGGTCCTCGCGGACCCCGCCTGCCCTGCGCGTCGACGCGCATGCGCGCGCTCCCGCCCGCACACCCGCGCGCCTGCCCGCCTCCCCGCCGCTGCGGCTGACAGCGGGGCCCCACCCCCGCAGGACCCGCCTATCAGCGGCTGGCCGCCGCCGCTGCTGCTGCTCTTCGGCTGTGGGCCGAGTAAGAGGGAGAGAGGGGGGTTTTCGGTGGGGTTTTAGCCCCGCTGCTGCTGCTGCTGCTCTTCGGCTGTGGGCCGAGTAAGAGGGAGAGAGGGGGGTTTTCGGTGGGGTTTTAGCCCAATAGGGTTACAAATCCCTTGTTTAATATTAGATTTTTCCCAAATCCGACCAAACTTCAAATTTTTGTCTAGAGCAAACCGTAGCTCTGAATCGAGTGATTCCAGAGCCATTAGTTTCGTAATTTTCTCTAGATTTTTTATATATTTTTATTTTATCTGCCTACTGTATTGATTATTTGTGTTTATGTGTTGGTTTGTTGTATGTGCCGATGATCGCGTTAGACGCCGGTTGCTGTTGTTGCGTGGAGCCAGGAGCTGAAGACGGTGGTGACCAGCAGCAAGACGACTTGTTTGAAGGCAAGTACTAGACTTGCACTTGTTACATATTGAAACCCAGTTTAAATAACCTTGTTAACAATAAAATGCCCTCTTGATTATGTTTAGGGCAGGAGTTGTTAACGAGGGGATTCACTTTACTTTATGTCAAAACTTAATTATTGCACAACATTTAGACTTAGGATGTGTGTGCCTTTGTTGTGTTAGTATTTCACTAGCGCGACTAGCTTATCCTTTGATAGCCCGTTACCTTTCCGTAGCCTATCCTTTGATTAGTTGTAGGATTGTTATTTTCATCATTAAAATGGATATTTCCCGAGGCCGTGGCTTCGTGTGGAAATTTGGATAACTAAATAACAACTAAAAGCAACTAGTCATGGGGAGGCTCAGCAAGGTTGTGATGGGGTATGAGGTGGTGGTTTGGAGAGCCTCCTCTTTTAAGGACTGGAACCTGTGGCATGCTAGACCGAACCTTACCGGACAGCCGCAGGCACCTTCGGGTCCTGGCTGAGTGTCCTATGGAGCCACTAACCGCTTGCTCGTAGGATGTCCGATCACATTTTCATGCTCTCGGGAGGGATTCATGCCCCCGACCAAATGGCTTTAGTGGGGAACTACCTGGTGCGGCTTTCAGAAGCAGTTGGTACCCTGTTGTGACGACTGCCGGTCGGGCCGGGGAAACCTAAAGAGAGGGCGTGTGAAGTGGTGGGCAAAGTAGGTTGAAAGGCCTTGTACCGTATCTCCCTCTTTTGGGATGAGACGGGACCTGACGGGGAAAGTGTCCACACTCTGCAGAGTTAAAACTATCATGATAGTCATGTCCATGGTTATGGACGGGGAGTGATGTTTCCACAGTGTAGTCCCACCCTTTTAATTAATAATTAACTTGACTAGTGGGTAGGATGGTTGGACTGGTGCATGTCTGCACCTTCTTTTGTATTATTGGGATTATGAGTGCATGCATCAACTCACTTAAATAAATAATTAAAACTTGCTAGAACAATAGGTTTTTGTGTAAAAGAACTTTCCCCTTTCCTTTGCCGTTGCATTGCATATAAGGACATCATACTTGATGGGGAGCCACATCCTCATTAGACAAGAATTGTGGATTATTTTGTTGCAGGTGACGAGCATCAGATTTAGGTATGTGTGTGCGAAGCTAGCTGCGGCGTCCAAGCTGGATGTCGTAACCCGTGCTACGTCGTTGGCTTGCGATCGTTTATCTTGTTTAGTTGTTATTATTTATTTTTCGCTACTCTGAATGATTTGGAACTTAATGGTATTTCGTATTGTTTTCGATGGGAATGCTCATCGTTTACTTGTAAGACACTTATGTCGTCATTAAATAAAGTTATTTCTTTTAGCTAATTACGTGTGCACTGGTATTCTTGTGTCCATCTTGCGATGCTTGTCCTGCGCGCATGGTCTGGGCAAGACCACGGTGTGGAACACTGGGGTCGCGACAGTTGCTTCATGCCTCCGGGTGTTTATCAGGGGTTCCTTCACGCCTCCGGGCGTTTATTGAAGGTTCCTTCACGCCTCCAGGCGTTTATCGAGGGTTCCCTACCCTTCGACCCCCGACCCTATTACGCCTCTAGGCATTTTCGAGGGTCCTTTTCATAGAATAATGAATTGTAAAAAAACAATGCAAGGCAATATCTCGAAGCTTGTTTTTTGCCTTTTCTCTTAGTTCATTCATTACATAGGCTTTTTGAAGCATTGAGTTGCGATCACAATCGCTTTTACATAGAGGAAAATATAAACTTGCTGCGCGGTTTGGGCCTTGTTAAAAACTTTGCCCGTAAAACCCATTGGGAAAAAGCGCGTCAAAGAAAAGAGTGCCCTCCCCTTGATGCAGTCTGTGCTTCTACGCGTAGTACCTTCGGAGCTGCATCGTGTTCCAGGTACGAGGCAGCTCTTCTACTTGAGGTGTCTGTAGCTTGTGTGCTTCTCTGAAGCTCTCCTTGATTATGTAGGGACCTTCCCATATTGTGCTCAGCTTGTCCTTCTGGCTATGGGCCAATTTGATGACTAAGTCTCCTGGTTGAAGGGTCCTCGGCTTGACTTTCTTGTTGTACTTCGATATATTGTCTGCATACCTTTCAATTTGCTCGAGGGCTGTTAGTTTTTCGCCTTCGATTAGTTAAATCGAGGTGCTTCTCTCTTGCTCTGATGGTTCTTGGACCCTCAGTGTCCTCGCGAGCATTTCCGCCGGAGTCATCGCCCCTTTGCTGACTCGAAGATTCTTCTCTTTATCCCCTCGAGTACAATCCCATTTGCGCGTTCCACTGCGCCATTTGCTTGAGGGTGTCCAACTGATGCGAAGTGTATCTTGACGCCGAGGCCCTCGCAGAATTTTTTGAGCTCCTTGGAGATGAACTGTGCGCCATTGTCGGCCACCAGTTCGAAGGGTACACTGAAACGGCATATAATGTTCTTCCATATGAATCTTTCAGCCGAGGCTGCTGTGACTGCAATCATTGCTTCGGCTTCGACCCATCTTGAGAAGTACTCTATTGCCACGATCACAAACTTGAAGCCCCCTTTAGCTGGCGTAAGCTGGCCTACGATGTCTAATCCCCACCGGGCAAACGGCCATACCGGAGCATGCACTTGCAGTTCCGAGGTTGGTGCCTTCGAGACTCTTGAGGTCCACTGGCATGACCTTCATTCCTTGACCATTTTTTGCGCATCCCGAAGTGCCGTCGGCCAGTAAACCCCCATTCTATATACCTTCGAGACCATTGTCCGAGGTCCTTGATGTGAGGCACAATCTCCCTCGTGGACTTCCCTCAGCATGTCAACTCCCAACTCTATGCTGATGCACTTCAAGAGTGGTGCACAAACGCCTTTCTTGTACATTTGGTCTTCATACAATTTGTAGTTTCTTGCTCGAAGGACGATTCTCTTGGCCTCGTGCTTGTCATTTGGCAACTCTCCCTTCTGCAAGTAGTGCTTGATTGGTTCCATCCAATCCCTGTGGATGATGAGGACCTCCCGCTGTAATGAGGGCTTCGTGATCACCTCGAAGAAAGCTCCTTGTGGTAAAGGGCTTCCCGTCGAGGCTGACTTTGCCAGGTAGTCAGCCTTTTCGTTGTCCGCCCTCGGGATGACCTTGATATCAATGCCTCGGAAGCCCTTCTCCATGCTTCGGACAGCTTGCAGGTACTTCATCATTTCCTCGTCCTTTGCTTCATACTCCTTGCTTATATATGTGGCATGCTATCAGGTTCGAGTCTGTCTTGATCAGGAGGTACTTAGCCCCCAGTGCCTTGGCCTTGCGAAGCCCCAAGATTAGGGCTTCGTACTCGGCAATGTTGTTCGTTGCCTTGAACAGCAGCCTTGCGGCGTAGCTTGTCTCGCCTCCCTTCGGGTCTTGAATTACCGCTCCGGCTCCTACGCCCGAAGCTCCGAAGGCTCCGTCTGTCCAGATCATCCACTTCGGGGCTGCTTCGGGCGCCTCATCTGGCAGCGATGTCCATTTGAGGATGAAGTCCGCCAGTGCCTGCGACTTGATTGCCGTTCGGGGCATGAACTTGATGTCTAAGGCTGATACTTGCACCGCCCACTTCGCGATTCGACCTGTAGAGTCCCTGTTGTCGAACAGCGTTCCCAATGGAAACGAGGTTAAGATAATAATAGGATGTGACTGAAAGTTGTGTCTTAGCTTCCTTGAAGCCATCAGGACGGCGTAAGCCAGATTCTCCATCTGGGTGTAGTTCCTTTTTGAGTCCCGAAGGGCCTCCGATACGAAGTATATTGGCGTCTAGCCGTCCTCCTTGGCGAGCACGGCGCTCACAGCGTGCTCGTTTGCGGCAATGTAGAGTCGTAGCTCCTCTCCTTCCAAGGGGCTCTTCAACGACGGGAGGTGCTCGAGGTATACCTTCAACTCGTTGAAGGCTTCGTCACACTGCGAGATCCATCTGAAATTTTCCGCACCTAGAAGCACCTGAAAGAAGGTTGCACACTTATCAGCAGATTTTGGCAAAAACCTGTTAAGTGCTGCGAGCCTTCCCATGAGTTTTTGAACTTGTTTGACTGTCGAGAGGTTCCATTGCTTGGATGGCTGTGATTTTTTCTGGATTTACTTCTATCCCCCTTTGGGACACCATGAAGCCTAGCAACTTTTCTGCCTCGACTCCAAAAACACACTTTAGTGGGTTTAGTTTGACTTCGGCCTCCCGAAGGCTCTAGAATGTTTCCCGGAGGTCCTTGTGGTGTTCCGAGGCTTCCCTGCTCTTCACCACTATATCATCCACGTAGGCCTCCACGTTGCGTCCCAACTGCTTCGACAGGATTTTTGCAATGAGTCTTGCGAACGTTGCCCCTACGTTCCTCAGACCGAAGGGCATTCTGATGAAGCAGTAGGTGCCCTCGTACGTGATGAAGGGTGTCTTGTCCTGGTCTTCTTTCCTCATATAGACTTGATGGTAACCCGAGTATGCGTCGAGGAAGCTTAGGGCCTCACAGCCTACTGTTGAATCTACAATCTGGTCGATTCGGGGCGGCGGGTAATCGTCCTTTGGGAACGCTTTGATAAGGTCCGTGAAGTCGACGCACATTCTCCATTTTCCGTTAGATTTCTTGACCAGTACGACATTCGCGAGCCACTCCGTGTGCTGGGCCTCGCGTATCACGTTGGCTTCGAGCAATTTATGGACTTCCGCCTTTGTGACTTGCTGCCTTTCGATTAACATTTGCCGAAACTTCTATTTCTTTGGTAGGACCTCCGGTTTGAATGCTAGGGAATGTTCAATAATTTCTAGGGGCACTCCCTTGGCATCTTCTGGCCTCCAAGCGAAGACGTCACTGTTTTCTTTGAGCGCTTCTACCGATGATTCTTCTGACTCTTGACCGAGGCCTGCCCCAATTGTGACTCCTTCGGGGCGCGCCTTCTGGAGCTTCGGCTTGTCCCCAGACTTCTCCGTGTTATGCACATGCCGAACCCCTTGAGCTTCTTTCATTTCGACTTGGCGTCGACATGCTTCGTCCCCTCGGACCGTCACGACACCTTTCTCCGCCGGTATCTTCATGCATAGGTTTCTGTGGTGAATGACGGCCCCGAAGCTTGTAATTGTTCCCCTGCCTAAGATGGCATTGTATGGGTACGACATATCGACCACGTCGAACACAATTTGCCTTGTCGAGGTTGCCTGCTCATTGCCGAAGGTCACCGATAATGTGATCTGTCCCAATGCATTGACTGGTCCTCCTCCGAAGCCCACCAATGGTGTGACGGGCTTCGTGAGCCTGTCGACGGGGATATGCATTTTGCTGAGTGTTTGCAGGAAGAGGATGTCCGCGGAACTGCCTCCATCTACCAAGGTCCTTCGAACTGTGTACCCCGCTATCCTAGCCGCGACCACTAGTGGGTCTTGATGCGAAAAATGAACACCCTCGGCATCTTCCGGGGTGAATGTTATGCCGGGCCCGGGGTACGAGTGTGTCGAGGTGCCTGAATATACATGCATGACATGCCTCGAGTATGCCTTCCTTTGCCTCTTGGAGTCCAACTGAAGGGACGAGCTCCCGCTGATCATGTTGATGACCCTCGGTTCTCCTGGAGCCGCTTCGATTCGATGCTGCCCCTCGGGGCCGCTAGTATTGCCTGAGCCTTCGGCTTCTCTTCCTTGGCCAAATTTTTCTTGAGCTCCATGATATTTCTACATTCTTCTAAGGTGTGGTTGCATGGACCGTGCCAATCACAGTGTTTCCGTGCTCCGAGGTTTCTGAAGGGAATATGCCCTAGATCAATCATGAGATGATTGTGTAATACGTCTTTGTTCATGTACTTTTCGATAACTAGCTTATCAGGTTCCATGAATAATGGTCATAACTTTGTTCATCAAGTACGACTTGGTTGTGAGACACATTGTTTGTATGACATTATTCTAAACTGATCCCTGATCCAGAATCATTATGAGGAGCAGTAATGATTGATCGGCACATGTATTGATTGATGGTACTGTTTCACATACCATAGATATTGTGGATATCGAATCAATAATGTGGACACGTGTTAGAGAACACGGATGGTTGGATTGACCTACTCCGAGACACTGCTGAGATTGTTATCTTAATAGTGCCATCAGATTGTTGTCTCGAGTGGTACACCTATATGGTCCTTAGACCTGAGATCATCATAGAGTCCCAGCATGCGTAGTTGTATACTTTGGGGTTATCAAACGCTACTCCGTAACTGGGTAGTTATAAAGGTAACTTACGGGTATGCCGCGAAACATGGCGTAGGGGTGTGATAGATCAAGATGGAATTTGCCCCTCCTCGATAACGGGAGAGATACCTCTGGGCCCCTCGGTGTGGATGGATAAGGAAAGTGCGCGGCCGTGCCAAGGTGACTAATTGTTAGTCACATCTTATATCCATTACACGGAACGAGTGAATGGGTCGAGCTATCACAAGGGTGGCACGCATCTTGCCTTGAGCTTGACTGGTGTCGTGTGGCAAAGGGATCGGTATGTACGTGTGTATCAAGGTTTAGCCGATGAGATCATTCTGTGCATTCGGGGGTCAATATGTGTTGCTAGATACCGCTATTGATCTGTGGACTGGAAACGGGTTTCCGGGTCCGCGGCCGACTTGCACATGAACCTAACGGGTCACACACTTAACGGGTTGGAACATGCTTAACGGATTCACTTCTGTTAATGGGTTTCGGCGCGTGGATATGGATCCACGTAGGAGATAGAGTCCTAACGGGTCTTCTAGTGTAGAAGCCCGTTAGCACGTCTATATAAGTTGGAGGCCAGGGGCGGCGCGGTGTATGAGTTAGATGCATTCCACCAAAACCCTAGCCGCCGCGCCCCTCCCGCTCCTGAGGAAACCCTAGCCGCGCGACGTGGTGCTAGCACACCGGCGCGCGACGTTCCACCCCTGGACGTGTGGATACCTTAGAGGCACTGCCGCTTTCGCGGACGTGCTTGCTGATCGGCGACCTCTCCCCGAGCCAGGCGACCTCTCCTGGAACACGGGCGACCTCTCCTGGAACACGGGCGACCTCTCCGCGAGCACGGGCGACCTCTCCGCGAGCCGGGCGACCTCACCCAAAGCAACGGGCGACCCCTCGGCGAGCCGGGCGACCTCACCCAAAGCACCGG
The DNA here is from genome assembly GCA_005191435.1 of Raddia distichophylla. Lineage (NCBI taxonomy): Eukaryota > Viridiplantae > Streptophyta > Magnoliopsida > Poales > Poaceae > Raddia > Raddia distichophylla. The sequence goes on from SPJY01020995.1 coordinate 532,047, forward strand.
CGACCCCTCGGCGAGCAGTCGGCGTACTGATCGGGGCGTGTTCGACTACTTCCTCTACGTGCGCGAGTCTTCTTCCGCTGCATCCGCGCGTCGAGGGTAACGATCCATGGTCCCCTACTTACATGTTGATCCTGGGTGTGCGCGAAAATTTTGATTTTCGGCTAGCGTAGCCTGCGCGTTCCCCAACAGTTTCCTCTTCCTCTTCCTTGGTTTCTGCCTCGGCCGCGGCCTCCCTCATTTTGACCTTCGCGGCCGCGGCCACCCTCGTTCTGGCCTTCACGACCGCGCCCACGGCCGCCATCACCTCCGCCATTTCTGAACTCCTGATGGAGCGCCAGCCCTTCCTTCTTGAGTTTCTCCTCTTGCGAAGTGCCCTCCTGCTTCTCTGGTTGAGGCTTCGGCTTAGCTTGCTGCGGCGCTTCGAACGCCACGATTTTGCTGTCATCCTCCAAACGAGCGTACTCCTCGATCTTCTCGAACAACTTCTCTATTGTTCTGATTGGCTTCCTGTTCATCCTCTCTCTCAGGGGACCTGGTTGAAGGCCATGTTTTGCTGCTGCGATGATTGTACTATCACTAACCCCCCCGAAGTTGGCACTTCACTTCGGTGAACCTTCAGAAGTAGTCCCTTATGGATTTGCCTTCGAGCTGCTTCGTGGCGAAAAGGTCCGACTCTTCCTTGGGTGCCACAAAATTGCCATGAAAATTGCACAACATCATTGACCGAAGGTGATCCCATGTTTCTACGGAGCCCTCTGGGATCGAGAGATACTAGGAGAGCGCCTTCCCTTGGAGTACAAGTGCTAATGCTTTGGCCTTCGTTGTATCGTCCCCCCTCCCCCCAGCCTCGACTGCTGTTTCATACACTTCGAGGAACTACGCCGGGTCTGTTTCCCCGTGGAACTTGGAGATAGTTGTTAATGTTATGAAACCCTAGCCGCAGGCCTGGTGGGTCCCACCTGGGCCGGTCGGCTAGGGAAGGTATGGGCACACCGAATCCTAATTCTAGTAGAACTCTAAGGTTCCGGGAGCTTCCTGTCTCCTGTATAAATATGAGAGGGATCCTTGTAATTGAGACATCCAGTTCATGAATAAAGATTACTACCACCGTCGTGTGGTTTTCTCTCTACTTCTATCTACTTGTGCCTTGTGATTGTTTTGCTGTTCTAGATCGTCTATGTTATCTACGTTCCCGTCGATCCGCTGCTATCGCTATTTCACAACACGTTATCAGCACGAACCACGAAGCTCTTTGGCGTCGGATCGATCGACTACATCGATGTACGACTACATCGGCGACAAGTCGACGAGGATCAAGGAGCAAGGAGGAGCTGTACGAGATCGTGGAACGAGGAGGAGGCCTTGTACGAATACTTCCTCTACGTACGATCGGCGTCAACTCTCCGTCACACCGGCGGGTCTAGGAACCCGTCGATCTGTCCTACGCGACAATCGCCGCCGTTCCATAATCAATCTTGATCTTTGGCGAACGGTACGTGGTTCAATTTATTGTCTTGCGGTCTCGTTCGCTGTTCGTTTGCAGGTACTAGATCGCTTGATTTCTAGGGCTTGTTAAAACCCTAGTTTGGTTTCGTTCCATTTTTTCCGACCATAACCCGACGCGAGAGCACGGCGGCGGCTCGGCACGGGTGTGCGGGAGCGTGAGCGCGCAACGGCGACTCGACCCAGCAACGCGGAGGCGCGGGCGCGCGCGTGCGGCAGTCCGGCGTGGCCGGCCGGCGCGGCGACCTGGCGCACACGGGTGCGCAACCTGGCGGCACAGTTTCTGAGACGGCCGAGCGCACGGCGCGAGACGAGGGCATGCAGAGGCAGGCTGCGCAGCCCCGCGGCTTACATACTTAGTAGCAAATCACGTACGTGAAATATGCAACAGCCAGCTAGCAGTACGTATGGCCGGCAGGCTAGCTAGCCCTCGTACATGCGGATGTGCGGTCTAAGCGTGCATGCAGCAGCCGGCTCGCTCGGCTTGGCCCGATGCGGCGGCGCCGACACGCGCATGCAGCAGCATGGCGTGGCGACCCAGTGCGCGTACAGACGCAGGCGTGCAGCCCAGCGGCACGGGCGTGGCCCCAGCGCGGGTGCGGCCCCGGCGTGGGCGCGACCCCCGGCACGAGCTCGGCTCCGACCCCGGTACGGTTTGGCCCCGGCGTGGGCGCGACTCCGGCACGGTCTCGGCCAGCCTCCGCCGCGACGAGGCCCCGGCGCAGGTGCCAACCCCGGCGTGGGCGCGCAGCCCGGCACGAGCGTGCAACCCCGGCGCAGGTGCGCTGCCCAGCGCGGGTCCGGCTCGGGTTCGGCCCCAGTGCGGGCGCGCGGCCCCGGTGTGGGCGTGCGGCTCGGCGCGGGCGTACGGATCCGGTGTGGCTCGGCCTTGACCCGGCGCGGGTCCGGCCCCGGCGCGGGCGTGGCTCCGATGAGGCGTGTGTCCGGCGCGGCACGGCCCCAGCTCGGGTACAGCCTCGGTGCGGCGGCGCGGCGCGGCGCGGGCGCACGGGCATGGCGCGGCTCGGTCACACTGTGGCGCTAGCCCAGTACAGCTCGGCTGGCGTGGGTGCTACCCAGCTTGGACACGGCCTCGGCGCAGGCGTAGCACGGTTCGAGCGCAGCCTTGGCGCGGCCTGGCCTGGCCCGACGCGGCATAGCCCGGCTCGGCTAGCCGATGGCTCAGCTCGGCCGGCCGGCAGCCCGGCTCGGCCTTCCCACCTGTGGAGCGTCTCGGCCCCTCCCTTGGTTAGCCCGGGAGTGTGGCCAATTGGCTAGGTTTACCTAGCCCGGTCGGTGAAACAATTTGCAACTAAGAACTTTAATCTGGCGGTGTTCCGGTGTACCCGGTGGCTACCAGAATTGGCATAGGTGGTTCGTCTGAACCACATGACCAACGCAGTATGGCTCCAGGGGGAGCTATGGCGGCAGCGCATAGGATGCGTAGCTATCGCGTAAATTATATTAAGCATATGCACATGCCCGACATAGGTGACCTTTTGGTCAAGGGCAGCATAGAATGCGACGGCGCGGACCGGCAAGGTCGGGACGGCTCGTATATGTACTATTATGGCGACACAAGTGTGACCGGTGGCGTCGGGCAAACGGTAGTAGAGACTTGGCGAAGTCCAATGACCGACACGGTATGGTCCAATGCGGATTGGCATGGTTCGACCGATGCGGTATGCGCTTTGCACGGGCGTGGTATAACCTGGCTCGGCAACCGACCCATCCTTAGCATCAAATAGCTAGTAGTCGACTATTCCGACGCGGTTCGTACAGGATGCGACCGGTGCGAGTAGTATGTTGCAGGGCTAGTAAGACCATGGTAGCTTTACGCATGGGATGCGTGGCTCCGCGTAATCTAGACTCTATGTAGTAGGACCTGTGGCAACCGGCAACAACTGGTGTGGCTCGGCATAGCCCCATCCAGCTCAATATAGACCTGCAGTTATCGACATGGTAGCAGCCATTACGGGTGTGCTTTATGCGGCGGCTCAGCACAACTCGGCGCTGCAATCGACCTGGTATAGATTTTCTAGTCATGGTCGGCGAGTATGGCGCGGCGCATGCAGGGCACGGCCAGCGCAGAAAGCTTGGCATAAGGCTAGAACGGTCGATATGGTTGTTGCTTTGGGTGCACAGCCTTGAGCAGACTGGAACTACACAATAGAGCATCGGCATGGTTGGTTTGCTAACCACACATGGAGGAGGTTTGGACCCCATGTGCGCATGAACGTTGCTAAAGCGCGGCTTGGCCCCGGTATGGGCACGGCCGGCGCATGGCAACTGGAGCGTGTGGTATAGCCCTGGCAAGGGAACCACTTGTGCACAAAAATTGTGTGGTTTTGGAGCGGTGCATGATTAGCGCGGACGGGGTTCCACGCATTGTATCACCGAAAGATGCGCGACTGATATAACTCTTAGCTCGGCGTAGCCGACGGCGCGCACGTAACACAACCATAAGAGGTTGCAACCATCATGTTGCTGCTAGTGCACGCGAACGGAACACTCTCGGTAAGAGTGTGGCCTAGCATGGCCATGACCGTTATCCATGCGGCCCCGGCGAGGGCAAGCACGTGGTATTGCGTAGCGTGTGCACGAGTGTCAGTGGCTATGGTGGACCATCTTTTATGTGAGCAAAATCCTGTGTCGAGTTTCCGTTTGGACCCTCCTATTTAAGGTACGTGAGCTTCGGTATTTTGGTTATTGTTTTCCCTCCCGTCGTGGAGGTGATGTTTTTATGCTTAATAAAACAGGGTGCCTGGGTGCACATCTTGCATGGAATATCTGTATGCCTAGACTTGGATAAATATTTAAGCCACTAGTGTACCAATGTGTCCGGCGCGACACATAGCCGGTGCGGCATGTCCTGGTGTAGACATGGCCGACGCGGCGAGACCTGGCATGGTCTTCAAGGTGCAATTAGACCATGCTTGCTTTGAGGCTTAATATTTGGACTGTTTCTCCTAATGTTGGTTTCACGCCATCAAATTACAATCTTGTGTAATAAATGCCCGGTGTGAGCACGCGCAGCATGGCCCCAGCGCGGGTGTGCCGGTGTTGCCTGACATAGGCGCTACCTAAAATGGGTGCTCAGGGAGCGGCCCTGGCATAAGCTTGGCTAGCTTTGCCTGACGGCATGCCATATATTTTTATGATTGGCGTGAAAAGGGGGAGAATTTAGGATTTAGTGAGAAAAGTGGCATTAGGAAATTTTGTTATTTCCGTATACCCATCTAGTTATTTTGGAAGATTGATGAGCATGGCATGACCGTAGCGTGGGTAGGACTGGCTCAATCAGTGAACGTTGCAACAAAGCAAGCATGGCATAGCCTGATAGCCTCCGTGTGGGTGTAGCTGGCTTGGTCTAAACGCAACGGGTGTGACATGGCCATGACCCGACCGAGCGGCGACTTGGCGGCGCAGCGATCCAACCGAACGGCGACTCAGCGCGACCCGGGTGTGGGTGCGACTGACTTATGGTTCTTGCTGACATGATCCCTCGCGTGGGAACAGACAGTGCACAACCTCCATGCCACCTACACACAACATGGCTCCAGCGTGGGCGTGTTGACGTCAAATAAACACCAACTGTATACGTCAACATATTCCGGAATTCCGGCATTTCGGAGGGAAAATCAAGGTTTATACTAACATTTTATTTATTCTAATAAAGTTCCACAAGTTTTTGTGAGTATTGGTCTACAGGTACAAAATGGGAAAAACTGGAGCAGAACCGGGCAAAAAGCCGGGCCGGTGACCCACTAGGCCGGCCGACCCAGACATGTCACCAATCCGGCTCCAATTTCTCCCAAGTGGTCTAAAAGCACAATTTGGAGACACCCCCACGTCCACTTCAGTTGGTTTGATCTGATGGCACCAGTTCCTTCACAAATGAGCATAGGATTCTTAAGGAATCCTAACTTGCGGATGTCAACTTGATCAACCGACTTAGGGAGGCAATCTACACTGTCTATGGAGTATCTCAGCAAATTTGGACGGCCAGATGAGCTCAAAGTGGGTCGGCCGACCCCCCTTTGATGCCCTTTGGATTCTCCTTTGAAGGTTGGCAAGGTGATAAGTGTCCTTACACGTGGAAGTCCCTGGTTGGCTTCGGAGCACTATAAATTGACCCCCTCACTCACTTGTAACACAACACACAACACATTACAACACTTTTCATTTCACTTAGTAGAGTAGCTCTTAGTCTAGTAGTAGCTGGGAGTTAGAGTCAAGTCAAGCTGAAGCTTGAAGTTCAGGAAGTGTCTTCGGGAATTCGGGTAATAGCTCTTGTATTCTTTCCTAATTGTTTCAATTAGTGAGATAACTTCATTTTGGGATATTTTTTACCTTTTTTTAAAAGCTAGGCCACATGGCACATGGTGTGGTCAAATATATCACAAAAACACTCACTCATACCATATTTGGACCCAGATGAAACGGTTTTGAAAGTTTGAGGATCTGAATGTCTTGTTTCAAAGATCAGGGACCTAAGTGAAATGGAAGGACATGTTCAGGGACCTGCAATGTAATTTACTCTTTTATAAAATTACTAGATTCATAAAATTGTGAAGGTTCCAAATATGTGATTAATTATTTTGACATATGACAAACACCTACAGTACTTTATATAATTTTCAAATCATATGTCTAATGCTTCTGTTTGTTATAAATGACTTACTTCTCGGAGAAATATAACAAAAACATATTTGAACGATCATAAAAATATGAATATTCCATTTCTGCAATTTGTTTCAATAGTTAGAAAACACTTATTTCACAGTATTTTAAATATCCCTTTTTATGCCTTTAGAATATGAATGCCTTATTTGGATATGATTGGAAAACACGAGAAATTCCTTTATGCATAATAAAAACCAATCCATATTACTATTATACACCATGATTTTAATTGTTTTTGTTTTACTATGCATTCTAGGGAATTGGCTTATGTGATTTCCAAATAGCACTTAAAGACTAGGCTATGTCTCATAGCTTCAAAAGAATATAGAACCAATGCATTTTCAAATCCTACATGCTCCAGCTCCTATCTACGAGGATCAAGGGTACTCGCATGATGGTTGGAGCCTGAGAGCATCTCCAATGGTGCCATGTCAGCTAGCTATAAGGAATCTAAGTTAGCCTTTTGCTTATATGAATGAGAGAAGTAGAGTGTGCTAGCTATTAATTTGTAGTCAGTCTATATCTGATTCCAATGCAGCGGCACCTATTACATGTGGGGTCATAGTTAATTTTACGGTCAATGCTATAGGTAGTTCATTGAAGAGGTTTGTCTATATACTATCTCTAGATGACATGTCCATTTTTTTTTTATAGCTAGCAGCTAGATGTACCATTAGAGATGCTCTAAGGAGATCAAGATGTTTATGTGTGAATGAATGCATCTATATGCACCGAACTTTAATGGTGTTAATACAAAGTCTACTTTAATACTTTCTTACCTCAGCTAAGAAGATATGCCGTATGAGGTTCTATAGGCTATATCTGATTTACTTGGTTAGCTGCATGGCAAGGAAGAGGGTATTTGGAACTATCGACAGATCACAGGTTCGGGCATATCTGAAGGGTTCATATGGATAAGCTGGCATTTAGAGAAATGATCTACTCCCTCCGTCTCTTGAAAAAAAGTTACTCTGGGATTCAAATCAATAGATTAGGGCGTGTTTGGTTGCCTGTGTTATGAAACAACCTAGCCGCAGGCCTGGTGGATCCCACCTGGGCCGGCCGGCTAGGGAAGGTGTGGGCACACCGAATCCTAATTCTAGTAGAACTCTAAGGTTCCGGGAGCTTCCTATCTCCTGTATAAATATGAGAGGGATCCTTGTAATTGAGACATCCAGTTCATGAATAAAGATTACTACCACCGTTGTGTGGTTTCCCCTCTACTTCTGTCTACTTGTGCCTTGTAATTGTGTTGCCGTTCTAGATCGTCTACGTCGTCTACGTTCCCGTCGACCCACCGCTACCGCTGCTTTACAACACGTTATCAGCAAGAAGCTCTTCGGCGTCGGATCGATCGACTACATCGATGTACGACTACATCGGCGACAATTCGGCGAGGATCAAGGAGCAAGGAGGAGCTGTACAAGATCGTGAAACGAGGAGGAGGCCTTGTACGACTACTTCCTCTACGTACGGTCGGCGTCAACTCTCCATCACACGCCGGTGGGTCTAGGAACCCGTCGATTTGTCCTACGCGACAAACGCCGCCGTTCCATAATCAATCATGATCTTTGGTGAACGGTACGTGGTTCAATCCGTCGTTTAGCGGTCTCGTTCGCTGTTCGTTTGCATGGCACATCATGCATATAATTTGTTAGTATGAAAACAGTTTAATCGGCGATATACGATGGATCAGATCTCAGAGAATTGCAGGCCCCACCACTCCTTGCCCCCAGCTCCTCCACACCGGCTTCCACCCGCGTATCGCCTCCACTTCCACCACCGCACCGCGAACCCTCACGCGTCACCAATCCCGCCGCTCCCCCATCCCCGTCCTTCCCCTCCACCACGCTCGCCGGACTTCATCCTCTCCACCGCGTCGCCATGCCTGCAACCCCAACCCTGACGCGCCGCCTCCCTGCTAGCCCCGCAACCCCCTCCTCTCCACCGCGCCCTCGCGAGCGCCAGTCTCGATTCGGTCCACCGCGCCGCCGCGCCTTCACCCCCATCACGCCACGTCGATCTCTCCTCCAAAGCCCAATCGCGGCGACGACGGCATCACGGTGAACTGGGCCATCGGATTCGGTCCACCGCTCCGCCACGCCTTCACCCCCATCACGCCACGTCGATCTCTCCTCCAAAGCCCAATCGCGGCGACGATGGCATTACGGTGAACTGGGCTATCGTCCGTGAGGACACTTCTGCCAGGCCTCTACCGACGGCATCATCGACGCCACCGTTGAGCTCAACCTCGGGGACGCCGGCCTTCACGGTGAACAGGGCCATCCTATTGTAGTCGTAGGTGGATGGATCGAACTCGAAGGAGAGCGGAAGTAGAGGTACCTGAGAGGTGTCCACCGGCAACGGCACGAGAACCTCTGGAGGAGGAGGAGGAGGAGGAGGGGGGGAGGAGTCCGGCGTCGGCTAGGGTTTGGGTCTAGTCTCTTCTTCCTTCTTTGTTTTGCTTGCGAGCGAGGGGGACGAGCTGAGAGTTGTGGCCTAGCTACTTTCCCTACCCTTTCTTGGCGGACTCCATGGGCTGCCCATCTGGACTCTTGGGCCTTGTGTCATCCCCAACAACGCTGACGTGGGTCCGAGTGTCCATAGGCCCACACCACAACAGAAGCCTAAAATCCTCCTCTCAAAAGGAAAAATGAGAAATTCTATAGAACGGGATCCCGTCCAGGCAATCCTTCCCCTTCCCCGCACGCGCGTTGATAGGAGGAGGCGATCCTTCCCCTTCCCCGCACATGTCGTCGAGCTCGTCGGAGAAGACCTCGTCGCCGACGTTCGGGTTAGGGTTTGGGTGAGGGGTTTCGGGGGTGGGGTATCACTCCCGGGTATAGATCTGGGTTGGGTGGTGGTGGACCGGGCGGTGGTGAGAGTTCGTCGAGGCGGCGACGGAGGCGGCGGTGGCCCCGCAGAAGCCGGGGGAAGGGGGAGATTGGTCGTTCAGTGGTAAAGGGGGGACTACACCGGTGCACGGCGAGGGCGTCGGAGCGGAGGAAGTAGGCCGGAGCGGAGGCGGGAGGTCGGGGCGTCGGAGCGGCCAACGGCGGTGGCGCCGCCGGCCGGGAGCAGCGTTCCTCCGTCGCCACCTCTCTCTCTCTCTCTCACTGCTCCTTCTTCCCTTTCGTTGCAGTGCAGGGATGCAGAACGCTGCCAAGCTCGGAGTCTCCACCTTCGACCACCGGTTTTTCCGATGAGCTCGCAGCCCTCCAGCCTCACCTTGGGCTTGTCCCTATTTCCACCTCACCCTTGGGCTTTGAAAGAAGTGGCTCCTGCATTCATCTCCACTATATTCTCGACATGTGTACGATACCAGAGATGACGAATGGAAAAGGAAGAAAAGAGCAGTTAGTGACAAAAAAATTCAACTATAGACAATATAACCTTGGAAAAGAATACAAATACAAGAATTCACTAAGCGAGCTCCTAAAAGCAAGCCTTCGTCTCATGTACATCTAGGCAAGCTTTTGAACCTTTTTAATCCGGCGGTGTTCCGGTGTACCCAGTGGCTACCGGAATTGGCATAGGTGGTTTGTCTGAACCCTATGACCAACGCGGTATGGCTCTAGGGGGAGCTATGGCGGCAGCGCATAGGATGCGTGGCTATCGCGTAAATTATATTAAGCATACGCACATGCCCGACATAAGTGACATTTTGGTCAGGGGGAGAATAGAATGCGACGGCGTGGATGAAAGGATCAGAGGCCATGAGGGGGGTGAAGTGGACGATTCGAACCGGTTTTAATCTATTTTTGAGTTTTCTTGTCTTTAATCAAATTAAATTCTACTTCTAGGGAATTCTAATTTGACTAATCAAACTAAACAAACTAGAGCTACGTGAACAAGCTGAATACAATTTCTATCCTAATACCCGAAGGGACAACTAGATAGCCGAGGCAACAGGGAAATAAATGTGCGGAAAGGTAAATGTGACAATAGAGAGGCTCACCTATTTTTTAACGAGGTTTAGCGCAAAGCACCTACTCCTCGATGCGAAATCTCTCGAAGAGAGACAGGGACTCTCTCGTCCCGTGCCCGCAATCCACTCGGTAAGCTTTTAGGGCGAAGGCCCAAGGCTCGCTTCCGACCCGTACACCGAGGCCGGGTTCCACCACAACTTGGTGGCTTTCCCGACACCCCGGCAGCATGTAGTGGCGCCGACCTTCGCAAAGAAGGTGTTTGGTACAAGCGACGTGGATGGAGACTTGACGAACCCCAACATCGACGGAGTCTTGTCGCTTGACGGCGTCCTGATGCGCGCTAGGTCGGCCCGATCTTCTGGTGTACAATGAAGTAGATAGATCGGCTACTAACCACGAGATCAGCAACCAAGCAATCGCAACGTCACCTCGCTGAACTGATCAACCAAGTCGAAACCCGATCGATCCTTGAACCTGCTGCAACCGAGAACAAGTAAGAACAAGATGATAGCAATTTTAATCCAATAACTCAAACATGGGTGAGGTTCTGTTTCTCGTCACGGGTGGTCTAGTCGACACACGCGAACACGAGGAGGGACACACAAGGGGTCAACCAAAACACAACAAAACCTAAGCAAACATGATGGCGGCGGCTAGTTTTTATGGTGGAGGGAGGGGAGGACGGCCAAAGGGATGGAGGCCAAGGTGGAGGACGTTCTAGGGTTTCTCCCCACGTCCTCAACCTGGGCCTAGGCCTCTCCGTCAAATTACAAGGCCCACGGCCCAAAGAAAGTGTCGCAACACTTGGCAGATTTGAACCATTATAGTATTTCGTGATTTCCCGATGATCCAGAACGTATTTGTGCATGGGGCCAGATGCATTGGAAAGATTATCTCCTAACCTTTCCAGAATGTCCTCATTGGCCTTATTTGGACCTCGTATGTGACCTGTGCGGTCGTTTGAAGATAGGCTAGTCGTTGATGGCCGAACCGGGCTTCCAAAAGAGTTGGGATTGCACTTGGACTTGCTTGAACGTGGGAGATGGTCTTGGGCCTTCATGATAGAGTGTTTAACCTCCCCCATTGATGGCTTGAATAGCTTGGCCACAGTATTGAAGCCCACTTGATGTTTTTCGTCATCTTGTCGTCGCAATGTTTCAGCACGTCGATGTGGCATGGATGTCGACGACATCGGCATCATTGTAGTGGAAGAACAGAGAGGCATCGTGTACGCATCCATCCTTGCCATGCTCTCATCACGTCCCGGCACCTTGGACGACGAGTCCGGCGCCCCGGAGGTGTAGACGATCGCGGCTTCCCTCGGACTTCGGCTTCGGTGAAGTGGAAGCACCCGGTCACGAGCCGGGTGACCTTGCCCGGGGCAAGGGCTTTGTCGGTGAAGAGGTACGGTTGGTGAAGCCGAACGGTAAGGCACGAACACGGTGAGGTGGGAGGACTCAACTCCGGCGGGATGACCCCAAAGAGCACTCGACTTAAGAACACCGGGAGACCCCCAAGAACTCATCAAGAACCGGAGAAAAACGAGGCAAAAGAATCGGGAGGAAGAGGGGAATCCATGACCTACCTTCTCTCCCTCTCCTCTCCTCTCTCTCTCACCTAAACCCTAGGTGGAGGTGGACATGGGCAAGGGGAGACCATCTACAACAATTAAAGACTATATTATAAAATTTGAGCATAATGTCATTGATGCACTTGATTTTTTTGTTATCTCTCACTGCTATGATTTGAAACTCGTACATGCTCATTTTCATTGGCTCCCGCAATTGCATGCAGTTCCGTCTTTGAGTGCACATCTTGTTGTCTTTGAGTCACAATCTCTCCAAGTCTCCATGCTTCTAATCTCTAGAGTTTTATAATCATATTGATTTTTCTTTATTAGATTTGAATGTGTTATTTACCTCTTATTTACTATATGCTCCTAATAGGTGCTCCTCACATGTTCTGTTGGAAATTGTCAGAGCCTCCATATGCCTCCGCTGAGTGCTTATCTATAGTGTATCAGTCGTTCGCACTCCCAATAGACTATAATATCTAGATCATTGCGATATGCAAGCATAATTAGGTACTTTGTAGGTAAGGCCCTTTTTCTAGTGTGTAGTTGACATGAACTATTTTCCTGTCTTGTAACTCACATGGTTTATTATTTTTATTATAAATTTTAGTTGTGTCTTTTGTGCTTACTAACTTTCTATAGTTATTATATTCAGTATGAACTTATTTTTTATTTCTATTTAGTGTAGTTTATACCGACTATTTTCTAACTCATATTTGGCACGACTCATTTTTATTTATTTTTATTTTAATTTTTCTGTAATTGATATGAACTCTTTCGTCTAAGCCCACATGAACTCTTATTTATATTTTTATTCTAAATTTATGTATTTTCTATTCAATTTATATATTTTTAAATTTTTATTATAGTGGATATGAACTCGTAATAACTTCGTATAGCATACATTATACACTCTTATTTCACATTTTATTTAATATTATAGCTAATATGTACTCTTTCTTTTCATCTTACATGGAATATTTTCCTAGTTTGTAATATTTTTATTTTAATCTAACATGTTTATAATTTGATCCAATTATAATCGATGGTGCAAATTTTTTTCCTTGATTTATGTGAAAAATTTATTTGATTAATATAGATACTTTGTTGGCAAATTTTTTATTTATAAATAATTTTAGATTGATAATATATGGAGTAATATGGACTCCTTTTTATTATTTGCTAATTAGTTTCATATATATGTTTTTATTTTAGTTGATATAAACCTTTTTATATTTTAATAGATATGGACTTTTTATTATTTTTATTTAAACATTTTTTAGTTAATCTAAACATTTTTTTATTTGTAGTTATTTTATTCTTAAAGATTCTTTTTGTGAATGTATCCTATGTAATGTTCTTTTTGTGAATGTGAGGTTGTAGCATTAGTAGCTTCAAAGAAATTAATTGATGTATATGAATAACTACACATGCTTCTTAGTTGTCGAAAGATGAAATATAATCGTTTATAAAAGGTGTTGTTTATTAAATATCTCATATCCTTTCATAAAGCTTGAACGATCAATTTAATTGAACTTGTCCTTCTCTGTTTTTTTGGTGGCATGTAGATCAGCGGAGATGGATGCAATTGATCAGTACACATGATGATTAACTGATGGCCAAGTAAAAGAGGTGCCTGACATGTATATTCTCTGAGTTTCTAGGCGATGAGAAATGCACATTCTTCCATTTCAACCAAAAAAAAAAAGATTTACTGCAGCCTTACCCAGCCTAAATGCTTGAAAAAGTTTACTATCCTATCCTGATGGAAACAATGTTGATGTGATTCTTGTTAGAGTATATTGTATGATCTTGGTATCCGATTGATTTGGGAGGATCACACACGATCATAATCCAATCCTACCATAATAATCGAATAGATCATAATCCGATCCTACCATAATAATCGAGATCTTGGTATCCGATTATTATGGTAGAATCGGATCATGATCATACAATGTACTCTAACTCTAACAATTCTATCTATATGGCAATACTAGTCATACTAAACTTTGAGGTATGGCTAGAGCCATTAAATCTTTTGTCTATTTCTGTTTGTGACGACATTCTGATGAGATGTTATGTTTCTTGGTTAATACATCCACAAAAAAATTATTATGTAGATGTATTGGTAGAGATATATGTTATATAAGACACGCACGCGCCACAGACGCGTGTTTGTTACTAGTAAATCCCAATGCGCCCTGCTAGTAGCATTGTTTGCCTTGGATTAGCGTGTGTCAGCTTAGGGTCCTCGCTAGCCTGTTTTCCTTGAGCTTGCCGGCCAGCTTCTTTCGACTTCTATCCTTTTCGTGTTTTGAGAGATAATTAAGCCAGCCCTTGGTCTTTTTCCCTCCCTTTATTAATTTAAACAAGAAACAAAAAATTGCCATTTTGAACTGCTGGTGATCTATCTCGACGTTCAGGCGTTAAACTGCTGCCGGTCACCATGGGATTGACAAGAACTGGTGAGTCATGTCTGGTCATATATGATTATTTCTATAAATTGGTGAGATTCAGTGTTTAAAAATTTTATTTTTTTAACCTCTTCTCAATCTTGAACTTTAAAATAATATTGATGCAACTAATGATATTTTAAAAAAGGTAGAAGTTAAATGAAACATCTTTTCAAATTAGTTTTATAAAATAATAAAATTTATTATCTCGAACAAGCCGTAAGTAGCATACATGCACGTATATACTAGCGGATGCAGGCTCTGAGGCTCACTTGCATGCATGTACATGCACGTGAATGTCCACTGAGAACAGTTATTCCACATGTGCATGTGGTTCCATGCACAATACCTATCCTTTGCGTTCTCAAGAGTGCACAATCTATTTTATTTCTCAATGTTTTTTCTTTTTAACTTTTAATTAGTTTGAAAATATTGATTCCGTGTTTTTTTAGAAGAAATATAACACGACAAAACTTAGGTGATAAATATCTGCTGGTCACCTACTCATTAAAATGAAGGGGCCATTGTATATGAAGTGTTTAGGTCCATATGTAGAGCCCACATGTCAATGCTAACTTAGAACCTTTCTAGATCGTCGCTTATCGTGAACGATGCCATAAACCTTGGTTGGCTCCCTCTTTGTATTTTTCTATTTTTTGTTTTCTTCTATCCCCTTTCTCTTCTTCTGCAACCTCATGCCGCCCGCCGTGCGCTCGCGACCACGTGCCACAGCCCACGCTCGCGCGCAGCGCGCTCGCCGACACCTACGCCCGCGCCGATGCTCCGCTTCCTTGGCCGTCGTCACCACTGATTTCCGCCCACCTCTTCTCGATTCCTTCGCCGGTGAGTTTCGCCAGCATCGCCTCCACCTACTTATCCCCTTCCCTCACCCAATTCCTCCTTCCCATCGCCTCCACCTACTTATCCCGTGTTCGCCTAGGCGTGAAGAAGCATTCAAGCATCAAGACCGAAAGCGAATCGTTTGCCAGGAGATCTATTATCGATCTCCTAGAATGTATTGTTCAAAATAAAAGTCAAGGGCCTATTTGGTTCATGGCCTTGCCATTGAATGATCATGACCAATCAAAGACATGATCATTCGTTAGCGATTTTTGCGTCGTTTAGATGAAAGCCATCTCGGGATTACAAAATTTTGGTAAGGTTAGGTACTATGTTTGATTTATGACGAATCGAATATGGAAAAAGTCTACATAATCTCTCGAGGTATCCTAGGGCGTCTACTTCATCCCCTCACCTTTAAAACCGGATTTTGTGCACCTTAAACTTTGACAAAACCGGAGAAAGAACCCCTAGGGTGGTTTTGCCACGCTGGCACATGTAGAGCCCACATGTCAACGCTAACTCAGAAGCTTTCTAGATCCTCGCTTATCGTGAACGATGCCATAAACCTTGGTTGGCCCCCTCTTTGTATTTTTCTATTTTTTGTTTTCTTCTATCCCCTTTCTCTTCTTCTACAACCTCATGCCGCCCGCGCCACCCGTCGTGCCAACCACCACGTGCCGCCCGCTGTGCGCTCGCGGCCACGTGCCACATCCCACGCCCGCGCGCAGAGCGCTCGCCGACACCTACGCCCGCGCCGATGCTCCGCTTCCTTGGCCATCGTCACCACCGATTTCCGCCCACCTCTTCTCGATTCCTTCGCCGGTGAGTTTCGCCAGCATCGCCTCCACCTACTTATCCCCTTCCCTCACCCAATTCCTCCTTCCCATGCTCGATTGAGATCCACACCAAGCACACCACATCGCTGAGCCACCTGTCACCATGGCTGCATGCGGAGATGTCTTCCGTCTACCAATCCTCGACTAGAACCCCTTAATCGGGTTTCGCCATGTTGTCCTCTCCGTCATCATGCTAACCCCACCGCCGGTGGTTGCTGGAGCTCGCACACCGGTGATGGAGTGCTGCCGCACTAGCACGAATAGTCGCGGTGACCAAAGGCTCTCGCGCGCCATGGCGGCAGCAAAGGATTGACGGCGGTGGAGGAGTAAGAAGATGCGCCCCTCGTGATGCCGTGGCCGGCGCGACAGCGACTATTGTTGTGGCCACAGTGGAGGCTATCGACGACGCTTGAAGGAGAAGGCGGTAGCTGGAGAGATGAGGGGAAGGCGTTGATGGCGGCCGACCATGGGAGCAGCACGCGGCCCTGATGGCGGCGGTGGTCGACAAGGGGAGGTGGCGTGGCTAAAGCTAGAGGGGCATCGGCCTACGGCCCCGAGCGCACGGGCTACGTTGCGTGGCTGCGAGCGCTGGGCGGGGGGCGCGAGAGGCATGAGGTTGCAGAAGAAAAGAAAGGGGATAGAAGAAAAATAAAAATAAAAAAAAATAGAAAGAGGGAGATATTTCTAAGTTGGTGCTAACTTGTGGGCCCTACATGTGCCAGCGTGGCAAAGCCTCCCACAAAACCGTCCTAGAGGGTTCTTTGTCCGGTTTGCCAAAGTTCAAGGTGCACGAAATCTAGTTTTAATGGTAAGGGGGTGAAGTAGACGCCGTAGAATACCTCAGGGTGTTATGTATACTTTTTCCAATGGAATATCCCCATCGTTTCCTTAATTAAATACAAAATATAAAAATCAAATTAAAATTTTAGCAAATTTAAAAATAAAAAGGTCTGAATGAAAAATTAAAACATATTAGAACATAAAAATACAAAAAACATATTAATTATATTAATCCAAAAAAGAAAATTATAAAAGTGGATTGTTTAGAATTTCAAATGAATTATAAATGTTTCATGCATTTTGAACATTTTATGAAATAGATATGGAAATAAATTATATTTGTTGGATCCCAACCAAACAACAACCAAATTACAAAGGCAAACCAATCCGGAATATTTGGCATGGCAAGTCAGGTCAAGATGTGACCGTTCAACGCATGGAAACCACGACTTACTTCCAAAGTATTCATTATCATTTGAACTACATTGCTTATTGTTTTTAAATTTGTGTTTGATTATTTTGGTATACATTATACTCACTATTTTATATACGTTAGGGGAAAAGTGTCGGTCTAATCTCTCGACTATACACGCAGGACCTAATTAGTTCCTAAATCCAAATACATGATTTGACCAGCCCATGTTACCAAAACCAGTCTAACCAGTCAGGCACAGCAGTTTACATGATTTGCATAGTTTCAATGATGGGCAGTGCACGCGGCGGAACATCATCATCGAAAGAGTCACGGGGGCCGAGGAGCTACGGAAATGAGTACTGCTACATAAAAAAAAATACTCCCTCCGTCCTGGAATATAAGGGATTGATGCATTCAAATTTTGTCCGTAAATATAAGGGATTCTAGGCACTTAGTGGCCTAGTACTAGCTCATAAAATAATATGATGGGACTAGTTGTTAGTAGTAAATGCTCATGTGAGAGAATCTCCCATCCTTTTTTTATTCTAAATGGGCATTGGAAATAGAAGTTAGTATAGACACCATAGCCTTTTCATATCCTCTTAATCTACTACAAAACCTCTAGAATCTCTTATATTCTAGGATAGAGGGAGTACTACTACGACTACCACAACATGGCGGGAAGAGAAAGATACTACTGACACGTCGTGGAGCACATGTCCTGCATGAGACGAGAAGGATACTCCGAATCACAGTCTATAGAGAAGGTAAAAGAAATAAAATGTACCTATTACTGCTCCTGCTTTGGGCTCCGTGGCCGACGTGTACTACTCGTAGTAATTTATTTTGTTTTGTCTCAAAAAAAGTATTTTGTTTAAATATAAATATATTCAGTACGATAAGTATTACTAGTGGGTTACAGGAAACGAACGACCCTCTGGAGCCCGAGAGGACGAAGCGAACGGTTGGTGAGGCGCATTTGTTGCGGGCGGTGGGAACGGTTGGCACGATCCATTTTCTAAGAACGGCATTAACTCCGCTCCATATAATACTCCTAATTAATCGCTCTCAAAAAAAACTCCTAATTAATTACTACTTATTTCGGGAAACGGACGGACGGACGCCAGCCAGCCCAACCCAGCCCGTTATTATTATATACGTGTGGACTCCACCACGCACTGCCAGTTGTTGGATTTTTTTTCTCTCTCATAATCCCACGCCGTCCGTCCCATTATAAAACACGACGCGCCGGTGCCGTTCCTCATTCCCGTTCGTTCCTCTCCTCCACGCCGACGCAACGAAACCTCTCTCTCTCACACGGAGACGGAGGAACTCCTCCCTAGCTCAATCCCTCTCTTCCTCCCTCAATCCCTCTCTTCTTAGAAATAGCATGGGATGCACAGTGTGAGGAACTGAGGATCTATGTCTTCCGCAAGCCTAGTAGAAGAGCTAGCTCCGACTCTCAGCTCAGCCCAGCTCTTCTGTTGGTCTTGCCAAAGCTGTGGATCCTCTTTCTTCGACCATGTTCTCTTCCTATGATCGATTATTATTCTGAGTTCGACCATATTTTCTCTTCCTTGTCCATTTTTTTTGAAGGATTTATGGTGCATCTTTTTTTTTTTGGGCATGATTGACGAACCAGAGGCCTCTTTGATAGCTAGTTTGGTTTAGTTTAGTTTTGTTGAGCCAAAATTTGTCGTTTTTGTATAAGTAAAATTTAAAATATTTTGTAGTAAATTTTTCATGATTTTGTTGAACAACTCAAAGATCTTAAAAATCGTAATTATTTTAGCCATTTTTTGTCCTCTTTTTATGGCTCGTAAGCTTTTAATCTGATTCAGCAGCTCAGCCCGGCCAATCTTAATTTACTGCGAAGCCCATCATGAGTCCACCAATGCCAGTCTTTCCTCCGCAGCTGCAGCCCCCACTGTTCTATTCCATTGGAGCCAAGCCGGCCGTTAGGCTGATCCCCCGTCCAAACCCTAGACCGAACCGATTCGCCCATGGCGCCGCCGAAGGGGAGGGGAGACGGGCACAGGAGGGGTGGTGGGCAAGGGAACAGGAGGCGGGAGGGATGTCTAGCAGGGGAGGGGAGGCCGGCATGGTCAAGGACTGCCTCAGCCTTCGGCCGTGCAGAGTGGAAGTGGCCATGGCCGAGGACCGCCGCCGCCTCCGGCCGCGCCTGCATCTAGTGCTGCTCAGGCTGCCTCGGCCGCACCGCCCAATGCTGCCTCCTCATCTTCATCCTCTTCGGGGCAGCAGGGACCCTACCACACTAGGAACCGAGGTCCTGTTTTGTGGAGTAATGTTCTCGTTGGGAAGGATCTAGAAGCTCTTGAATTCCAGCGCAAGAAAGATGCGGAAGCTCGTGAAATACAACTGAAGGACTCATTTATGCAATTCTAAGAACGTATGTGATGTTTTTCTATTATTTGAATATGATTTGGATGTGCTGCCTTTTTATTTTGTATTATATTCTATCTGAACATAAAAGATATTGATATGATGACTCCTTAAGCTCCTTAATTTTGTATCTTTTTAGTATCTGATGCTGCCTCTTTTGCATTTCTGTCAATGCAGCTTCAGGAAACCTGGTGAACAAGGGGCCTTCTACAGAGCTGAAGCAAAGTCCATGCTTGTTCGTGAAGTCTCTAATCTCGAAGTCGACTTTAAAGGACTATTGTGCAAGGATTATCTACCGCTCGCCGTACGGATTGGAAAAGAGTAGTAAGTACAAGACATGTCTTTACTGCTTGTTCATGGTTGGTTTATTGCCTGTCATGGTTGTTGTGTCTTTTCTGCTTGTTCATGGTTTGTTTATTGCCTGTCATGGTTGTTGATTGTCATTAATCGTTTGTTTCAGAGATCATGAATGCCTGAGACCTACCGTGAAAGCATTCTTGGCAGCAGAAGGATTTGACGAAGTTGAGCTCTCTAAGTGCAGTGCTGTGGTATCCTTTAAGGACAAGCCTCACACATTGTGTACACTTCAGGAATTCCTCGAAGAAAAAGAGTAAGTTTAAGATAGATTGTAATATCCTGTTTGAGCCTGTCAGCCCCCTAAGCCACTTAGGGAGGGCGTTGTACGGAGGTCTTCTCCAGCACTTTATGGATCTGCATGAAACTAATCAAAATCATGGAGGTCTGTTCACTGCCCTTCAAGTTCTTGTGATGCTGCGTTTAGAGTCTGAGGGTTTCAGTTTCATGGTGTGTAAGGACCCAGTTCCATCTTCCCCTTAGGCTCGGGCTGATGATTTTCATTGCATTGGACGCATAATGAAATCTTTCTTCAATGATATACTGTTCTTTGCTTCTCTTTACAATGATTTAGAGCGGATAACAGCAGCTGAGGCCAGTACCCCGTGGTGTATAGAATACATAAGATTTCATGTGGCTTTGTTGACTCCCGCAAGCCGTCGTAATCTCGTCGGCATACTTCACATGATCTCTGGCTTGTTTAAGGAAGGTGTACTTGTAAGAGATATTGTTTCGTCAAGCTCCTTTTTTTATGTGGATTGGACAAGAGATATTAGAGATTCAAATGACCCGGTTCTGTTAGGGCTCTTTTTCTATAAGGCTAGCAATGTCCAAGGTGGTGTACCTGTACCTCTTAGCCAGGAGCAACTTAGAGGTATTGGACCCTCACAATATAGAGATAGCACTGATTCCTGGTTAGATTTCAATAGAAATGATCTGGTACACTTGCACAAGCACCTCGTTATGGACATCAATGGAAATAAACCCACAATCTTTGAAGCTGATGAGATAGAGCTTTATCGCTCGAAGAAGTTGCTGACTTGTCTTTCACAGCTGGTGAAACAATTTTTAGAAAATCTGGGCATCGGAATGCTACCTGAGTAAGTTCTGTTCTAACTTTGTATATTTTGTTTTTGAGGTTTTTCCTTTTCATTCCAAAATTATTCAAACAAAATGATATATTATTGTTTTCAGGCTCTTTGGTCCTTAGTCAAGTGTTAAGGCGTCGCAAGGGGATCCATACAATATCTACAACGTCTATACTCGTGGCCCTAGATTTCAGCGACAAGGGTACATGCACTGAGGACCAGTGAAGCCCCCTTTTCCCCAATCTCCAGAAGCAAAAACAGCCCCATAAGCCCTCTCCTTTTGGTTGTTTTTATTCCCAAGAGACTGAATTTTGTATGGTGTTAACTGTAATGGGGACTGAATTTTGTATGGTGTTAACTGTAATGGGTGAATGCTATGCTTTTGCTATCCTAAGTCTCTATCCTAAGACTCCCACCGTAAGTTTATCAAGAGTTGCAAAATTTGTGTATTGCATTGTTGACATGGAAAAAGAATTTTGGTGTGGCAATGAAGTGTTAAACTGAAAACAAGCTGATACCATGCATTGTTGCCAATTAGGCAATTCTGACCTTGATCTTGATTTGAAACATGCTGATGCCATGCACTGCACTTTTGATTTGAAACGTACTGAAATAGTTTTGTACACCGAAGTTGATACAATTGGTCAATTGGACATGCTTCTCTGTAACATTCCAAATTTTAAAACCCAATTTGGCACGTTAATAATTTCTTAAAATGCATGATTTAAAAATATTAAATCATTTTTCATGTTGCATCATGTCATCTTCATAATCATTGCAATGCATCATAGTTAAATTGGATAATAATTTAAACTTTTGCACCCTTGGTGGAAAAAAATTTAATAGAGTTTGTTTAATGTGTATATTATATTTTCTTAGAACCAATCCATTGTGAAATTAATTGGAAAATGTGTTAATAAATTTTGAGAAACAAAACTATATTTCCCTAAGTATTAATTTATTTAAAAAGGGTATTTGAAAATGAAATGCCTTTGGGAAATCAGTTAAACTTAAAAGCATTTTATCTCCTTCTTGGCCCAGAGCCGGCCCATTCTCCTCCCTCTCCTTCTCTTTTTCCCCTCCTCTTTTTCTCTGGATGGGCCGAGCCGCAACGGCCCAGTCCGCTGCTGCTCCCTTCCCCAGCGCGCCGTGGCCACTGCCAGGTGGGCCCGCACTGTCAGCTTCTCCTCCTCTTCTTCTCCCCTGTTTCCCTCTCCCTGCTCGCCGATCGCCGCCGCTGTGCTCTCTCTCCCTCGTTCTCCCGAAGGCTCGTGGGCGCAGTCTCCCATGCGACCACGCGTCCCGATCGCCTCCTCGGACCCCTCTTATCTCTTCGCTCTCTCGTCTTGTGGCCGGCCAACCCGCCTCGGTACCCCCTCATCCAAGCGCAGTGCCGTCACGCCACCGGCTGGAATTGGCGCCGGCGATTGCCACCCCGCGCGCCGCATTAAAGCGCCGGGTGAAGCGTGCCTATTAAAGGGGCACTGCTACCCTCTTGCCTTTGTTTCGCGCCGTCGCTGTGTCTTTTGCCCAAATCGAAGCCGCGCCGTCGCCGCCGTTGCGATCCCCCTCGCTCTGCCAACTCCTTCGTCCCCGCGAGATCGAAGGTATCATCTCCGTCCATCTTTATTCATTCTCGGCCGAAGGGATTGGGCGCCGGTTAATCGCCTCGTTAGCACCGTGTGGTCTATGGATCATCACCGCAGCGGATCGCCGCGCCGCCCACCTCATACACCTCTCGGAATGCTAGCGCCCCATTGTGCTCGCCTTGCTCTCACCTCGCTCTATGCGCACCCAATCGAGCCCTGGTGGCCGCGCCGCCGCTGGCCGCGCCGCCGCTGGGTGCCGCTCCCCTGTTCCCCCTCCTTGCCACTGCGGTGCCACCGACAGGTGGGACCCGGCAGTCAGCTGCTCCTTTGCATCGCCTTGCCCGCGCGTGTGCTTGGCCGCGCTGTGGTTGGGCTGAACGGCCGAGCTGGCCCATCGCCGAAGAGGCCGCCGTTTTTTTTATTTTCCCTTCCTATGTTTTCGGTTTTAAACCACTAATTATTATCCTAAAGCTTTATTAAAAATACTTGCTGTATTGTAAAAATTCTGGAAAAATTCTTACAAATGCTTTAATAGTTTCTGAACTCAAGAAAATTATATATTTATGCATGTCATCCATTTAGCATTTGTTTTGGATAAATAAGTAACTTGGGCATGGCATCATTTCATGTGCACTAGAACCACTTTCATGGTATTTCTTTTAAATAAAAATGCATTAAAAGTTGTTGCATGTCCCATTATTTAAAAACAGCAAGTCATGAAATGTTTCTTATGTGTATGATGTATTGCTTTGCATGTGCGTGTGCACGTTTAGGAGGTGAAGCCCCCGAAGACCCGATCGTCGACGTCCCCTTCGTTTTTCCTGAAACCGATCAAGGCAAGTCCCCCTTCGATCATATCGTGAAGCCATTTTCGGTTATTTAGAAAATGATTACTAGACTTGAAAATATGCATGCTAGTTTAAAGATGAAAAATACCGTATTTGCTAGACTTAGATATCATGCCGAGTAGAAAGGTAAGAAATATGGTAGGATTAAACCTAAGGCTAAACTATAGATTGCTCATATTTACTCGTTGTGGTAGGATAAATGCTTAAACTCATTTATGCGGAATGATTCAATCATTTGTGTGAAATGAGAATATTGTTGAGAAATGTTTGGGAAAGGGTGATTTAAAGGGTGATGCTGAGTAGGAAATGATTTTCCTCTTACCCCAAAAATCTTTCGACTTGGGAGAGATATTTTGTCGGTCGGTGCGGTGTGGCACCGTTTTGAAAACTGGGCTAAAATATCAACTCTCTCCTAGTCTAAGGACTGCTCTGAAGGGAATATGCCCTAGATCAATCATGAGATGATTGTGTAATACGTCTTTGTTCATGTACTTTTCGATAACTAGCTTATCAGGTTCCATGAATAATGGTCATAACTTTGTTCATCAAGTATGACTTGGTTGTGAGACACATTGTTTGTATGACATTATTCTAAACTGATCCCTGGCCTAGCCTGAATACTCCAAGTAATGAGCGGATGGCTTAGGTCCTGTTGAGATCTTGTTGTCCTTTTCTCCTATTGCTGGTGGTGTCCTTTTATAGCTGCTTGAGTCGTACTTGCATCTAGCACTCCACCGGCTCTGGAGGGCCCCACAAAATAAATGAGTCGATGAGTGTTACAACAGGAGGTGGATATCTGTCTTGTGCATCAGTATGGGTCTTTTGCCTAATGTTCTGGTCATGAGACTGCACTGTTCCGTCGCCGGTCTGTTGCCCTGGCGCACGTTCTATGTCTCCCGAGGCGGACTTGTCTTCTATGGACACGAAGAGTGGGCCAGCCTAGGCCCTGGCTTTGTGGGGAGGCCACGCCCGAGCGACTTGCTCTTGACACGTGTTTCCCCAGTGGGCCTGGTTTAAGAACAGCCCTAGCGCGAATAATCTTGAGCCCCCTCGCGGCTCGGGAAGCTCCTCTTCCCCGAGCTATCATGTGGCTTGGACGCTTCTTGGAAAGAGGTCTTGTCGACACCTGATTTTACAAGATCGGATTCCACCTGCGTAAAAACATACTAGTCCCAAGGATCATGGCTAGTACACACAGTTAAGCAGAAATGGTACATCACCAACGTTCTGATTATTACATAAAAGGGAACTAGTCCAATACATTACACAAACAACGGCTTGCAGGCCGCAATACAGATAACACAATGATACAAGCCTAATACAACGTCTACTAATTTATTTATTCCACAGGCACGAAGGCTGTAGGAACACACAGTCCTACTCTTCATAGCCATCATTGGAGAACGCCACCTCATCGTAGTCAGGGTCCTCCTCCTCGGACAGCGAGTCAAAAACAGACGGACCAGCTGTTGAAAGTTTTAAAAGGGAGAGGGGGAAAAACAAGAGTGAGCACAATTGTACTCCGCAAGTCGGAGATGATGCAGATGGGGCTTGGTACAAGGAGAGCTTAGGATATTTTGCTGAAAAGCATTTATTGGCCTAGCTTTGGCAAAGCGTTTAGAAAATGTTAAACCATATACTTTCCTTTGGGCTTTTCAAAATGCTCACGCCACTTGGCCTCAGTGCCATAGCGAGATAAAACCATTTTTCATTTCTTTTCTCATAACGGCTAGAGGTCCATTCCGCGCGAACAATTCCTGGTAGGCCGACCCCCAATCCAGGATGTAGCCGGTGGCACCTAACTCAAACGAAAACTTCTCGACAACTTCATAACACAACTTTTCTTTTAATTTTTTTCCCCAAAACTAGTTTTTAAAAAGAATTCTACCATATGAACAGTCCCTTCGCGCGCTCGTAACCGTGAGCACGGCTTTCATGATAATTTTAACTCTGCAGAGTGGGTACGCTTTATCCTCGAGAGGCTACGCACCAGAAGTGTTTTGCCACAAGATCGCTAGACTCAAAGACTAACGACCAGGCCTGTCCCACAACGGGGCTCGAGGTCGTACTGTTATGGCTCAGTTCGTAGGATCATAGGACGAGCAGTCCTTAGACTAGAGGAGGGACGATATTTTAGCCCAGTTATCTCAAAATGGTGCCGTACCGCACCGACCGACAAAAGTCCCTCCCTAGTCGGAAGATTTTTAGAAAAGAGGAAAAACATTTCCTACCAATCATCTCCCTCGATGCATGCACTACATTAAACCACTTTTCTCCAATTCTTTCACAACACAGTCTTATTTCACGCAAATGATGAATCATTTCGCATAAAAGAATTTTAAGCATTTAATCCTACCACAACGGAATATTTAAATATAAGCAAAGCCACTTTAGCCTTAGGTGTTAATCGTAACATTATTTCTTACCATTTTCTATTCAGTCATGGTAACTAGGTCTAGGAAATACGTCATTATCATTTTAAATTAGCATGCACATTTTTGGGTCTAAGAAACATTTTCTAAATAAACGAAAATGGCTCCACAATATGATCAAAAGGAGACTTGCATTGGTCGGATCCCGGGAAAACAAAGGGAGCGTCGTCGGTCGGGTCTTCGGAACCTTGGCCTCCTATTCACGCAAACACACATGCAAAGCAATACAACACCCATCAGCAACAATATTTTTAATGCATTTTTATTCAAGAGGAAAAACTGCGAAAAGCGTTTATGCGCACATGAAATGAGACCCTAAGCCATTTATTTAACCACTATGCGAATGCTACATTGGAGGCATGCCATTTTATATTTTTCTAAGCTCTAGAAACATTTAAGATATTATTATACATTTTTGCAGAATTTTTATATCAATCTAGCAAATTTTACAATTAGCATTTTGGTTACCACTAAAAAACAAAAAGCAGAAATCACAAAAAAAGGGGAAAGGGCTTCCGGGTGATGGGCTGGTCTGGCCGAACGGCCCACGGCGTTGCGAAGCCGAGCACGGGCGCAGGGGAAACGCCCAGGGAGACGGTGCCCACTGCGTGGTGGAGCCCGCGTCCCCAC
Source organism: Raddia distichophylla (assembly GCA_005191435.1). NCBI lineage: Eukaryota > Viridiplantae > Streptophyta > Magnoliopsida > Poales > Poaceae > Raddia > Raddia distichophylla. The sequence goes on from SPJY01020995.1 coordinate 558,412, forward strand.
CCGTCAGCGCCAACAACACCGGTGAGAGGAAAAACAGGGGAGAAAATCCCAGCGGCGGCGCTGCCAACAGCGGCGATGACTCCGGCCACCAGGGATTAATTGGACGCGCGCGGAGCGAGAGATAAGCGAGGTGGCCGCAATAGGGGGTTTTGGCGACTCTGGAGGTGGATGGAGGAGGCGACACGGTATCCCGCGGCGGCGACGACTCGTGGGCACCGCGGCGCCGACGAGGCGCACGACTGGAGTTCAGTTCCTTCGGCCGAGAGAATGAGGATAGCCGGAGGGGACTACTTTCGAGTTCGCCGAGCCGAAGGAGACGGCGAGGCGGCAGAACCACGATGGCAGCGACGACATGGGTTCTGGGGACGCGTGCGGATCTCACGGCTCCGCTCCCCCAGGCGCGAGCTCCTCTGGGACGACCTGCGGGCCATACCCAACGTGAGGATGGAACGGAGGAACCCAGGGCGAAGTAGGAGAGGAAAAGAGGAGGTCGCAACGGAACAGGGGACGACGGCGCACCGGCTCGGGTAAACAGCAATGCGGCGGCGCGAAGCAGAGGAAACGGAGGAGCAGTACCCTATTTATAGGCGTGCTTCGCCCAGGAAGCTTCAATGCGGCGCGCGAGGTTGGTCGGCAACGCCGGCGCGAACCCCGGGCCAATGGCGTGGAGGAGGACGTGGGACACGACGACATCGCGTTGAATTTGGCCGGCGACAAGAGAAGAAGGGCGGTGAGATGGGAGAGTACGGAGGAAGACGATACGGAGGGACGATCGCGCGGAGAAAGAGAAACGAGCCTTCGGGAAAGGAGAGGAACAGAGGAGGCGACCGATGAACTGGGGAGAGGAGAACCAGGGGAAGAGAAAGAGAAGGAGTAGCCTACCATGATATCAATGTTACACCTCTTTTGAAACTTACCCAAATGAGTCCTTTTCTTATAAATGTATACCTTCCAACAAAAGACTCGAAAGTAAGAGATGTTGGGCCTTCGTCCCACTAGTAGTTCATATGAGGTCATGTGAAGGAGTCGGTGGAGGTAAAGGCGGTTGATGGCATGGCACGCCGTATTGATGGAGCCAAAAAGCATGCGACGTGTTATACTCGTCAAGCATTGATCTTGCCATCTCTATCAACGTACGGTTCTTCCTCTCCACCACTCTATTTTGTTAGGGAGTGTAGGCCGCCGAGAATTCGTGCTTAACTCTTAGCTCATCACAAAATTCTTCAACATTTGTGTTAGTAAACTCAGTACCGTTATCACTCCTCACCTTTTTAATAAAAGAGTCAAATTCCTTTTGACCTTTCAAAGCAAATCTTTTAAACACATCACCGGCAAGTGATTTATTTGTAAGGAAAAATACTCAAGTGAAGCGAGAGAAATCATCGACAATCACATGGCAATAAGAATTATCGCCTATGCTCGCATAGGTGGTAGGGCCAAATAAATCCATATGCAAAAGTTCAAGTGGTCGGGATGTAGACATGAACGTCTTAGTCGGATGAGAATTAGCCACTTGCTTGCCGGCTTGGCATGAGCTACATAAACGGTTTTTCTCGAATTTGACATCCTTCACTCCAACAACCAAGTTATCTTTAAAAACCTTTTTCAAAGTGCCCATTCCAACATGTCCAAGACGTCTATGCCACAACCAACCAAGAGTGGTTTGAGCGATAAGACAAGTCTTGATTTGAGAAGATTCACGGTTTGAAAAATCAACCAAATACAAATTTTGAAACCGGATGCCTTCAAATGCAACACTTTGATCCTTAGTGGAAACTACACGAACTCCGTTGATCGAAAAGAAGCAATCAAAACCCAAATCGCACACTTGAGCAACGGAGAGGAGATTAAAGTTGCAAGCTTCCACCAAGAGCACATTAGAGATGGATAGGTCATTGGATATTGCAATTTTACCTATACCCTTTACCTTTCGCTTGGAGTTATCCCCAAATGTGATCTTGTGTTCGGGGTCCTTCTCCTCCTCTAGTGAGGTGAACATACTTGAGCTACCGGTCATGTGTTGGGTGCAACCGCTATCGAATATCCAATGCCGGCCACCGCTCTTGTAGTTCACCTACACACACAAATTCAAGCTTGGGTTTTAGGTACCCAAGACTTCTTCTTGGGTCCTTTCGAGTTAGTCATCAAACATTTGGGCACCCAAATAGCCTTCACACCTTTCTTTTCATTGGGTGCACCAACATATTTAGCATAGGTAGAGCCATTCTTCCTCATAAGCATGTAACTAGCATTAAGCACTTGAGTTTTGGACATGAATTGAGATGTTTTAGCAAGAGGACAAGCAATGGCCTTATGTTTCTCATTTTTGCAAATATGGCAACGGGTCCCTCCCTTAACAAAAGTTAGCTTGGGCTTACCCCAACCACCCTTGGGCAAATCCCCGGGATGAAATCCCAAACCATGCTTACCCAAGGTATACCTTTGCTCCCGAAGCACCTTGTCAAGAGAGTTGTTTCCCACAAGCAATTTAGCCAAGCTAGAGTCTAGTTGCTCAATTCTATTCTTAAGAAGCAAATTTTCCTTAACTAACTCATTTGCACATTTAGCAACACCACAAGTGCCAATTGAACAAGCATTTTCAAATGGAGAAATAGCACTAGTGGGTGAAGATGAGCTAGCATTGGGTGTGATCGTGGGTGACAAGCTAAAGGAAGTGTCATGAGATAAGCTAAGTGAACCAAAAGGTAAGAATTGGCATGCACTCCTGGAGCACAAGCTGGATGCCCATCCAATTCAGACACTAATTTTGCAATTCAGTGGACAAGTCCTGCGCCATCAACTCAAAACTACTCTGAAACAATTGAACAACTCTGAAATTCAAGCATCATCAACTCAAAACAATTGATCTCATACATCATTTTTTTTTGTTACAAAGAGAGAGAATTGCTACATCGTTGTACAGGATACATGAACTATTTTCTGGCTAATGGAGTACAGTATAAAATAGAAAGTCCAGCACTAATTAACTTCTCCAATGGCCCTTAGAATAGACCAATCTAGCTGATGGTATTGGGAACTCCAATGGCCCTTAGCATATCATCTCCATGATAGGAGATCCCTTGTTATCCTGAACCTTTTGACAGGATTGTGTGAAGCATTTTTTATTCACAGATTTTGCTCTTGATCATAAAGCTTCCTGATGTGTCTGCACGGGAACTTGAAAAATTGCTTGTTGAAACTTGAGAACCATACTAATGAAACTTGATGTAAAACAAGTGAAACTTGAATAATTTCTTTCGAAACTCGAGGAAAGTATCGATGAAGGGAACTTTGGAAAATGTCTGATGGAACCTCTAGGCATCCTACTGATGAAACTTGTCAAACTTACCGATGGAACTTGCCGTAAAACATGTGATATTTGAATAATTTCTTTTAAAACTTGGGAAATATTGACGAAAAGAACTTGGTGAAGTGCTTGTTGAAACTTGAGAACCCTACCGATGGAATTTTAAAACCTATTGATAAAACTTGACATAAAACGGATAATTTGAATGATATCTTTTGAAATTTTGGGAAAGTACCGATGAAACTTGATAAAGGACTAATGAAAACTCAAGTGCACCATTGTTCAAAAAATTCACTCGATACAAATGAGAAGTTTCACAAGAACCAAACCAAGTTTCAACAAGCAAAATCCATATTTTTGTATGTACACGTTGAGTTTTTAAGACGAAACATAAATGGACATTCTCCTAACCCTTATTCTTTTCTGGATCCTACGAGCTCTGACATGGTGTTCGCTGGATCCAACAGCTAAACCTCGTCTAGATGAGGTTATCATCATGGGAGAAGAGGCGGAGATAGGAGAGGAGCATCAAATTAGGCATAAAAAATGTAGTGGATGAGGAAGAGGAGATGAAGGGTGGTGGATTGGCAGCTCCGCGAGTAGGCTAGCCGACCGACGACATGGAGAGTTGAAGCTTGAGCTCTGCTCTCGTATGAAGTGTGGTGGGAGGAACAAGATGTAGTGCAGAGTTTCACTGGAGACACACTGGTAAAGGAGGCAAAAAAAAATGATGAGACATGGTGGTCCCTATTGAGAAAGAGGTGGTGGATCGAACAAAAGAACCGAAGCGTTTCATAGAAATAGATAATAAGGGGTTGTTCAAAAGATACCCGGGTCACTTGGCAGAGATCTATTCAGCCGCGCGCTGGTATACATGTTGTGGTTGCAGGCCAGGTGGAGCCTGGAGACGGTCGGTTTATCGTAATCCCCCTAGTGCACATAACAAATTCGCTGGTCCATCTTGTCAGGACGGCGTGTGGCTTCTGGCCTCCCGGTGAGACGCGCACACGGACGCACCGTTTAACCTGGAGTACTAAACATCCATGTGTTGCGCACGACACCAACTCCGATCGAGATCGACGCGCGCTGATGATGCCAAGCTCGTATTTTATCCGCCCAAATTAACCCGAGAGCCATAGAGGGTCGAATCAGCTGCGGTTCCATTAAATTTTGTTATAAAGCATGATTCGAAGGAATTCGATCATTATGATAGACTAGTCGCCTCAGCGCGCCTGTGGCGCGCCCAGCGCGGGAGGGAAAAAAAACACCAGCGCGGGAGCAGCAGGCGCGCTCAGCGCGGGAGGAAAAAAGACGCGGGAGGAAAAAAGACCAACGCAGCGGCCGACGTACGCGGGGCTTCGCGACACGGACGCGGGAAAAAATCGAGCGGGCGAGCGAGCGCCGGGCGGGTAACGAAGCACGTGGCGAGCAGCGCGCGAGGGGGAAGCTCAGACTTGTACTATTTATTGTTACAATTTAGAAAAAGAAATGAATTACCCTTTTAAAATTTTTGTGAAGATATATAATACCCCTTAAATGCAAAACAAGAATTTTTTTTAACACTATCGATCATTGTGGATCCAATTATAACGAATTAGATTAAAAGAACTATAAGAATAAAATAAAAGCTGTTTAGAAGGATTTTCGTATCAAATATCAAATAAATGTTAGAAAAAGACTTCATATCAAATAGGAGATCTAACCGCACAAATCCACGAGACACCTTGGCTGTTCAAATTATGATACCAATGATCCTTCGAAGGTAAGAAAAAACATATTGAGTTTGGTGAAGCTTACTCAAAAATTCTTTCATGCCCAAACCACTTTCTAATGGATCAATAATGAATTCTATTCAATTTTAACGAATAAAGAAATTGGTTTTGCAGTTCAAATGGATCAATAATGAATTCTATTCAGTTTCTAATAGATCAATAAATTAAGAATTCTATTCAATGAGTTCATTTAGAACTCCCTTTTTCTCTTTTTTTTTGATATTTTTATTCCCTACCAACGATAGGCGCTATTTAAAAACTTTTCCATTTGTTTCGATAGGCGAGAGCATAGTTGCCACTTATTTGGTGTAAGTTTCAGTATCTTTTAGGAGAGGGGTAAGACCATAAGGGCACGTAAGCTCACATGACCACACACACATACTACACCACATGCAACTATAAATTGTGGTTGGAGTCATCCTTCAAAGGTAAGAAAAACATAACGATTGAGTTTGGTGAAGATTACTCAAAAATTCATTCACGCCCCAAACTACTTTCTAATGGGTCAAGGAGATATTCTATCCAGTTTTGACACTAGAATAATATAAAGAATTTGGTTTTTGAGTTAAGTAATCTATGCCTTTTTCATGCCACGTACTGACGTGCAGGTTGTACAAGGACACCCAACCATCAGGCCCTTAATTCCATCCCATGGCCTTTCGATAACCTGACATATGTCCATATACACTTAATTCTGTCATGCACCTGCAATGGGTCATATTAGTGTGAGTAGCCCAATGGAAGGCAATCGGTGCATGCAAGGGGCAGTTTTCATGTTTGAATCTCACAAGTACAGTTAGAACTCTCTTTTCTCTCTCTCTCTCTTTTGACATATCTATTCCCTATCGACGATAGATCCTATTTAAGAACTTCGTTATATTTTCTCGTCAATACCTCAAAATTTTCTATTTAAAAACTTTGTTATACTTTCGCACGGTGGCCTTAAAAGTGGCAGGACTGGTACTGACTTTTTCCATATAATCTCACACCATATCGCATAACCGACTGCGAGAGCAGAGCTACCACTTGTCCAAGAAAAGCCTCACAACCATATGAACACATGAACTCACGCCATCCTACATATAAACTCACACCGTACGCAGCCGCACGCGTACGCTCAAACACATGCTAGAAGAAGCCGGCCGAAGGCGAGCTCGAATCGGACGGTGATGCATGAAGCGAGGCCATGCACGGGGATCGAGCTTTGACGGTGATGCATGAACTGAGGCCATGAATGACGCATGGTGGGCACGCGTTGTCAAACTCGTCGCGTGTTTTCAGCTCGCCTACCGTTTTCTCCATGCATCGGGTCTTTTGCTTCGACCTCTCCTTCATGCGCTGCGTGGAGAAGGGAGGGAGATTAGAGGGATTCCCCCATGCTAGGTGAGGATTCGTAGTGGGAAAGAGCTTTACCTCATATATCTTGACTTGAATTGCATTCACCTGGTCCAGCACCTCCCATTCCTCGGCCTCCTGCCCGTCGTCGACCTCGTAGCCCTCCATCTCCTTCCTCCATTTCAGCCAGAAGGGTGGAGCGTGAGCCTTGGGGGAGGGACGAGGAATTTCCTCGATTTCTGGTTCTGAGCTCCTGGGAGCCGGAGCTGGGATTTTCCCCTTCGCCGATGAGGATTGGCGACTGGTGGAGGATGGGCCGGAACCTTGGCGAGGCGCGGTGGGCTGAGCCGAGGCTGGCATTCCCTTGCTATACGAACTTGGCGATTCATCATCATCGACTGGTTTCCTGGAAACATTCGGAGACCTATCAAGAGACATACTTCTGTGAATTGTGAAGTTACAGCGTCGCAGAGGAATACCTGCGTGATGGGAAGTACTTCATCTTAAATCGACTGCCTGAACCACTCGGGCGAGTTCCAGAGGGCTTCTTCCCCCCCGACGCGGCCGTTGGGCCAGCTGTCCGGGGAGACGGAGGGCTTGGAGACGGCTCGGCCGGAGCCGGAGACGGCTTTGGAGCTGAGCGGCGGCGGAGCCAGAGCGGGACGTCATCTTCATCATCATCCTCATCTAAGTCCCCTGAAGCGACCCCCTTGCCTTTCTTGGCTGGAGGAGCACTAGTCGAGCCCTCAGCGGGGCGCTTGCGCGGTGCCTCCTTGGGATGAGGAGCTTCTGGGATCGGAGGGGTGGAGAAGAAGGCCTCGCGCCCCTACGGCGTACCAGATTACATTAGCTACGTCTATGCATTAAAAAAGGCCGCGGTTGAGTTGAGGAGGATCTTCTCCTTACCGCTGGTGGCAGATACCCCAAATGGTACGGAGCTGGGCAATCTGCGCGAACTATTTCCGAGCCCGGAGCGAAGAGCTCGACCATTTGGCTAATGATTTCTTTCTGTGGAAGGTTCTCGTTGGATTCCCAAGTGGTATCTTGGGCCCCCGAGTACTCGAAGGCAAGATGCACCCTCTCCTTCATTGGCTGGATACGGCGCTGGGTGAAATTCCAAACCACTCCAATGCCGGTCAGCCCAGCAGCTTTAGCTCTGTGGAGGAGAAGGATAAGCTCCTCTACTTGGCCTCCCTCGTCATCGGCGAGAGTCATCGGCGAGAGGAGAAGACCAGGAGAGATGGACCGTGGGGCATTCGCTGGAGAAGGAAGGGAGGACCGGAAGAGAATTGGCGCAGTAGAACCACTCTGAGTGCCAACCCTTATTGGAGGTTCTCAGGGGGAGATCGAAGTAATACTTTCGGGACCCTTCCCGCAATTAAAATCCCACGCCGCCGGCGGCTTTGGGAGAGTTCTTGTTGGGAAAAGGCTTGAGGAGGTAAAGAAATCTAAAGAGGTCAAAGTGAGGAGCAATCCCCAAATAGGCTTCACAGATGTTGATAAAAATGGCAATTTGGAAGATAGAATTGGGGTTTAGGTGCGAAACCTCGATCCCATAGAAATGCAGCAATCCCGGGAAGAAAGGAGAGCAAGGAAGGCCGAAGCCGCGGAGGAAGAATGATTCGAAGACCACTACCTCGTCGGAGGGAGGGGTGGGGCAGGATTCGCCGGCGGCGGTGCGCCACGACAGAAATTCCTCGGAGGGGAGCGTGCCGATGGAGACCAGCTTCTGTAACCTCCGTTCGGTCGTGATGGACTTCATCCATTCTTTGCCGCTCTTCGCAACCTTTGGGGCGGCGGGAGAAGGTGGAGCCATTGCGAATCGGAGACGGTGGTGGCGGAGGTTACGACGGAGAAGAACCCTAGCGGCGGAGTTAGCGGGGAGCGACTAACAGACTGGCGCGAAAAGCGAGCGAGGTGAACCAATTTCGTTCTCCTGTTCAAAACTTATCGCAACGGGCAGCGTTCGCATTCTGGGCTGGGCCTTGGTTTAGCGCTGGATGCGGCCTTTTCGAGAAGGGTGAGACCACTCGGCTGCCCGAGTGGCTCCCTCCGAGAGGTTCGAGTTAAGCGCTGAACGCCGGTCTGAAAGCAGTCGGTCCTAACTATCCGGACGAAGCAATGTTGTGGATTCGAGATCAAAACGAAAAGAGGCAATGTCGCGGATTCAAGATTAAAGCAAGTTTGAGAAGAAAGACATCCGAATTTTCAAAAGCTTTTAATTGAAAGGCACTTAGGCCTATTTACATTTCCTCACGGCGCAGCACATCGAGCTAAGGCTCGTCGCTGGCTCACGGAGGAGCAAAAGAAAAAGGCCCCCGGCAGGAGAACTTCAGAATCCCTCATCGGCGAGGAGGGCTACGACCAGAGCGTCCTTGAGGGGGAAGCGCACTTTGTGGAGTTGTGAGAATCCACGAATCAGAACCCTAATGGATTCTTCCGCGCGGACTTCCGCCCTCATCAAAGCAAAATCTCGCCAAAGTTCATCCTCGCGGGCTTTGGCTGCGGCCTCCGCTTCAGCCTTCGCCTTGGCCTCGGCGATCCACATCTCTATCAGCTCCATGATGTTTGCCATCGCTCTCGAGGGAGAAGGTGGAGGTTTCTGGGCGTCGATCAGGAAGAGGAAGACTCGAAAACAACAAAGCTGGTGGTGAAGTAGTACTCTGCCCGTGCGGTTTCTTTTATACACCGAGGGAGTTCAAAGGGCGCGCCTTGTAATCCGTTTCGAATACAGTAAAAACCATCATGGCGATGGGACGGAAGTGGACGCGAATACGGTTTTCGACCGAAGCGCGTGTCATTCCGGCTGTGTGAGAAAAGGGCGCGAAAACGCTTCGCCTCCCCCTAATTGGGCTTGGGCTAAAACTGCAAAGGGCGATCCCCTTAACAGGATTTCTTAACACGCCGCTGACGGTGGCAATGTGTTAAAATCGAGCCTAATTCGGCCTCGGTACACCCTGGAGGGCATATGACCGGCAGCGCCAAAATTAAAAATATTTCACGGCATACCCCATGTTGGGTCACTAGCCAACTTTGCATGTTCAAGGTTGGGTGTTGGTGAAATTTGGTTACGGTTTCGAAGGTATGCCTTTTCTAAGGTCGCTAGTTATATACCGCTCCCCGGATACAAATATCTCTCAGCCAAACTGTATCCAATTGGTATGCCCCTAGGGGCCTATGCTGATCCCTTCTCTGGTTGGGACAGGTACCACCCGGCTGAATGGTGTGCCCCATGTTGGGCCGAGTACTGGTTCTTACATGTTAAGGCCAGACATCTGATGCCGATACGTTTTGAAACGCTAAAGTTACAGTATGCTGCAAGACAGAAGTTGTAACGGTGTGGCTTAAGGCATGCCCCATGACGGGCCAATAGCTGCTTTTGCATTGCAAAAGTGGATGCCCAGGAGCCGAATTCTTCTGTTGAGATGATGTGCCAAATGGGCCAAGTAAGCTGGAGTTTGGTATTGCCAATCCAGGCGTTGTTTCAACACAAAAACTTAAGATTTCTTGAGTTCTTTACAATCACTTTTCAGATTACAGGAGATATTGGTGAAACCAGTCGGCCGGACATCTGACTCGATCGTAAAGCACTCAGAGGCTACTGTGGACTACATGGGCCCCGGGTATCCTCTAGAAGGCCTATAAGGGAGCAGATGGGGGGCGATCCAAGTCGACCGGTCAAGGACGGGGACCACTCGGGCTATGGGAGACTTGAGCTTTAAGGAAGTTTCCGAGGATATGATCTATCTCCATGTAATTAGAAGATCAGCACATGCATGACATGTAACGGCATAACAAGATTAAGTACCGTGTATCACGGGGTATCGTGTAACTCTATCCCCCCTACACTATAAAGAGCGGGGGTGGAGGCCATAGACAAGTGAGTTCATCTGATAGAGCATACATTGTAATCGCCTTGGTCATCTTGCATCTCGCAGGTGATCAATCATAATCCCAGAGCACAGGAAGTAGGGTATTACCTTTGTTGAGGGCCTGAACCTGTATAAACCCGTGTCTTGTGCTACCACCTAGCTTAGTTCTCGATAGCGTCCCCTCATAAAAATTCATTGTCGACGGTGACCCCCCAGTTAGTCACCAGTTGACACTATTAAATACTCTTCCCACACCCCTAGATTCCCACCCATACAATCTTCTTTTTAGTTTTTTCAAATATACCTTAAACATCACTTATTGAGGGACAGAGGGAGTATGCCATAGCATGGACCAGGCTCAGAGCATCTATATCCTGGGACCTTTTTAAACCAAAGGACTGCACCATGGGCCATCGCGAACTCCAACAAGGACAACAGACAGAGGGAGTCGACTGCAAATACAGAAGACATATCTCCCGTAGTTCTAGCTCTTGTCTAGGGGCCTGTCATTGTTAGTAATAAAACAGAAGATAACACAAAGGTATTACCCCTATCGACTACTAATCTCGGTCAGGCTGGAACTCTCAAGCGTCTTACCTCGCTCTTGCAAGGTTCTTACCAATGCTACAGTGGGTTCACCAAGTTGCTTGGTGGAGATGATGACAGGTGAACGGTGAGCGAAGCGATTGCAAGGTATGATCCTGTGCTGACAAGGAGTTTGTGTAGCTCGGAAGGCAGTTATGGTAGCAAAGGTTAGCAATAATTGAATCCAGTAAACAAAACTGAATATATGTCCAAGGACCTAACTAGTGTTGCTGGCTTAAATGTGTTTATAGGATTGTTATAGCAAACAAATACAGCAAGGTAGGAGCATGGACAAATATGATATAAACAATTCGGACCCTGATGGTTTAAGGCACCTTCTTTTTTGTATTGCCCGGCTATTTTTCTGTGCGCTGCCTCTTTCTTTTTAAAAAAAATTTTTGTATGATTTTTCTGATATTTTGTTCAGCCTCAGCAACACAGAAATATGGATACAAAGGTGTTTCCCCCTCAATTTGGTGGTTGGGGGTGGCCAATTCAATTTATGGAAGGAGCTCTAAAAAGCGTGCAGAAACTTCGAGGGCCGGATAGGTGGTCTTCCTGATGGTTTTTTGGGTTTTAAATTTGACCAAAACAAACATAGTGAGTTTTGGTTGGATGTATCTCGTCGAGATCTTTTCATTGAGTGGTCGTGGACCCAAATCGGAGTTCATATGAGAAAGTTATGGCTGTTTTTCCTATGGGTCTCCGGATTAGGGTTTCTAGGTAGGGAAAGATTTCGTTTTTGTCTCTTAGGATGTGAACAGAGGTCATGCAGGTCGACAAAAAAGAGGGGTAGCGATGCAGGGCAGTTGATACAAGGCGGCTTGCTACCTATCTATGGTTTGCGATGGCGGGACAGTAGCACAAGGCGGCTAACGGGGCAAACCGAGTAGGACTCGATTTGGTTGTAGGATGTATGGCGGTGGTAGGATGGGTGATGCAGCAGAAAGGTTCAATAGGACTACAAACACAATCTAAACTAGCAACCAAATCACGACCTAAGGACACTAACTCAACAATGCACACTGAAAACAGAAATTGCGAGGGATCGATGTGGTTTGGACAGCGGAACGGATGACGTACACAAAACTTATTTTGATGGGGCAGTTTTCTGGACTCTAGGTGGAAGATGAAACAGAGGGGATACAAGTATACCTAACGGGCAACCGAGGCTCTAATACCACTTGATGGGGACGGGGTCCCGATCTTGAAAGTGCATCTAGGCACTTAAGTGATTTTGGTGATTAATGAGTGACAATTATAGAGCTAATATTTCTATTGGAGAATTGTACACAGATGCTATACAGGTTAATTCCATGAGGTACATGTTTACATGTGATGGTATACCCCTCAAAAGTGGATATATTGCAAGAAGGCATCAAGACTACTTTTTACTTGTAAATCTTAATTTATTGAGTCCTAGGGATGCCGTACTATAAAGAGGGATGAAATGGAGAAGCATATAAAGGTTCCTAAGTGCTCAAAATAGGTATCTCGAAGTTCGTGTGAATTTTCTACTCAAAATACACCTCATACAGAACCTATACCATCAGAACATCCGACGAGGGTCGGAACACCCGATGGTGATTCAGTCTGCCAGTTTTCAGTGCCATCCAGTAAGGGGTCCATCGGAACTTCGGTCGGAACATCCGACGCAGGTCGGAACATCCGACGGGGTATGAACATCTGACGCGTGATAACTGCAGCAACGGCTATATTTTCGAGAATCCCTATTTAAAGCTCTCTCTAATAACTGCCAAAGGTTACTCACTCTGATTACATCCTGATTTGAGCCTAATTCATAATCATCTCTCTCAAGAACCCTAGCGTTTTTCTCTCTCTTGTTCATCTTGTGAGATCTAGATCTAGAGAGATCAAGACACCCAAGTGCTCCGTGAATTAGAGAACCAATTCTTGAGCACTTAGCGAGTCCTAAATTTCTTCTTCGCATTTGCTACTCTTGGAGGCTTGAAGGGCTCCTAGACGGCTTGGTGTCGCCGGTGAGTCGCCAATCTTTGTGTGGCGTGCCTCCGGAGTTTGTGAAGGTGCGAATCTACCTCCGCAAGGAAAAGGATTCAACTAGTAATCGCCGGTGAGTGCTTTGTGCTTCACTGGTAAGGGGATTAGGGTCATGGTGATCCGGGCTTTGTGCCTTCCCAACGGTGAGTAGGATCTCCCTTCAAAGATCCGAACATCGGTAAACAAAAATCGCTGTGTTTTTGTCTTGATCTTGATTTGGTGTTTTTACTATTGGTGTTGACTTGTTCTGAGTATTATTGAATAGATCTAACCTTGGTTTTGCGAGAAAACAGTTTTTACTGCAGGTTTTCGACGAATACAGAATACCCAGGATCGGAACATCCAACCAACATCGGAACATCCGACCCAGATCAGAACATCCGACGGGGGGCTCTCTGGACCAGATCGGAACATCCGATCTGCATCGGAACATCCGACGCACTGGTCACTGTTTGAGTTGTTTTAATTCCACAATTTTGTTTATTCGCCTATTCACCCCCCTCTAGGCGGCATAGCGATCCTTTCAGATCTTTCGACAGGTATGGGTAAACACGATTGGTGGAGAACTCAACGTTGATGATCCGACCTTGATCAGCACCAATCTAGGCCTGCAATCGCTACACCACCGTCTCCGTTCGTTATCAACCACGCAAGTGCACGGTCGACCTCACCACGAAAGCTAGCTCCTGCAAGCGAATCGAGAACACAAGCAAGAACGAAGAAGAGCAATCTCTAATTACAAATATATATTAAGATCACAAATTCGGGGTTCCACAAACCGAATATCGGTGATACTGCGATGGCAGAAATATATCTAAGCAAAACTCAAGTCTAACAATGATGGCTACGAAGTTTTAATAGGCAGAAGGGCGGCGGCTAGGGTTCGGGATGCCCCCCTTGCGCGGGATACACGGGCCAAAGCCCAAAAACAAGGTGACGCAGCATTGGGCGGCCGAACAGAATCTAGTCGCCTCTTGTTTCGAAGATTGTGATCAACTCAGAAGGAATTTAGACGTGCGACTGGATCCATTGGAAAGGTCTCGTCGAGGGCTTTTCCGTAATGTACTTGAACACCCAAACAGAGTTAATATGCATCTGTTACGCCCGTTTGAAGACGGACTGCTCCGCCATGACCGAACCAGACTCCAACTCGTGGTAGACTTGGTTCGACTTGTCTTGGCGCAGAATTCCATCCTCGCTGATCAACACCATAGTTCCTAAGTACAAGCACAACATTATTAGGTAGTTACTCGCTCTTATGGGTACTCACTTGTGTGATAAGGAACGAGCCCACCTGGTGGTTTAGTTGTCGTGCACGTGCCCTTGTTATTGGTCCTTACACGATAGATGGTGGTAGAGTGGACGCATCGGTAGGGGTGATGTCCGCATCAAAATTGATATGGGCACTGTGAACTCACTGGAGGAGTATGAAAGTTTCAGTGTTAGTACATCATGACATGTTCCCATATTGATATAACACCGAGAGAAGAATAATATTGAAACAATTTAACAGAAAAATGCCTAACAAATTTTATTCTCCTTGTTTTCCGTGTGCACATCTAAGAATTTCACAAGAAAGTGGTCAAACATTCACCAGCCTCATTAGCCAAGTGACCAGTTATGCAGTATAGGGACAAACTCTATTGAACAGACAAGCACCGACACAAATTTACGGGAGGATGTGAATGACACAAGCTACATGGGGAATACCTGAGACTACTGTAAAGCCCCACTCCATATGAGGTAACATAAAATACAAAACAAAACAAATTTGTAAAAAAATATTGTTGCTGCAATGAATGCATTTCCATTATGTGAAAATGTTGATTCTAACATAGTTTGAAACTATACATAATTCAATGATTATGACAACGAGCAGATTAAGTAGTAATGATTACATGGTTATCGAAGATATGAAACATGAACAATTTTAAAACATCCAAACAGAACAAGCATCACCTCATAATAGTATGATAGAAGATGAAAATTGTAGGGAGAATACAAATGAAGAGCCGCATGGAGAAGAAGGCCATTTTATTGCTTACAGGGATGAAACTATTATGAATAAAGAAAATGTGGCAGGTGATGAAGGAACCAATCTATCTATACTGTTAGATGCAATCGATGAAGCACAACAACACCATGAAGATCCGAAAACCAAATGATACTAAGAGTTGGAATGATTTTCATGGATGACAAACAAGGTCAAAAGTACTACAACGACTACGCTTTCATCATGGGCTTCTCAATTGAGGTTTCACACACAAGGTTGGACCAGAAAACCAATGAGATAGCAAAAATAATGTTGAAATGTAACAAATCCAGGAAGAGCAATAACAAACCAACCAATAGTGATGATAATATTGATATTGTTGTCAATGCAGCACAAGGGGAGAGTACAAACACACCAATGGCTACAAAGGGCAAAAGGACAAGAAATGTGAACAAAACAACAGGATGCCCTGCCACAATGGTACCACTGTTCACCTAAACTGTCGTTTAGCCCGTTTAAACACCGTTTAAACGCTACACGGTGGTCGACCGTTTACGTTTAAACAACCATTTAATCTGTTAAAACACCGTTTAAACCGTTTAAACGGCCGTTTAGCCCGTTTATCTAGCTAAACGGTGGGTGACCGACTAATTGGCGTTTAGCGTTTAGGAAAACACTGAATGGTACTAACAAAAATCAAAGGGACATGGACAATCACCAGAGTGGACCTCATACATAACCATGAGTTGAACCCAGAGGAAGAAATTAAATTTCTTATCTCACACCGTAATATCACACTTCAAGAGCAGAAATTAATCAAAAGCTTACAAGCGGTGAAAATTCCTACTAGGAAAATCATGGCTCTAATCGCATACATAAGGGGTAACTTGGCAGCGGTACCCTTCACAAAAAAGGATGTGAGCAATCAAAGATAAAGAAACCGCAACCAAACTAGCAAGGGAGATATGATGGAAATGACATAATACTTTGCAAAGAAGCAAACAGATGACCCAATGTTTTATTACTCTTTCAAAGCTGACAAATTTAACAAGGTGCAAAGCATATTTTGGTGTGAAGGAGGGCACAGGACAAATTATGAGTTATAGGGGGATTATATCCGGTTTGATACAACGTACTAGACTAACCGATATGAAATGCCCTTTGCTCCTTTTGTTGGAATCAATGGACATGGTGACAATTTCTACTTCAGCTTCGCATTCCTCAAAGATGAAACAATTGGCAGCTTCCGCTAGCTCTTCCAGACATTTATGCAATGCATGGGAAACAAACATCCAATTACAATCATAATAGATCAAGATGTTGCAATGAAGGCAGCAATATAACAGGAGTTGACAAAAAACTATACATAGGAACTGTTTATTCCATGTACTGAAGAAGGAAACAGAGAAGATTAGTAGAACTTTCCAGGATAATCCAGACTTACACAAAATTTTTTTGATGCAGTGAACAATTCACTGATAGAACAAGAGTTTGAAAATTCTTGGAATGAAATTATGAGCAGACATGATGTGCAACATATCAAATATTTCAAGAAAATGTGGGAAACAAGAGATTTGTGTCTGTCTACTTCCAACAAAACTTTTTCCTATTCATTCACACTACTTCGAGAAGTGAAGGCACTAATCAATATTCAAAAATAATGTTGACTCAACATGAAGAATAACAACTTTTAATGAAGAGTCAGAGAGAATATCATATTCTCTGCATGAGAATCAATTACAACAAGACTCAATTACCAGGAACACAAAACCAAATGCATTTTGGTCAGATTATTATTTTGCAAAACAAGCCGCAAGGTTGTTCAACAGAAAGATTTTTTACAAATTCCATCAGCAACTAAAACACACTACAAAGTATCACTTGGAGGAAATAGAATTTGAGAAAAGTTAAGCTTGCTACAAAACAACAACTACTATTAATGACGTTAAAATCAGGGACTACAAGGTGAAAATTGACAAGGACAATGAAACATACAACTGCATTTGCTGCAAACTGGAAAAGGATGACATATTTTGTGATCATGTCCTAAAAGTAATGATACACCTGAAAATTGAAGAAACCCTTGAAAAGTATATTTTGGACATATGGACACCACAAAAACAAGCAAACTACTGTCACATGTGGGCTGCAATTAGCAAGCAAAAAGACGAGTGCCAATTGAAATTCAACATGCTCTCAAGAAGGTTGGTTCAAATAGCGTCAAAAGTCTCCTCAAACGACAAGAAGTACACATATCTCATTGCTGAAATGGAAAGAATAGAGCAAAATTTGTTGGATATGGATGAAAACAACATCCAAACACAAACAGAAGGAACAAAAAGCACAATGACTATGCAAGATCTAGAAGGTGTTAACCCAAAGGAAAAACCTGTGACAGTACCTAGACGGAAAACACTTATGGAGCAAATGAGAACTAAGAAACAAATCATCATGTGCATCACATGTGGCGAACATGATCACAATCAGAAGACATGCAAGAAAAAGGTAAATTCATACAAAAAATATTGAACTAATAAATAATTTGTAGTACAAATGAACATAATTTGACAATAGTTACAATTGCAGGTAGAAGATAACAAACAAGATCAAAGGAGAGGGAAGAACCCCAATGAAGTAGACTCCAACCAAAGGAGGTGAAATAAACTAAAAGACCAAGAAATATGTTCAGATAAAAGGATGTTGACAAAATTGGAGTTCAGCAAAGGAAGATCGAAAAGAATGGGGGAGGAAAAAACTACAAGGACAAAAGAAGCAAAAAAGAACTATGTCATACATAAGACATACCTATCATTGAAAAAACAATCAAATACCACAACATTGACTGAGGAGTATCACTACGCAGTTTTTATGAGGCAAAGTTAATTTTGAAGAAATTTTGTGTACTTAAATTATTACTATGTTTGAATTATTACTACTATATGTTAATCAAGTTTGATGTGCAAAGTTGATTTGTCAAACATGCTTACATTGTACTATATGCATGACTAAGTACAATCCATAAAATAAAAACTTTTTGAAAGAATGAGAATATAAGACATATAGGGGTTGTACCTATCATGTTTTTAAAGAATCTGCCACCGTAATTCAGTCCTTCATTAAAAATCATTAAAACTTATTGGAAACAAATAAAAATAAATTCAACAACGCAAAAAAGGCAACAAAACACAAGAAAATACCATACCTTAACAAACTTTGGAGGGAAAAATCCTTAATGAGATTACCATACAAAATCTAACTTACATATTCGTAAAGAAAAAAATCGTTTACAATGGATATTGCAAAAAAAAAAGTGTTGGGCATAAAATTAACATTTTATCAATTTGAAAATTATACAAATGTCTGTCAGTAAAACAGTACCATAGAAATACATGATCCATTGTTCCGTGAAGCACACACAGGCACCGAAAAATAAAGATTCCTCCAGACAAGGACAGCAGTTTGCGTCTATAAACCCTAAAGCACTACAACTCTTCAACCACTGCACAAAGCATGCTACATTTTAAGAAATACAGAACATGGGTTCTGTGTGATTCTATTTTCAGAACAAAACCTAAAAGGATTGAAGAAAGCAGAAAAGTGTCCTGAAAAATAAAAAGATATGACCAGAAGTAAATTAAAAACAACATAAGAAAATGGAAAATGATGAAATTTAAAAATGATTGAATAACATTAACATTTTTTTGGGACAGTAAAACAACAAAAAAATAGTAACATACTCATTTCAATTGATTCTGAACAATTGTCTTAGCTACTTCTTTGGAATTAAATTGTGAGAAGAATAATTGGTTTGCGAGCTAAATCCAGAAATTTGGAATATCATATGAACTAAACTTGTCATTCATCGAATCCCTAACTCCATTCCGCAGCTCCATGAATTTGATCACAAAAATAACACAATCACGGCTGCAAGATTTTAAATAAATATGAAGTTCAAAGATAACTTATTATACATTCCAATTGAGAGTAACAAAAATTGCTAAAAAATTGAAGACTTACATGTTATGTTGTTTTGGAACAATGGGGGTACAAAATTGCAAATTGCTCAAAGTGCGTGTTCTTACAAGTATACTTAGCCCAACTATGCTTGAAGTTCTCAATCTAAGAAAACAATAAAATTAAAATTAAAAATAAACACCTTGAAGTATAAAAAATAGAATAACTGACCGGTGTATTCTTGATTGACAAGTGAAATTTTGATTTCTCATCATTCATAGAATCCAAGATAACAAAACACTTCTAATTTAATTGCACAACAAAGAAAAACCAGTGGTTGTCCTTCAAGCAAGGAAAAAACAACTACAAGAAGAATAAAAAGATAACACAAATTAGCATAAAGCGCACCTACTCACCGTTGAGCAAAGTCACACCGCGCACAACACATGCGCTAATGGGGACCCTGGACCCTTTCGTCCCTAATGCTCGTGCACTAGAAAGCCCTCACCTACACATGGAGAGAAGCAGTCTCATGCAGTGGCGACGGCAACCCTCCACACATGGAAGACCCCGTCACACCGACTCCACAGGCGGAGCCGGTCCCCACGCACGTCAGAGGACTAGAGCACACGAAGGGCGTGTCCAAGGTGAGCACCAGAAACGCATTTCCGATGGCCAAGGCCGGGCCTTGGGCTTACTTGCGGTACGGTCGTCGTGATACGATTTTGACGATGAGGTACTCGGAGACGTACAGGTGGTGAAGCCTAGGGCTCGCGGAGTCGTCGGAGAGCACACGAGCACAGCCGGAGCACGGGCTCACCTCTTCTCGACCTTGGGCTAGGCGGATAGCACCAAGGGACAGAGGGGAACTCGAAGGGGAACACCTAGGGTGACTTTGGGACAACACCGGGACAAGTACACACCCTTTCCTCCCTTCTTCATCCTCTCAAACACACAATCCCGAGCTCAACTAAACATGGCCATGAAACTAGGGTTTGGACCATGGAAACTCACCATGGACATGGGAAAAGCGAAGGGGAACACCGGGAACGGACCAAGGACAAGCTTACCTTCCTCCTTCTCCATTCTCCCTCTCAAATCCTAGCTCTAGAGGTGGTGGACATGGTGGCTATGGCTTGGGGATGAACACTCACCATGGGAGGAGTCACCAAGAAAATTGGCAAGAGCTTGGCCTCTCAAATGACTCTCTCAAGTCTACTCTCAAGTGGTCAACTCGTATTTATAGCCTACAACCCGAGCACGGACAGGTGGACGCGCGGGATCAACTCTAGCTCAGACAGACGGCTTGGATGTGGTTGGTAGAATAGATCTACGAATTCACCGGACGCGTCCGGAGGGTCACTGGACGCATCCGGTGAACTGGAACCCGTCTGGCTCGCTCTCACAGGACGCGTCCGGTGGCTGATCGGACGCGTCCGATCCCCCAAAACTCGCTCAGTAATTTGGCTAAATACCTGCGATCTAACCCACTGGAAATCGTCTCACTGGACGGTCCGGTGGGTCACCGGACGCGTCCGGAGCGCCAAACTGGCTTAAAAATTTGGCTAAGTCCTGGCGCTGCTCCCCTTCTAGAAACCCTCTCACCGGACGCGTCCAGTTGCCACCCGACGCGTCCGGTGGCTCGGTAACAGGGCACTTTGCCCAGCCCGAGCAACCTTCTCTCTTCTCCTCTCTTCTAGTCCACTTAGCTTTTGGTCTTAGGGTTTCATAGGGATATTCTAAGCGTCGTCTTGGGTTCCTTTAGCCACTCATCACAACAAGGAAGCATTAGGACTAAGACATGGTCATGGTCACTTGGTGATTGCCCTAGAGGCTTGGACTTTTGGCACAAGAGCTTGGTTTTTCACTAGGGCTCAACTCTAGACAAGGCTAGCCGATGGTCATAAGGCTTTTGACTTGGCTTTTGCTGGACTCTAGTTAGGCTTGACTAGACTTGACTTAGACTTAACTTAAGGTCATGGCCACTAGGACTTGTGCTTGGTTTGGCACTAAGGCTTTAGCAAAACTTGGCTTTGACTTGGCTTAGGATTTATGCTCCGGCTCATGTGCTCGCTTGATCATGTCGATGTAGACGTTGCAGGACCGATGAAGACTCACACAAGAAATAAAAAGGAACTAATAAAAACATAAATTTTCCTTAGTCTTTGAGTCCTTGTCATCAATACCAAAATCAATATTAGCGGGGCTTGAGCTTACAATATCCCCCTTTTTGGTAATTGATGACAACCTGCAACCTGCAACAACTATCTCCAAAACATTGCACAATATATATCTTAAGGATGGGTTAGTTGAAGCACAAGAGCACATACTAGATACCACTTGAAAACACAAAGAGACAAGACCTAAGCCAAGGCACAATTTTAGCACATTCACAAGCCAGTCACAAGCTAAGCATAGCACTAGTCCAAGCCACCGAGTCTATTTTCAGCCCATTGACACCACTTGACAACTCAATGACAACACTTGAAAGCTATGCAAGAGCAAAATGTCCCCCTTTGTCATCTACAAGCCTTAAATGATGACTTCTCCCCCTTGGTCTACTAATTCTCCACCATTACCACAAGACATTTATATAGGAGATAGATGACAAACTTCTCCCCCTTTGTCATCAATAACCAACAAGGGACACACAAGTCAAGCACATGCATAATCAATAGACCTCCCCCTGAGTCTAGCAAGCAACCAGGTGAAATGCACCAGTACCACTTGACGATATGCAATGATCCCACCTGAAAGCACATAAGTACTACACTCTCCCATGAGCTCCCCCTGCTACTATGCAATATAAGCTCCCCCTCAATCTAGCATGCACAATTATTGCTAGAGCGGCTCAAGCATATGTCAAAGTGAAATGCAATAGGGAGCAAAATTCAAATGATAACACTAGTGAGGAGCAAGACATCGGCTTTGGGAATTATACAAGTGCAAGTCCACTTAAGATGATTACCATAGTTCATTTGAGTGAAATTAGCTAGGTCATAATGTCACTGGTTCAAATAGAACATTTTAGTGCAGTTTTAAGTGATTAAGACCTAGAGCATTGTGAGATGGACTATGGCGAGGTGGCGCACGAGTGGCTCACATCCTAAGAGAGAAGCAAGCACAAATAGCACTAGCTAGAATATACTAGATCACAATTCAAATCTCTAGGCTAAAGAGAGACTTACAAAGCAATTTTTAGTTGAGCACTTATTCATTTAAAACATTTTCATAGCAAATGCAATGACATGTATGTAATACCACAAAATACTATGCGACATGATTACAAATGCTTGAAATGAAATCATATGACACTGTTGATCACTTCGGTGCAACACCTGAAGAGCTAGTCATATGCTAATGGCTCAACTTTTCGCTTTTCTCGCTTTGCAAGATTTGCTTGCTTATTTATTTATTCATTTATTTCATATTTGGCTCTAGTGAGCATCTTTTATTTGGCACTTTGGCTCTTTTGTTGGCACATTGGCTCTTTTTGATGCGAGGCTAGAGCAAAGCACATTGCTATATGTAAGAGCTCTAAAATGTTGCAAAGTTGCTCCAAAACAATGGCAAATGATGTCAAATCTAGCCAAATGTACT
This sequence comes from Raddia distichophylla, assembly GCA_005191435.1. NCBI lineage: Eukaryota > Viridiplantae > Streptophyta > Magnoliopsida > Poales > Poaceae > Raddia > Raddia distichophylla. The sequence continues at coordinate 580,849 of SPJY01020995.1, forward strand.
CATATCTCATATTATCAAGTAGCAAGATATGACAAGTCAACTTTTGTTGGGCTCAACTATATTCAAAAGGGTCGCTCAGTTTTAGTCAAGCTTTTCGAACATGTGAACTAGTGATATCCTAGGTAGACCATAAGCACATGATCGACCGAATGATTAGAGCAACTAGTGAGCACAATGCCATTGTACATTCATCACAAGTTCAAGGACGCGAGTTAGAGTTCGATTTGTTTTAAGTCCTAATTGAACAAGTGACAAGTGAATACTAGCCAAAGCCAACAAAATCCGTATGGTGAGCATCCAAGCAAGTCCTTAGCACAACTATAATAGCCAAAGCCTAGATTACTCACACTAGTGATGTCATAACGATTTTCTACCAATTATTGCCCATCACTATGCTATGCTCGTGGTGAGTTCAATTTTTATTTCATGTGACCAAGCCTAGTCTACATGTCTTAGACCATGCGTGAATGCACAACTAGATGATGCCACAAACACGACTCCCAAAGCAATGATAGGCTCATGAATGATATAGCAAGACACATCTAGGCTAATGGACGATGGAAGCATGCAATGGCACCACCTAAAGGAAAATGAGGCCATAGGCATGGACTAAGCAAGTCACGAATCAACTAAGCACAGGATACTACACCACTAAGCAAGGCAAGCCATTACATCAAGCAGCACTAAGGCACAGGATTGGCTAGTAAGCAAGATACTACATGAGCAAGAAAGGCACAATATCACTTGAATGTCTAAAGCACAAGACCGCAGGACTACCACTTGAAAGCACAATAACTAGATACACCAGAAATATTCACTATGTGTACCTGCGGTGTAGATGATATAGTGGTACACGCCTTGGGGCTTGAGCTCACTCCTCCTGGATCAAGTACTCCTTGTCCAATCATCCTGCCATCCAGCCGAGTGGTCGTGGTGCGGAAGACTCATCTTCCCACCTCCTGGTGAGCAACCGAGGACGCCATCTTGATTGATCAATGGCTTCAGGATGTCCCCCACTTCGGCTGCCCACCTGCACTAAAAAGATCACTTGTGTGACCCGGGAACCCAAACAGTGGGTCCCCGAGGGTTAGCCTTTGTACCTGCAAGGTTGGTAGCACCAAGTGAATCCAAAACAGACTTCTTGACCCACACCTGAGTCCTATGCTCATACTCCCAAGACGGTCCCACGAACTTGGCTATCACTTGTCCCTGCTCATTCTTCCTAAGTGAGTAGTTGCCATCTAGTTCTACGTGGACTCGACTGGTCTTGGGTTGAGGCCTGGGTTTTGGTCGATTCTGGGCTTGGCATTTTGGAGTAGGACGGTTTGGATACCTGTTGTACCTAGGTGGGTATGGTGTAGCGTACGTGTTGTACCTAGGAGGTGGAGGTGGTGGAGTGTAGCTGTACCTCCGTGCATCTAACTTAGGGTTGTACCTAGACCCGTACCCAAACCACTCTCTAGGACCATCCCACGTCCTAACTTGCCACGGAGCTCTATCCCAGCTATTTTGGTACCTAGACCGACTCTCCCAGAAACTGTGTCGCCTAGGACGTCCCTGCCACTGGTAGCAGTCAACCTGACACCTAGGGTACACACCTTGGGTTTGTGGAGGTGGTCTTCTTTTAGGGTTTGTGTGGTAGTAGCTCTGGCGCACTCTAGATGCCTAAGGAGCACTCTTCTTACACCTCTGTGGCTTCTCTAGGGTGAATCCCAAGCCATCCTTTTGAGAGGCAGGCCTTTGCTCCTTAAGCATCTTGTCTAGGGCTAAGCTTCCCTCATAGCACTTTCCTAGACCTTTCTCAAACTTGCCTAGCTGTGCCTTAAGCTCACCATTCTCTATTGCCAACTCCCTAGCAGCTAGAGCAAACTTACATGTGTCAGGTGTGCATCTCGCTGCTGTTTGACAGGTAGGTGACAATGTCGCGGTACCCGTCAATTGGCGGCACCGTAATCATTTTCCTGCACACATCAGCATCAAACAAAGAAGCGCCGAGCCCTTTGAGCTAGTTGATTAGGGGGTTAAGATGAGTAAACATTTCATTTGCATTTTCACCAGGCAACATGTCAAAGCGATCAAACTTATCTCTAGCTGTGACTAGTTTGCCCTCCTTAACAGCATCTGAGCCCTCATGTATTTCTATCAGTGTTGTCCACACATCATGAGCACTAGGTAGATTTGACACCCTATCGAACACCACCATGCTAATTCCACAAAACAATGCATCGAGCGCCTTTGCGTCTAACTCTAGCCTTTTGCTTTGTGCCTCGGTGGGTTCGACACCTTCTTCTAGAACAACACCTAGGGGGTTTATCTACCACTTTCCACACATCCGTGCCCATGGACTGTAGATACACCCGCATTCGCCTTTTCCAGAAATCGAAGTGGGTGCTCGTGAACAGAGGAATCCTATTACCAGCTACACTAGTGCCCCCGTCGGCCATCTCGTCAGCGGTTAGCCAAGGACGAGATCCTAGCCCTCTGATACCACTTGAAGGGATCTCAGGCCTAGAGGGGGGGTGAATTGGCCGGCTTATCAAATTTTTAATACTTTTCTACTTCCAAACCCACGCCAATTTTTCACCTTGTGTTAGCAGGTTTCAATTCACACGCTGAAGCACCTACACAATTCTAGTAGCGAGGGCGGAGTCCTACAGTTCTAGTCATGTGCATGAGCGGAAACAGCAAGCACTGGCTAGCTCAAACCCAACTCCTCTCAACTCCTCGTGGCTCCATGGCTCACGGCGTAGGCAGTCTCCAAATACTGCAGTGAAAGTAAGGGGCGACACAAGTGTTTGTTTGACCGATTGATGGGGACGGGATCCCGATCTTCCGACAGGTATGGGTAAACATGATTGGTGGAGAACTCGACGTTGACGATCCGACCTTGATGAGCACCGATCTAGGCCTGCAATCGCTACACCACCGTCTCCGTTCGTTATCAACCACGCAAGCGCACGGTCGACCTCACCACGAAGGCTAGCTCCTGCAAGCGAATCGAGAACAAAAGCAAGAACGAAGAAGAGCAATCTTGAATTGCAAATATATATTAAGATCACGAATTTGGGGTTCCACAAACAGAAGATCGGTGATACGGCAATGGCAGAAAATTATCTAAACAAAACCCGACTCTAAAAATCACAGCTACGAAGTCTTAATAGGCAGAAAGGCGGCGGCTAGGGTTTGGGGCGCCCCCCTTGCGCGGGATACACGGGCCGAAGCCCAAAAACAAGGTGACGCAGCACTAGACGGCCCAACAGAATCTGGTCGCCACTTGTTTCGACGATTTTGATCAACTTAAAAGTAATTTGGACATGCAACCAGATCCGTTGGAAAGGTCGAGGGCTTCTCCGTAATGTACTTGAACACCCCAAATGGAGTTGATATGCATCTGCTACGTCCGTTTTAAGATAGACTGCTCCACCGTGACCGAACCAGACTCCAACTCATGGTAGACTTGGTTTTCGACCTGTCTTAGCGCCGAGTTCCATCCTCGCTGATCAACACCATAATTCCTAAGTACAAGCACAACATTATTAGGTAGTAACTCGCTCTTATGGGTACTCTCTTGTGTAGTAAGGAACGAACCCACCTAATGGTTTAGTTGTCGCGCACTTGCCCATGTTATTGGTCCTTGCACGATAGGTGGTGGCAGAGTGGACGCATCGGTAGGGGTGATGTCCTCATCATCCTCCCCCTCTTGATTTGGGGTCGTCCTCGACTCAAGCTCATCTTCTTCTCCCAAATATGGCCGCAAATATGAAATGTTAAAAGTGGGGCTAACCCCGAAATCTGCAGGCAACTCAAGTTTATAGACATTATCATTTATTCTCTCTAGCACCCTAAATGGACCATCTGCACGGGGCATCAATTCAGATTTTCTTAACTCTGGAAAACGCTCATTGCGCAAGTGTAACCAAACATGATCTCCAGGAGCAAACATCAATTCCTTTTTACCATGACTACCAGCAATGCGATATTTGTCATTCATGTGTTCAATATTTTCTTTCGTGGTCTCATGCAGTTTTAAAATAAATTCAGCACGTTTCTTGGCATCAAGATTGACCTTTTCAGATGATAGTAAAGGTAATAGGTCAATGGGAGCATGAGGATTGAAACCATACACTACCTGGAAAGGACTTACCTTTGTAGTTGAATGTAGTGCACGGTTGTAAGCAAACTCCACGTGAGAAAGGCACTCCTCCCATAACTTTAAGTTCTTCTTTAGAACAGCTCGCAACATCGTGGATAAGGTACGATTCACAACCTCCGTTTGACCATTAGTTTGGGGTGATAGGTAGTAGAAAACAGCTGCTTTGTCCCCAATTTATTCCACAATGTCCTCCAAAAATGACTCAAAAATTTTATGTCGTGATCTGAAACAATAGTGGAGGGCATACCATGCAAACGAACAATATCTTTGAAAAATAAATCCGCAATATGAGTGGCATAATCACTTTTATAGCATGGTATGAAATGCGTCACCTCTGATAACCGATCCACAACAATAAAGATACTATCCCTCCCCCGTTTTGTCCTAGGCAAACCTAGAATAAAATCCATCAAAATATCCTCCCATGGAACACTAGGAGTAGGGAGAGGCATATATAACCCATGTGGATTTAATCGTGACTTAGCTTTTTGACATGTGGAGCAGCGCAACACAAAGCGTTCAACATCACGCCTCATCTTCGGCCAATAGAAGTGTGTGGCCAGAACATCCTCCATCTTCTTTACACCAAAGTGTCCCATCAAGTCTCCTCCATGAGCCTCCTACAACAACAAAGGACGAACAGATCCAACTGGAATGCATAGGCGGTTAGCTCTAAACAAAAACCCATCATTAAGTACAATTTTATTCCAAGCCCTCCCATCCTTGTAATTAATCAAAGCATCTTTAAAATCAGCATCTTGAGCATATTGTTCTTTAATAGTATCAAGTCCAAAAATTCAACAGTCAAGTTGGGACAACATAACATATCTCCGAGACAAAGCATCAGCAATTACGTTATCTTCCCTTTCTTGTGTTTAATGACGTATGGAAAAGATTCAATAAATTCTACCCACTTGGCATGTCTACGGTTCAGTTTGTTTTGACTGCGAATATGTTTCAGCGCTTCATGATCAGAGTGAATAGCAAATTCTTTAGGCCATAAATAATGTTGCCACGTCTCTAAAGTGTGCACAAGAGCATACATCTCTTTATCATACTTGGAATAATTTAAAGCAGGGCCACTCAATTTCTCGTTGAAATAAGCAACTGGTTTACCTTCTTGCATGAGGACGCCGCCAATCCCAATCCCACTGGCATCACATTAGAGTTCAAAAGTCTTACCAAAATCTAGAAGTTAAAGTAAAGGCACTGTTGTTAGCTTTCTTTTCAACAAATTGAAAGCGCCCTCTTGTGATTGTCCCCAATGGAAAGCAACGCCCTTCTTTGTCAATACATTCAATGGTGCGGCAATGGTGCTGAAATCCTTCACAAAGCGGCGGTAGAAACCGGCAAGTCCATGGAAACTTCGCACTTGTGTGACCGTTTTAGTAGTCGGTCAACTCTTGATCGCCTCAATCTTGGCTTCATCAACCTCAATTCCCTACGGAATCATAACATAACCAAGAAACGAGACTCGATCGGTGCAAAAGGTGCATTTCTCGAGGTTACCAAACAAACGTGCCTCTCTCAAAGCATTAAAAACAGCACGTAGATGCTCGATATGTTCAGAAAGTGACGTGCTATATATTAAGATATCACCAAAATATATCACCATAAATTTACCAATGAAAGGACGTAAGACCTCGTTCATTAACCGCATGAAAGTACTAGGTGCATTAGTTAATCCAAAATGCATGACTAACCACTCGTATAGCCCGAACTTAGTGTTAAAAGAAGTTTTCCATTCATCTCCAAATTTCATTCTGATTTGGTGGCACCCACTACGCAAGCCAACTTTGAAGAAAACAGTAGAACCACTTAATTCATCAAGCATGTCGTCTAACCTAGAAATAGGATGACGATACCTTATTGTGATATTATTAATGGCTGTATAATCCACGCACATGCGCCAGCTACCGTCTTTCTTAGGTACCAACAGAACAGGAACAACACAGGGACTAAGGCTTGGTCGCACGTACCCACGGTCCAAAAGTTCTTGAACTTGTCATTCAATTTCCTTAGTTTCTTCCGGATTGGTCTTATATGCAGCACGGTTTGGCAATGTCTCCGGATTGGTCTTATATGCAGCACGGTTTGGCAATGTCGCTCCCGGGACCAAGTCGATTTGGTGCTCAATCCCTCGATCAGGGGGTAGTCCCGGGGCACCTCAGCAGTAAACACATCATCATACTCCTGCAAAAGGTTAGTAACAGCAGGCGAAAAAGAGACGGGCATTTCATCGAGTGAGAATAAGGTCTCTTTACATATCAAAGCATAGCATGATGGATCAGCAAGATCTGACTTTGTTGCAAAGAAAACATCACCTTTCAATTTAATACCCTCGGTCTTAATAGCAAGTTTATCCTTGTCTTTCTTTTGTGGAAAAATGGTTTTAGCTACTTGCTGGTTTTCAGATTCTAGGGTGTTGTTTTCCTTTTCATTTTCGAGTCTCTCCCTATCAAATTGCACAATTTCAGAAGGGGTCATGGGAAGCAAAGTAATTTTCTTCCCTTTGTGCATCAGAGTGTAAGTATTATCCCTGCTGTTGGCGATTCTTACGATCAAAGAAATTAATCCGCAAGCGGACGGATATCGCTTGTAGTTTTCACCAGGAGTATTCCTAGAGTTATCGAATCCACAGGGAACGAGGGTTTCAAAGAGATAATCCTCAATATCTTAATTATTTAAAATACCAGCCAGTCTAGGTAACGGGGGTCAGGATAAATGAAAAGACCGGGACACACACACACACGATAAATATTCACACAAAGAGATAACTACACTAGCTTGATAGACAGTTGGGAGGACAACGAGACAAGTTTAATAAGTTCACAAAGTAGTGTGATTCAGTTTAATTGAGCGAGCTTAGGATAATCAACTAGTGGTCCACTTGATATTCGTCGTCGGAGCTCGGGTACTCACTACCACCCGCTATCCTGAATTGGAATCCCGAATGGTTATGATCATTCCGATTTGGCTCTACTGGTCCGAAGCCGGACGCTATGGGTTACGCACGAGATACTAAGTATCTACGGATGATTAACTCTTCTTAACTCTTTTCCACATTTTCAAAGATATAGGAACATTTATAAAGTTGGCTTTCCGCAAAAGAAACCCTAATCCCTCCTTTGCTAAGCCCTCATTTGCATATGTCAATTTGGCTTGCGAGTATTTGCACATATACTCACCCTCGCGTTCACTCGCGGGGATGCTCAATTCAACGAGCAGGTTCGGAGCCTCAGAGTTACTACCCGGACGACGTTGAGCCTGAAGACGGTGACTTCGCCGATGGTGTTCAAGACGTGGATTTCTCTGACGCCTAGGATCACTACTATAGCCTTGCCTGTGGGATTGTGTTGCAGTTCTCTTTTGGATTTTACTATGTACCCATGCTTCCACGGTTGTATGGCCTGCGTGCTAGACTTTTGTATTAAGAGCCTTAATGGCTACACTTTGATGTAATATTAAATGTTTTAATAAGAATGGTAATGATCCAAGTTCTAAAAATCTCTGTGTACTAGCTACTGATTCAGAAACTAGTACAGTAAGGCACAGAAGGACTCGACTCGTTCAGGCGGGTCCCGATAATAAACAGAGTTGACTGAGAAAACCTCGAGCCGGTCAAAACGCCAGGAAGTTTGGCCCAGGGAATTCATGGTCAAGTGGACCTGTGAAACCAAGCTTCGAAGTTTAACGAGCTCTGATATCATAGTTGAGATAAATGTAGACGAAGATCTGAGAGCCATTTGCTATTGTTCAGAGCATTGTTGAAAAATCTATTCTTCTTGGCAGGCACGATGAATAGCATCTAGAAAAGGTTAATGTCACTTGGGTTGGCCATGAGGCTGGTATCGAACCAAGGTCTAGCGTTGACGGTCTTATGCAGCCAAAGCCATGAACGAAGAAGGCGAGGTTGAGCATGCCCAAACACCCTGATCTGTCAGGAAACAAACCAATCTCCAGCCGAGTCTACAGTGCCCGCTGGCTACAAAGTCGGACCCACTCCAAATCCAGGCTCTTCGGATCCAATCAATTTTCCTAAGGACGGAATGAGGAGCAATGACAGTTGAGAGAATGTAGGTTGGTGTGGTTGATAGGATAGCATCGAGCATTGCGGCCTCCTTTAGACATCATAGGACATTTTCATCCCACCAATCGGGCAGAGATCTTATCGATGAGTGGTTGGAAGTGAACATGGTGAAGTTTCTTAATTGAAAGGGAAAGGCCCATATACTAAATGGGGAAGTGAGCACACTTTACTCGGAAGTTTGAAAGAATATAGTCTAAATCAATGTCGTCGCATCTAATTGGGATGACTTGGCTCTAATCAAATCGGTGTGAAGATCAGAGACATCGTCGAAGAATTGGAGAATGTACCAAAGCATTGATTTCCTCTCAACAGGAGCTATGAAAATGGTAGTGTCATTATCAATTCAACATATCTGGAAATACAAAGGTCAAGATTTACCCCACGGGTGGGGGATGAGATCCCAGCAAATGGCAAGCTCAAGGAGTTTGTGGAGGGGCTCAATGGTTAGGATGAAAAGGAAGGGGGAGAGAGGTCCCATTGCCTAAGTCCATAGTGGTGATGAATGGGGTCACTGAGAAAGCCATTTAGAAACACATCAGAGGAGGACAGGATAAGGGAGATCCGATCTAGCCAACACTAGGAAGCCCAAGACCCAAATAAACTTTGATACAATAGTCATTTTTTTTTAAAAAAAAATAGCCTTACCATCTAGCTTTTTTAAAACCTTCAACTTTTGACTCAATCAAACCGAACCAAGCCATACCACGAATCAAAGAGGGCCTGGTGTTGGAGTTTATACTCCCTCCATTTCACTATTTTTGTCCATGACATCGGAAAAATAAATTCATAATGTGTCCATTGAGAATATTAAGAGTGTAGTTATTTATGTTTTCACTCTTTAACCTTCAATTAAATGTTTAGTTATAACATACTATAAATAGGGGTACGATGATCTTTACACTTTGTTTTTCTTTTGAAACTATTACTTCTTTGATTAGTGCGTATGATGTGTAATGAAAAAATATGGCAAAACAGAGGAGCAATCGTTATTCATACTCTAGTTAATTTTACTTCCTACACTTTCTACGGGATTGTCTGAACTAAAGCATCACCGTGACTGAGACGGAGAAGATGGCACAAGGAAAAGACTGAGTAATAAATTTGGCCAACCCATCTATACAACTTTAATATGGATTTTTATCATGCATGCCATTACAAGGTGATGAGAAATCACAACAGCCATTACAAAACACATAATATTATTGCTGCCATTATAAAGTGCAATCTAATTTCACCCATGCCATTATGGGCACTTTAGGGGACACACCGGAATTAAATATACTAAAAAATATCAAAATACAGTGGGGCCCACATGCCAGCTGCTATACCTTCTTCTTCTTCCTTCCCTCCTCTCTCCTCTATCTCATTTGTTACGTCCGACGGCCGGCGAGTTTGTGGTGGGCAGCAACAGTGAAGAGTGGCGGCGGCGGGGAGATGGGGAGCTCACCGGCGCCAAAGTTGGGAGAGATGGGGAGCTCGCCGAGACGCAAAGAGCAAGCGGCGGCAAAGGGCGGCGAGCTCGCGGGTGGTGGTAGCGACGGCGGTGGCGACGGGCATGGGCGGCAACGAGCTCATGGATAGCAGGCCCAGCGGCGGCGACGAGCTCGTGTGCGGCAGGGCCTGCGGCGAAGGGCGACGGCGGTAGGGGAGATGGAGATGGGGAGCTCACCGGCGGCGGAGTTGGGGGAGATGGGGAGCACGCCGGGCCACGAAGAGCAGCGGCGATGGTGAAGGGCAACGGCGGTGGCGACGAGCTCGTGGGCGGCGGCAGGCGGCGGCGGCGGCGGTGAAGGTCGGCGGCTAGAGGATGACATATGGGACCTAACTGTCGGGTGCATAATTTTACCGTATTTATTTACCCGAAAGACCAGAAAACCCCGAAAATGGCATGGGTGAAATTAGATTGCACTTTATAATGACATCAATAATATTATTTGTTTTGTGATGGCTGTTATGATTTCTCATCACTTTATAATAACATGCATGATAAAAATCCCTTTAGTATTGCTGTACTCAAATGTTCCGGTGGACTACAGAGCAGGAAGAATCAACAACATATCTGAGAGGAGTGCATGGCTAAGCAAGCACAGGCGCACAGCACACAATTCTCAGAGATTGAGAAACAAAAAATCCAATGAATCTTGTGAACTAAAATAACACCCTAAAATTACGACGAAGAGCCTTCATCTTCAACTCCCTTCATGACAACAGAGCACAGAACCTGCTTCGAGACGTGGGTCTCAATCTCTCTTGACACCTCTTCTAGCCTCAGATCGAAGTTGCTCCGGTGCCTTTGCGGCTTCGGCGACGGCGACCCCGAAAACCGCCTCCTCGGGCTCGAGAACCTCGCCGTGGGTGACCCTGACAGCCAGCTCTTTGTGAAGACGGGGACGATCTCCTTCCCTGTCATGACGTGCCGTCTCTCCGTGGTCAGAGGGCCTCGCTTGGTCTCCACCGGCAATGGCTTCATCGGCGAGGTTGTGGTCGATGGCAGCTTCTGCCTGATTCGCTCACGCGCACGCTCAGCGGCCGCCATTGCCTTCTCCCTGCTCATCTTGATCAACGTCCATGGGTTGATCTGGATGTCATCGTTCCTTCGTGTTGTTGCATCAGTGGGCTCGTTCTCGATCCTGATCGACATCTTCCGGGCACTCTGTCGATGAGTGAAATGGCTTTGTTATCACAAGGTAAGTTTTTGACTGATGATAGTACTAGGTGCAGTGATCAATGCCTTCTTACTTCGTTAACTTCTTTTCTGTAAAAGATCCTTGAAAGGAAAGATGGCCTGCTTTCTGGCGAGTCGAAGTCGACGCTCTCGTCGGACGACCAATCCGAGTCATCAGCCGGGTCGAATGCTTTCGCCGCTTCTCGCATGGCAAGGATGTAATCATATGTCCTCATTCCCTGCAGTGAGAAAATTGACATGAATGGGAAACCTATTCCTGAACTAACACAAGTGTTGGCTCAGCAAAGTGCAAACCTTTCTAATAAGCACAACGTGGAAGAAGAAAAGCTGACCCAGTGCTGCGGTGCTGTATAACGTGAAGATGACAAATGCCATCTGTTGCAAAAATTTACAGAGCAAAATTGTGAACTTTGTAAGTACTAAAACTTACCAGTAACACAAGGCATGTTTGATTTCTTAGTGTTGTTACTTACAGATAATGTTGCATGAGCTCCTTTAGGGAGCCTTACGTGCAGCCTGTGATTCATTTCCATTTTTACACCTTTGCTATCGACAAAGCATCGAACGAAGATCGCAATTGCCGTTCCTCCTTCAATAACAAGCTGATGAAGTAGATCAGCATAACCACATTAGTACTGGCCAAACTAAAGAAAGATTGGACATGGCAATGATCCACAGAAATGTGAAGCGAACCGAAGTACGGAAATGATCACGGTTGGCACTCACCATCAACAGGAGGAAGAACATTAGCAGAATAAATGTTGCATAATTCCTTCTCCCAATGCAATTGTTCAGCCACTGTGTTGAAGAAAGTTCAGTCACTTGCCTTCCAAAAGAGATTCAAAGATTTGGGAGTGAGCCATGAACAGTTTAATTGGTTACCCTGCAGTGGTGATCAAACCCATCAACACAGCGCTCACAGGTCTTGCAGTGCTTACTGCGCAGTTTCACCTGTCATTTACGCTCAGTCAGTTCTACGCCGCTGAATCTCACAAATAACATAGGAATTCGGTTTATTTAGCGTGCCCAAAGTCCATAAATTCGTAAATTATTAATTTTAGGAATAACAATAGAAGAACATCGAATGGAGCTGCATTTCACGATTTCTTTAGGAAATCTATTGATTTCAGTGAAGAAACAAGCAGGTGGAGCAGTGTCATTGCAGGGATGGAGCCGGTGCCGGATACCTCGCAGTCGCAGACGGGGCAGAAGGAGATGTCGTGGCCGGTGGCGGGGTGCGGCGAGACGACGCTGTCGAGGCTGGTGAAGGCGAAGGGGAGCATGGGGTCGAGCTGGACGCTGGAGTTCCACTGCTCCAGGTAGCTCCGCCGCACCCAGCGGTTCGTCACCCGGGCCTCCGCCCGCCGGAGCAGCCGCACCGCGTACCGCCACAGGATGTACCCGTACCGCAGCCTCGGCAGCCGCCCGCCGCCGGCGCCGCCTCCCCGCGAGAGCTGCCGCCGCCGCCTCGCCTTCTTCGCGTGCGTCCGGTCGGAGGGGTCTACGGCGGTGCAGCGCACGTAGAGCGCCGCAGCGGCGGCGGCCTGGCGGTCGATCAGATCAGTGCCCCCCACATCGTCAGCGCAACGCGACGTGATCGAGAAGCCCAAGGAAGATCCCATCCGGGTCGGAGAGCGGCGAGCAGCGAGCATCGCACGGTACGTACCGAGAAGGAGAACAGCCCGAGGAGGGCGTCGCCGGCGGCGTTGCTGCCGAGGTAGGGCCCGAGGACGACGTAGAACGCGGCGACGAGGACCGCGAAGACGGCCATCCCCACGAGCTGCGCCCAAAGCCAAGAAACGAAGCTCAGATCGCAGAGCTCATGAAAGGATGGGAGAAGCACGCTGCAGGCTGCACGCGGGGCGGGGCCGACCTGGAGCGGGTGGAGGGGGAGCTGCCAGCCGTGCCGCCGCCGCCACCGGAGCCACGCCGACGCCGACGTGCTCTCTCTGCCGCACGCCATCGCCGAAGTGAGAGAACGAGATCCACGAGCAGAGTCTGACTCTGATGGCTCTTCTTACTCAAGCGGTGGGCGCTTCGTCTCGTGACGAGCGCGTGCGCGTGCGCGTGGCGCAGGGCAGGGAGAGAGGGAGGCCTGCGAGCTCTCTCTCTCGCTGGCATGTGGGGCCGCGACGCCGCCAACGGTCGGCTCCATCCAACGTCTCTCCGCTTGTTCCCTCGCGTGCCTCTTTTGCGCCTTCCTCGGATTCCTTGGTTTGAATTTCGGATGGGGGTGGTGGGACGCGTGGACGCTCTCCGGGCCGTCGGATGGTCGGCGCTTTGGATTGGATGGACAGGGGTGCGTTTGACTTCTCTGCGGGGCCTGCTCGAATCCAAGAATGCTTTGGATCGACATTCTGTGTTTAACAGCTAATCTAGTTAATTGTACTAGGTTTGTAGGGGGCGAAGAATAAGCATCATGTTTTTTTTTTCGAATATGGACGCAAATATTATCGAATACAAGTTTACAACTACGGATTCAATACTCGAAACATTTAAATCTCATAAATTGTATAACCCAAATTATTGTTAAAATTTACATTTGAGAGTGGGTTACGACTTACGAGTCTAAATGACTAGGCAGGTGGGTTATGGTTCTAAATGGCTTAGAGCATGGCCAGCAGGCACCACGTCTGTTGCCCTGCATCTGCTCTCGCGCGTGAGTAGCAGCACTCCCGCCCACCTGCGCAGACACACCAGCGTTTGAATTAATCTCCTGCCTACACGCGCGTAGATGCCGGCTGCACTGATGCAGCGCCTGGTACACATGCTCTTAAGGAGGGAATAATAAGAAACATTTCCTAGCCTAAGAGCATCCCCGGCTCTCCCTGCATCAACCGGCTGTCAAAGCACTGTGCAAGCTGAAAATTCAAACCGCAGGCAGACAACAGTAGCGAAATCTGCTAGACGGGAAACACTGTAGCGATGCAGGGGCTTGACACAGCCCCTGCTGGGGATGCTCTAAGCATCCCCATTTGCCCCTGTGTCATGCCCCTGTAAAACACTGTTCACTCGCAGCAGCCCACTCGCACGCACTGCATGCAGTCTGCTTGGTTTGAATTTTCTGGGCGCGAGTACTGCAGCAACAGGGAAATACAGTTGCTGCTGGGGATGCTCAAAACAGGATAGATGTGTAGTGGAGTGCGTTGTGCGCCATGGAGCCGTGGTGTGTCATGAGTGTGTAGGGATGAGCTTGATCGCAGCTTGAAGAAATGAGCAGTGGGCGAGATATATTAACAATGCAATTTATTTCAAAGGTACGTTGTTTACTTGTGTTGTTGTGTCCCAACAGACATAACTTAGCGACGTAAGTTCATAAATTTTGCAATTACAGATAGCGTTTCAGGTATTCGTCCATGCTGGTGCACTGGACCTCTGGGTAGAGCAGGGAAGCTTCTTCTTCATCGTCAATGTCAAAGTTTGTCAAGCACCCCTCGAAGAAAATGTGGTAGAAATGACCCACTCCTATCTGATGATAATAGTCCGCACCTGCATCCAATCATACGTATCAACTGCAATTCTGCTTATTTTGTTATGGACGATTTTTTTGTGTGCTCTAGGTTATATTTGCCAATTTTTTTTCTCTGGTATCCATTATCTATTAAACTATATAAGTAAAAAACAATTGGGATGTGTATATCATTTTGTGTAGAAGTCAGAAAAAAAATGTTTCTATCTTCTAAAAAAGTAAATAAACAATGAGAACATATAAGTCAATATGGAGAAATTCCTCCTTGTATTAGCTGAAGCTAAACTTATTTCTTTTCACTATTTGCTGAATTGTATCTGGTGATGCTTTGTGGTACTTTAGAACACAACGATAAGCCAGGACTCCAGACTACAGTTTATAGGAGGTAAATTGGGAGCAAAACATTTCATATTGAAAAACATCTGACCATATATACTACATAAAAAATCATGCATTTACCTCCAAGTCTACACTAAATATAGTTACAATCTATATGAATTTAAACTATTGCGCATAAATTTTATATGAAGAAATCTATGTTCATAATTTTCATTTCTCTTTGAAACTTTGGCTTTTAAATTAGTAATTCTATCCAAAATTATAGCTTTGTGGCCCATGTACCATGTTATGAAGGTGAAATCTTTAAGGCTTAAACATCTCTGTGCACAAAAAAGAGCAAACATTTCTCTTACCTTCCATTGAAGCCAGGAATTCATCACCACCGATAGGATTTTTCTGAAGAACCTTTCCTGTGAGCTTTTCATATTTAGCAATCAGCTCGTTCTGAGAAAGGATATTTTCTGGCGGTCTTAGGTATATCGTCTTGTTCAGAACCCGGGGATCATCAATGGACTTGATTGTGTAGGTCGCCACATCATCTTCGTCCATGAATATTGCTGCAAAGTGCAATACAACTATTAGCTAGAACTGGAGATTTATAAAAATGTTATAAATTATCTCTAAATTAATTGTGTCCGCTGATGGAATAATACCGTGTAGATTCTTTCTTGGGATAATTGTGTTTTTTTTTGTCTGAGAATAGCACATGGCAGAGAAATAAATTAACCAAGAGAAAGGAGACATATTTAACAGATCTTCTTAGTTTCTTTTATACTAATTTCATCAATGTTTATTCGAACAAAACAAAGGATAATTTCTTATTATGTACATGTGTAATGACTAATGAAGGGTATACCTTTGTAAATTAAATTGTACTGTTCTAGAAAAAGTACTATTTTTGACATGTTGTTTTGGAATAAGCATGCATATAACTTTCTTTTACTGTGCATCTATAAATGTGGGAAATGAAAGTCAAATGGCAAAGATGGAAACAATGAAGTCATGAGTTGTGGAGAAGAATAAAAAAATTGAGAAGGCAAAAAATTTCATTACGTTTGAAAAAAAATGATTCTTCAAGATGCCCCAACAAGTGTATATATGATAGGGGTCATATATATTTATATGTCCACAACTATTTTTTCTAAAATTTAATTTTTTTAGCACTAAGTTGGCATGCAAACCTTACGTTAAAAAGTTTGGGAGATAGTTTTAGGAGTACTGCGTCACCGTTTAAAATTCAAGTTTAAACTCAAAACAAGGTAGGAGATAAGAAAATTCGTATGAATCATCTTCTGTCTCTCTCTGTCTTTGTTTTGCCCTACACGAATTGAATTACAACGTGAATTTTTAAGAGAATGTTTGCCATACTAAGATGTACCACCAAAATTGTATGGGGGAATTTCAATGCTGATTTAGTACTCGAATCAACATGGCTTTTGTAAATTCCAACCAGATGATGGTGCTATGTAAATTTTTACCCAAAAAGAAAACGCTAATGCATACCTTTGACGGTGCCATCCCCATATATCTGAACTTTTCCTTTGGGCGGTAGAAGGGTACCCATTTGGCAGAGGTTGGCACAAAAGAAACTAGCCAAGCAGTTTGCAGAAATATAGGTGTGTGGAATGTTAGCTTCTTCTATTGCCCTTCTTATCTCCATCTTCAAATCAAATGTAACCTTTCCTGGTTCAAGAGCATCGCTCATCCTCGCTGGGTCCATGCCGAATTCAGATGGAAGGAAACGCTGCATGCGCAATTATGTATTTTTTTTTTAGCGTGCACTCCACAATAGTTCATTGTTGTTTCCATGTGTTGGAGACAAAATGAGAAGAAATGCAAGAGATCCTCTCTATCAAATAATTAAGGAAGTAAAATGAGCAAGACATATACTATTATGGGAGCAGCAGGAACTTAGGGTGTGTTTGGTTCTCTTGACCCAGACCGTCCCATCCAGGACCAACGAGTTTTTTGTTTGGTTGGCTCAAATCAAACGCGCCCGTCCCAGTCCCATTCATCCCGGCGTAGCTTCACTCTCCGTCCTCGTCCCGGTCAAGAGGTTGACTGCCTCCGGCGGTATGGCACCGCCAGTGGCGGAGCTGGTGAATTTTGACGTCTAGGGCCACTATGACCAGGGATTTTTATTTCGGTAGAACAAAATTTTCGTTCCTCAGCGAAAAGACCGAAATCCGCGAAATTCAAAAATTTCGTTCGAGATTTCGGTCAAAGGACACTCAAATTCAAACAAATTTGTCTAAATTTTGATCAAATTTGTCTAAACGACTGTATATCCAACATATAGCACCAAATGGCAACATCAAACATCTAATCCACAATCAATTGGAGGGGATTTGGAGCAGGGCATGAAGGGGATACCTGGACGCACCCGTCGGTGCTCTCCTAGCACCGTCGCCGCTGCTATCTGCTCAAAGAGGTCGCCGCAGCTGCCGCCGTGGCCTTCGGAGAAGGGAGGGCACGGGAGGAGAGAGGTGGGGAGAAGAGGGGGAGCCGCCAGGGGCGAGCCGCCGCCGGGGTGGACGCGCTGAGTTGAGCCGCCGTCGGGGTGGAAGAACCGCGCCGCCGGGGTGGAGGAACCGCGCCGCCGGGGTGGAGCCATGGGGGTGGAGGCGGCGCCGGGGTGGAGGCGCGACGTTGCTGCCCGCGCCGCGCAGGCCTCTTGGTTGTCGCGCTGGCCTCGCCCCCTCGCCGCTCGCCGCGCTGGCCTCGCCACTCGCCGGCCTCAGCGCCTCGCAACTCGCCGGCGCGGCAGCGCCCCGCTAGCGCTCTCCGCTAGGGCGCTAGGGTTTGGTGAGGAGGAGTGGATGTGGAGCCGTGGAGGACTGAGGCGGGCGAACAGACGGAGACGGGCGATAGACGACGAGTCACGAGTGAATGCGCGAGGGGAACGAAGGCATCGCTAGCTGCCTGGCTCGCTGCGGGCCTGTGCACTTGCTGCCTGCTGGTGCTGGGCCATCAACTAGGGCCTGCCCATAGTACCTGGGTTGGGCCACGAAAATTTAAGGGGGTATAAGGGAGTTTTTGGGCCACGCCTAGGGCCACGGCCCTAGTGGCCCTAGGCCCAAATCCGCCCCTGGGCACCGCCATGTCCCGCTACCCGTCCTGGTACACCGGTTGCCTGCCGCTCCCCCTCGCGGCGCTCCGTGTCTTCCTTATCTCCAGCGTCAACTGGCTGGTCTCCGACCACCAACGGAATATCCTGCTCATGCACTGCGACCGCGACGCGTGGCCCGCGCTCGCGTTCGCCATGGCCGGCCTCCTTGCGAACATAGACGGGTAGCAGTGGAGGGTGCTGGAAATGGTCTACCAGAGAGCGCCCATGGTGCTGCTCGTCGCCGGCTCCCCGGCGCATGACCCGCAACCCTCTTACCTGAGGTACCTGCAATACATGGCGGCGCTCCAGGGCTCCTCCAAGGGCGTGAGGCGGGGACCCTGATCTGCCTGATCCTCGGAGTCGTTCTCAACTTCGATGGCGATGGAGGATGCAGGCTAGCTGTTCGTGTCCACAGCCAAGAACCACATGACAAGGTCGATGCAGCAACACCTATTGCTTTGTTCAGCACACCCAGGATCAAACAGTAGTTCAAGCAGTATAAGCAGGTGATAGATTGATTATGCTTTTGCCCCAACTAAACATTCCCTAAGAGATGAGTACATACATCACAGATCTATCCCATCCTTGATCCCATCCTGGTTGGTCCTTGATTGCCCAGGGCCCTCCCCTCCTCCTCCCTCTTTAGTAGGCTGCACCTCCTCCTCCCATTCTCCTTCTCTTGCACTACCCCTCCCCCTCCCCCTCCCCATCCCCCTCTAGTTGCTCTTCACTCCTCCACGGCCCCTGCCTCCCGGCCAAGCTACCTACACGGCTACACATGGTAATTTACCGATACGTGGTACTGATCTTTGCTTGAATCAGTACAAGAATCTACCGGCTATTAAATAAGCCTATAGAGCAGGATAAAGATCTAAAGTCTAATAAATAGTAAACTACTCAATAAACCCTAAATTGATAAATGCAAACAATAATCAAATAAATTTGATCATCCGCTCATAGGATAACAACACATATTAGATCGAAGTAAACCAAGACAATAATACTTGCAAAAGGTAAATACAAACCACAGATCAAACTAAATCAAGACAGTATAGTTTGCAGGATAAACACAAGTTAAAGGATTGGCTTAAACCAAGATAGCTTTTACTTACAGGCTAAACATATTCGACAAAGTCAATACGATTTGAGAATTACGACTAACACAAATTGTAAATGAAAAGTAGGGTTTTATGTATTGGGTATCACATTACATGCTCTGAAGGGGCTTATTTATAGTGCTAACAATCCTACGCCGACACGAGCTGATTATGAAAAAAATAAAAAATATTTACAATAGAAACCTAAAAGTACACGCCTAAATTAGATGCGAGCCCATCTTCGTACCGACGTGTCGTGTCGTAAAACTGATGTTCTTTTATTGGATTGATTCTATAATTTGGGCTCTAATAATTAACCACGTAATCTGTAGAACTTAATCGACCATTTCCCAGTGTCAACAAAACTGCATTGAAGCTCCCTAATTTGTGCATTTGTCACTCGTCAGTTGTCACCCTGAATTTATATTCCAGCTAGGGTGTGAACTTATTATGTAAAGAAACAGTCAGTAATCCGGTCCCGGCCATACGCAGTCAGTACTGTTTCTGCTAGAAAAGCAGGATTACTGAACTCCTCTGTTGCAGCACAGTTAATTTTCTGTCCTGATTAAACTCTGATTTTGCTAACGTGGACTGTGGTGGATTCTAATTTTTTTTAACTAGTTTTTGTGACAAAATTCCTTCCGCGGGACTGGAAATGAGTACAATGCCGATGGCCATATAAAGTGTGTTTCATCCTTCTCCTTCACAGAGCTCTAATAATTAAAATGCGCAATGGCATGTATTTACATATGAATTGCACTGTGATTCCATTGCAATTCAACCAAAACTAAAAGCACGGAAATAAGAAACAAAAAACACAACAAATAAACAGCTCGGAAATAAGAAAAACACACCAAAAGTTTAGTAATATCATTACAATTCTTTGTTCAAAGAATCTTTGCAATTCTACAACAATACTAAACAGAGAAATGGTTCAAAAGTGATGTTTTGATCTCTCATAGGGTTTCTATAGGAATTTGAGAATAGAGAGTGTATGCAGGTAATTAAGTCACAAATGATGGCTCACTTCACGCTAGGATTCCTCAAAGGTTCATTTGTATTGGAAGAAAACATCTAGTACTAATTTCATAGGAATTCTCCGAGTCACATTCATTCCAAAAGGCTTGGTAAGAAGATAATCTTATTATAATGTGTTCCCAACACTCTTTCTCCCGACTTTTGCGACACAACCCCTCCCCCACCCTCTTCAGCGGCCTAGCTCGCCGGAGGCGAGAGGAAGAGACCCGTGCCCCACTCCCCTCTCTTCCCACCTAGCTCCCTCCCTCCCTCTTCTCTCTTGGCCTCCCTCCCTCCTTCCCCCACGACCCTGGTCATGTTTCTCCATCCACCTCATTGGCGGCTCGTTAGCAATGAGCAAAAGAAAGGCCTGACTGACGAGATCCATTGGTGATGGTTCGTGGACTCAGGTATGGAGGTTGGAGGGGAGTAGATCTAGATATAGGGTTTTGAAGGTAGTTGTTAGGGTTCACCGCGAGGAGCTGTTCTTGTGGTTTTTTTGTGCTCTATGGAGAGGTCGACAATGACGCTAATGTTATAGGAGCCACTGGAGGCGTGCTTAATTTCCTCGTCGTCGGCTCTAACAGGGGCCTAGGGAGGTGGTTGGTGGTGTGGAGGGTGGGGGAGAGGTGTCTCTTTAGGACATGTACAAAGCCATTAGATAGGTGGTCTCTATGAGTTGATGTGTAGTGATTTTGCTGATGTGAAGAAGAGAGAGGGAGGAGAGAGAAGAGTCGACTCTTCACGAAGAGACGTCTCTATTCTCTAGCACAGGCTCCTAGACACCATTAGAGAGAAATGATATTAAATGACACGCTGTCTCTTATTTATGTCTGTTGTATATAGCGGTTTTTAAGTGGACTCTTACTGTCTAGAAAACAACACCGGGCTTTCGAGTTGTACATACCTCTTCGACCATTTCATCATTTTCCAAGCCATATGGGTAAAGGCTGGAGGAAGGGTTTTGGATAACTATTTCGATTAATATCGTTAGATCCCTAGTTAGGATGCTTGTGTTTGTGTGTTTCAGCATTCGAGTTTGTTGGTCGTATGGTTGATGTTAAGTTGGCCCTTACAAGTGTTTATTTCGATGTTTGTTTGGTCAAATGTCTGCTATTGAAGGTGCAGCGTTTCTCCTATGGGTCCTGTCTAAAAAACTGAATTTGGATACGAAGGAACAACGGAATCTTCGGTCGCTATCAAACATCAGTGCCTCGTGTTAACATCACCCAAGAACTAGAATATGTACTAGTATTTTTTTTGGACTCGCTAGCTGCTGCTGCCTTCTCTCCAACCGGTGCCTCGTGTTAATATTTTTAATCCTGTAATCTTAGCTGTATCTGACCGTTTCATATTGATTCGCCTCTTAATTAATGAAAAGGTAGAGGCACTAACACTTATCTATTCAGTTTTTTCAAAAATTGTCTTTCAAAAAACGGAAAGGCTGGAGCCCGGAGGTCCGGCACGTCCGGCCTCGCTGACGCGGCACGCGAACTGCGGGAGGGGAGCTATACTGTGCTGGCATGCAGTGGGGCCCACGACATTTTTTTCTTTCGGTGACCATAATTTTTGACTGGGTATTCCAATCCACAAACCGTTTGCGTCAACGTGTTCCTCGTATTTTTACGAACAAAACAAAATGTTTGTTGCCATATAACTCTTCAAACTTACCTAGTGAAACTTAGGTTTCGCCTACTAAAACTTGGTTTTCATATTCGTTAAACTTGCCAAACTGCCAAGTTTCATCAGGTTTAATGCAAGTTTCATCAAGTTTCAACAGGTCTCACACAAGTTTCTTCAAGTTTCATCAGGTCAATTCAAGTTTCAACAGGTTTCATCCGAGTTTTATCAGGTTACATCGAAGTTTCATCCAAGTTTCATCAGATTTTATCAGCACACGGCCAAATTTCATCAGCACACGACGAAGTTTCGATAATATAGGGGTAAGTTTCATAAGTGCCTTCTCCTAGTTTCACATAAAAAAAATTCGAATAAGTGAAAAAAATCAAAAATATTTAAAAATATTTAAAATGGGTTGCTCTCGATTTTAGAAGAATTATGAAATTTATTTCACGTATTTTGAACACTGTTTGAATTTTATACAAAAATTAGAAGTTTATTTAGAATTTTAATCAAACGCACTTGCTAGCTAGCTATCTGGGAAAGCAGGGACGTGGGCGCGTGCCAGCGCTCGGATTGGCGAGGTGCCATTTATCAGATGGCCTAGGTTGGTCCGCCCCGAGCGTCAGGCGTCGAGAGTTTTCTTTAGAACTCCTCCGAAATTCCGAGAATCCAGAACGAACGAAACGAAACATACCTTGACGTTTCCAGCTTCTTTGATGGCCTCCACGAGGTTGAGATGGGAGCGGAGGTTGTGCGCGTGGACGGCGACGGCGGAAACCACCACGTCCACCTGCCGGACGGCGGCGGCGAGGCTCCGGCGGTCGTCGAGCGACGCCTCCACGAGGCGCGCGCCCTCCGCCTTGAGCGACAGCAGCAGCTGGACCTTGCCGACGTCGAAGCCGACCTCCGGCCGCAGCAGGACGTAGGTCGGGTGGCCGTGGGCGAGGCTCGCCCTCGCGATCCTCTTCCCGAGGAGGCCCGTGCCGCCGACGACGAGCACCCTGCTCTTCTTCTCTTCGTCCATGGCGAGCAAGAGCAAGAAGACGACGCCTCCTTGAGCTAAAGAAGGGTAGATTTGGAGTGGCTCGAGCAGGAGACGAGCAGCCAAGTCCCCGTGGACGTGGAGCTTGTGGATTAATCGCCACCGGCACTTTTCTTGTAGTCCAAAACTCCATCTTAGAGCGTAACACGTACCCTCTTCGTTTTTATTTTACTTGTCGCACTTAATTTTTGAAAATATCGTTTAATCATTTGTATTTTAAAAAAATTTAATGTAAATATATAAAAAAATCATATTTAAAATATGTTTAATGATAAAAAACATAACAAAATAATAAATAGTAATATTTAAATATTTTTTAATAAGACGAATGCTCAAAAGACATACTTAATCAACGACGACAAATAAAAAAGAATGAAGTGTACTATGGATTGATTTTATTCGAGTAAATTGCAATCTTTTTTTTTCTTTTACGTCTTTGAAAGTTGTGTGGATCCTTCTACGGTGTCGGTCCTGGATTGAACTATGTGATTAAAGGTGTATGTGATGTCATGAACCTTAATTAATTGAGAAAGAAATTTACTAGAGCCGAGAAGGAAAACAAACACCGAATAGTAGCAATGAATTTATACAAATGCAAACAAGATGTATGCGATCTTATGAAACCATAAGGATCCTAAATATGAAATCTAATTTTGGATTTTATCGAACATTTTTATGCAGAAATACAGGGCGTAGTTGCATGAAGTGTAACTTGTTTTTTTTTTTCTCTGCATAATAATGCCCCCATCCGAATTTAGAGAATATATGTGTGATCCTTGAATTTATGCAAACTCGCATAAATTTTATTTTTTATATAAAATCATTGTTCGGTTCATCAAGCTAGGTCCCCTCGACCTGATACCAATGGAGGCAACTTTAAGGTGTGCCAAAAATTCATCTTGGGAAAGCTAATAAGTAAGAAAAATGCTACAGCTTTAAGTTGCTACACTATATATGGCCTACTTATTTCATTTCATGTTTCTTGTTAAGTATTTTATTTATCTATTTGTTATATAGGTAATATTAAGATCGATTGTTAAAGCGACCATAGTTTGTTTTTACTTTATGAGAGCATGTACAATGTTGCAGAGTATTACGTCTATCATCTTATTTTGGAACAATTGAGGCTTAACGGTTTGAGATCTGTTTCATTTTAATTTGGAATTTGAAATGTCAAATTATGGAGTTCACAATTTGACATGTTGAACACAAGTGAATTTGGCACCTTGACATTTATTTATTTATTGTTTTGAGTTGCTTTCATTTTTGCATGTTTCATTTTCAAGTTCAAACTCTAAATTGTGGAGTCATAATCCTTCCGTAGAACAATAGAATTTCCACTTGATCATTCACCAAAGATTATAACCATATGAAAACTATTATAACATAACACTACCTACTGAACCACCACCTACTTGAAGTTGTAGTAAAATCAACTTGCACTCCTCTTGCCCAGATTATGCATTTATAGCATGTGTGGTACGATGCTTGCACTAGTATCATACTAGTAATTTTTCATACTGCTCAAAAGACATTAACGAGTAGGTTATAGATAGAACACGATGGATCGAGAACCACAGGTACTTGGTACCCTATCAAAGACATTGACGGGAAGGTCACCAAAGACAACATCACGCTACGTAATCTTCAAAGAAAACTTGTTACAATACTAAACTGGTGACACAAAAGACAAGATAAACACCTAACGCTAACCAGAAAAAGTTAGATGTGACAAAAATCTGAAAATTAAGTCAAGACGAAAAAATGATTCCTATTACCTTCTTAACTTTGATGAGATCACCACACCACGGTTTGAGGAGGTGAATACGCTTGTATAAGGCGCTTCATTTTTGGGATTTATTTTGTGATTTATTTGATTTTTTTACTAGTAACAACATACTCCATCCGTTCCAAATTATAGGTCGTTTGACTTTTTTGACACGTGCTTTGACCATTCGTCTTATTCAAAAAATTTTATAATTATAATTTATTTTTGTTATGATTTAATCTATCATGAAAGGTACTTTAATAATGACTTGAGTTTTTTCATATTTTCACAAATTATTTGAATAAGACGAGTGGTCAAAGTACGTGTCAAAAAAGTTAAACGACCTATAATTTGGAACGACCTATAATTTGGAACAGAGGGAGTAGGAAAGTGTCGGTATAGTTGTTTGTTCTAAATTTATAGTGTCATATAGCTAATCATTGAAGTTGTAGTGCGACAGAGCATAGCCACCATTTTTAGCATTCCATGTGGCATCTTTCAATTTTTTTAAGAAAAGATTGTGCAAATCCACCAAATACACACTAGCCATTTTTTAAGCACCCATCTTTATCCAAAGATCATATATATTTCGTGTAAAGTGTATTAAGTGCTGTGACAAGATAGGTTTTTTTAATGTTCCATGGATTAAAAAATTACTACGCACAGTACAAATTTGTGTGCAGTAACAGTAAAGAGGTGCATTCTCTACGATTTATATTAGCATTTTGCCTTTGACCTGAAGATGCTGTGCAAGCAGATTCTAAATTTCTACTGTCTGAAAAAAAAATGTGTCAAATTGTCGCATTCTAAATGCCTCCAGCTAATTGTAATAATCCAATCATCGGTGTAGAAAATACTCATTTAAAATCTTGCGATAATAAAATGTAAAGTCCACATACGGTTGATCTAAACCGATGAACGAGCTAGATCGCTGTCATGGTTGTATACATATTACTCCTCTAGCCTTAACTACCGGGTCATCACCCAATGTATCGAAGATTAATATATAATATATTGATTGCAGCCCAGACAAGGCGTACGTTGTGTTGAAATACAGAACGGATAGATATGGCCAGATTAGATAGATTTTGTTCAATCTTATCTCTTGTAACGTATTTGTTTCATCTCCTTTCTTTGAGGAATCTGTTGTAAGTTTCTGAGCAGTATATAAAGCCTTGATGGGGTGTGTTGAAATACAGAACAGATAGATATGGCCAGATTAGATAGATTTTGTTCAATCTTATCTCTTGTAACGTATTTGTTTCATCTCCTCTCTTTGAGGAATCTGTTGTAAGTTTCTGAGCAGTATATAAAGCCTTGATGCCTAGAGGAGTTCTCTACGGCAGCCTAACAAGTTTTACACGTTGATCATTTTTTAAGATGCATCTGGACAAAAGGATTCTATCAGATTTTGACTAAAAAAGCAATGGAGTGTTTCCGCTACGCAAGCAATGTGCAGCCCTTTTTATCTGGCTTTTCATTAGAGTAAATTACTCTACGTTATATTAAGTTGTCTCGTATTTTTGTTTAATAAAACTATATATTTCTATACATGAAGTTTGTAGGATCGGTGGCGCTAAATACCCCTAACTAAGCGGAAGCAAACGATGAAAGTAGATAAAGCACATGCAAGATTAGAGAACTCGTACCGGAGACACACGTTTGGTAACGCAGTTCGACACCTGCCTACATCTGCGGGGCAATGATTCCGGGCGCTCCTCCCCAATCAAATCCTTTTACAACGAAGTACAGATGACCTGCTCTGGTCTGTGTTACCTTGCTCTGCAACAGCTCCTGGCCACGCCTCACACGACGTCTACTGCCCTGCTACAGCTTCTGCAAACCTAACACAACCCCTCGCTCATCTGTCTCTCTTTCTTGCAAAAATCTCTTCTAATATTCCTCTAATCTCTCTCTAATCTCCTCTGAAATTTCCCTAATTTTCGTAGCCGTCATTAGCATGTGGAAACCCTAAAACTCCAACTAATCCCGAGCCACCTCGTCTCCTTTTATAGTGAACAGATCACGAATCAATCTCGGGCTCAAATTGGCCGCCTCTTCCCGGCCTGAACAGCAGCGCCTGGGCCGGCTGGCCACCCGCGGCCTGCTGCGTGCTCCCTCCTGGGCCGCCTGGCTCCTGCTGCATGCGCAGCCCACGCACACGCACGGCCTCCCTCCTGGGCACAAGTGCACAGGCACGCACGCACAACACGCATGCACCTTTCCTTTTTTCCTTTTTCCTTTTTCTTCTCCTTTCCTTTTCTTTTCTTCTTCTTAGCTGCACAAACAAACATATATATATCCAAAACTCACCAAAAATCATTAGTTCCATATTAGTAAATTGGAAAATCACCTCATCACAAAATATTGAAAATATTCACTCAACAAAGTTGGATCGTCGTTTTAAGTAGGTTCAAGGATAATATGCATGTACGTGCAATCCTTTCTAGCTATCTGGCTTTTCTTAAGAGTAAATTGCACTCTATTACATTAAGTTGCCTCGTGTCTTCGCTTAGATTCAAAATTTTAAAACTATGTATTTCCATACATGAAATTGGATCGTTGTTTCAAATAGATTACAGAATGATACATAGAGGGCGCTTAAACAATAGGTTCCAGGATGATACATAGAGGATGTTTTCTATGCCTACGTTGCCACATGCATCACTACACATGTGGCCCCTCCGAGGATGATTTTGACACGCAGATAGCTTATATGGCATTTTGTTTTCTTTTTATGTATTTTTTATGTGGGTCTATCTACCTTCTTCTTCCTCTCTCCATTCCCCTCATTCTCTCTCTTCCATCTCCATCACCACCTATCCCTCCTTCCTTTCATCTCTCTCATACATCCTGCCTTTCTCTTTCCTTATCGCCAAACGTCAGAGCCTTGGCGATGAGATCATGCCTGCTGATGTGCTAGCAGTGGCAACTATGACATGAAGAAGCGATGGCAGCCTGGTGCGCAATGCTTGAGGTGTGGAGGCAGTGCGACGATGGTGACGATACGGTGAGGAGGTGGCTCAACGACATCTCAGGGGCACTCCGGTAGGGAGGTGGTGGCGGCGTGAGAACATGAAGAGGAAGGTGGGGGAGGCGATGCGGCGATGATGATGATGGAAAGGGGAGAAGGCAGCTCCACGACATCTCAGGGATGCTCTGTCGGGGAGGTGGGGTGACACGAGGAGACAATGACGCTTTGGCATAAGCGTACGAGGAGAGGGCTGGCTGGCAGTGGGCGAGGAGGCGATGGTGCTTGCACATGGATGTGGTTGCTCGGGGATGCTCTCGCGGGGAGGTGACGTCATGAGGATACGACAACAGCTGGGTGCTCTAGTAGCACAGCTGGGTGCTCTAGTAGCAGGAAGGAGAGAGAGATGGAAGGCAAGAGAGAGATGGGAGGCAAGAGGGAGAAGGGAGAAGGTAGACTGGTGGCGGGTAGGGAGGCAGTGTGGCGCTGTGAATTGCACGGGCTAGGCAGAGCGTGGTATAGAGAGGATATATATATATATAAGTCAGTCGGGCCTCCGTCAGTCGCGGCCGTCAGTCGGGTGTTTTCTACAAAATCTATGATGAAATTTTTCGATCCGAATCATACATTTTGTTCATCTCCATAAACTCTCCTAGTGTACCAAATTTTACATTTTTTTGATTTTTTGCTATTTGTTTTGCATTTTTTAAAATCAGCCTAGCATTCTAAACTATTCTGGAGCGTCCATTTAGGCTGATTTAAAAAATGCAAAACAAATAGCAAAAAAAATCAAAAAATTGTAAAATTTGGTACACTATGAGAGTTTATCGAGATGAACAAAATGTATGGTTCGGATCGAAAAATTTCACCATAGATTTTGTAGAAAACGCCCGACTGACGGATCGCCGACTGACCCCAGCCCAACTCTCTCTCTCTCTCTCTCTCTCTCTCT
>SPJY01020995.1:615445-692989 GCA_005191435.1 Raddia distichophylla
GGGGGTCTATTTATATTGTTGCGCAGCCAACCGGGATGCTCCACGTGTAGGGACACGTGTCATCCAGGCCTCCTCCGAAGGGGAACCCGAGGGGGCTCACTCACTGGGTCGGCCGGCCTAGGTGGGTCGGCCGACCCACCTCCTTCGTCTCCCGGCCGTGGATTTTGCATGGGATGCTCCATTGATGGTGTAGATCTTCTCCCAGAGTCGGTTTGGCAGTTGGAGACCGGTAGCATTGGGTTCCTTTGGAATCTTATGCTTAACTTGAGGATTACTCCTTTTTCTGGATGAAACCGACTGAAATCAACGGCTTGGATGTACTCTAGAATCTCTTGTGGATGTCTCGGTGCAATCCTGGCCTGACTGGGTGAAGGAGCTGGGTCTGCCGGCCTAGGGTGGGTCGGCCGGCCTCACTCTTTTGCCCGGCTTGGTCCCATTTTCGCTCAGTAAGTTCCTGCGTGCAAAATACTACCACAACTCGTGGAACTTTATTAGAATAATTAAAATAGTAGTATAAACCTTGATTTTGCCTCGAAAAGCCGGAATTCCGGAATATGTTGACGTATAAAATTGGCGTTTATTTGACGTCAACACACCCGCGTCAGGGATACCCTTCTGGCGGAAGGATCAACGGTAGGACAGAGCGGTGGATGTGGGATGGTCTAGCCTTCTCATAGCGGGCTGCTCCCCATCACACGCCAATGCGCTTCGATAACCGACCAGGTTTTGTTAGGGTCCAGTCAGTCACCACAAACGGTGTTGCTTAGTATTGGGTTCACAAGTCAGCATTAATTAACCCCAATACTGAGCCACAACGTTTCTTTCGTTGATCCAGGTGCACAGGGTAGGGAAGGGCCAAGTGTGGCTCATTGACTTCGAGTGTTGTAGGCACATGACCGGAGACTCTAGGTGGTTCTCTTCCCTGACCCAGGAGCCCCACGGTGAGATGATCACCTTTGGGGATGCTTCCAGAGGCCAAGTTCTAGCCAGAGGTTCGATTAAGGTGAGTGAGTCAGTAGTTCTTAAGGATGTTTCTTTTGTGAGTAAGCTTCGGTACAATTTGCTCTCTGTTTCCCAGCTCACCGATGAGGGTTTTGAGGTGAGATTTTGAAAAGAAAACAGTTGCATTCTTACTTCTTCTAGAGATTTTGTTTGTGGGATTCACCAGGTGGGAAGGATTTTTCGAGTTGACTTCACTTCTTCAGTTGGATCTTCCCATTGTCTTCTTGCTTCTGAATCTCATGACATTGCATTTTGGCATCGAAGACTTGGCCACATTGGCTTTGACCACATGACCAGAGTTAGCAGCCAAGATCTAATCCGTGGTTTGCCCAAACTCAACAAGGTCAAAGACTTGGTTTGTGCTCCTTGCCGGCATGGCAAGATGGCTGCTACTCCTCATCCACCAGTCACAATGGTAATGACTGATGCACCGGGACAATTGCACCATATGGACACTGCTGGTCCTGCCCGTGTGCAGTCTGTGGGAGGCAAGTGGTATGTGTTGGTAATTGTTGATGATTACTCTCGATACTCTTGGGTGTTCTTCATGGTCACAAAAGAAGAAACATTTGATCACTTCCAGAGCCTGAATAGAAAACTTTCAGTTGAATTTCCTGGTGCTCTTCGAACAATTCGCACCGACAATGGCACAGAGTTCAAAAATGCTTCTTTTGCAAAGTTTTGTGACAGATTTGGAATTGAACAGCAATTCTCTTCCCCGCACATCGCCCAACAAAATGGCGTTGTGGAGAGGAAGAATCGAACAATTGTTGAAATGGCACGAACTATGCTTGATGAGTATTTGTTGACGGTCCTTATTTGTAAAATTTTGTATGCTTTTGACCGTCAACATTTCTACAAAATAAAGAAATTCCAACTACATTGAGGCTAACATTAATGAGTTCCACGAGTTTTGGTGTAGTCTCATGTTTTGCATGCATGCACAAGAAAAGACGATTTATCGGCCGTATGCAAATCGGACGAAATTAAATTAAACATATTTTGAAAAGTCATCAAATGACAAAATGGACTACACCATGATGAAGAGCTCGTTGAGACGATCGAAGCGCATATATTATTTGCCATATTTGGAGCTCGGATGAGGAAGAAAGGAGTTCCAGAAGACGACGAGCTAGACCGGACCAGACCAGGCAGGCCGGCCGACCCAAGCCAGGTTGGCCGGCCCCTTCTTTTGGTCAATTTGCCTCGGTTTTTCCCCCACACGCCAAGAAACACACCTAGAGGCTATACCAACCATCCATGCAGGTTGGTTTGATCCAGAAACAGGGAGTGTTTCACAAGTCATGCATAGGATTCTAAAGGAACCTAATGCTACCGGTTTCCAACTGCCAAACCAACTTGGAGAGATGATCCACACCATTGATGAAGCATCCTAGGAAAATTGGTGGCCAGATGATGAAAAGGGTGGGCCGGCCGACCCACCCTAGGCCGGCCGACCCACCTCGGATGCCGATTGGATTCTCAGTCGAAGGGTGGCAAGATGACAAGTGTCCCATGCCGTGGCATTCTCCCATTGGCTCGGAAACACTATAAAAGGACCCCCTCACCTCACTTTCACACCACACCACCACACTTCACTTCATCCACTTCACTTAGAGTTGCTCTTTAGTTAGAGTAGATTAGTTGGGAGTTAGACTTGAGTCGAGCTGAAGCCTCGGAGTTCTGGAAGTGTCTTCGGGAATTCGGGTAATAGCTCTTGTACCCTTTCCTAATTATTGCAATTAGTGGGATCACTTCATTCATTTTATATTGTGTTGAGCTTTATTTGAGATCGAGCATATCTACTAAATCAGTTGTGTGGATTAACCTTACTGGTAGCTTGTATTCGTCTGGAATTAGTTTAGGTTCTCACTCATATACTGAAAGAGCCCAAGTATTGAACCTAGATCATCTTCCTAGGATCCGAGGAAGGTTGATTAGAAATAGTAGCAGACGTGGAGTCTGAGACTAGGACTAACTCGATTTACACCCGGGCCCACGTATATGTGGTAGGTGGTAGGTGGTGACAGCCCTATCCATCCGTAGATATTAATTATCTCGTGCGTAACGCACAGCGTCCGGCTTTGGATCAGTAGAGCCCTATCGGAACGATCATAACCATTCGGGACTCCAATTCAGGATAGCGGGTGGTAGTGAGTGTCCGAGCTCCGATGACGAATATTAAGTGAACCACCGATCGTTATTGCCCAAGGTCTCTCAATAAACTGAATCACACAACATTTACGAACTTATTAACCCGTCTCGTTGTCCTCCCAACTGTCTGCCTAATTATTGTAGCACTCTACTTAGTGTGTGTGTGTGTCATCGGTCTATTTATCGTATCATATTTACCCCTTAGCTAGCTGGTTGGTATCTCAATAAAATAGATATTAGAATTATCTTTCTTCCTCGTTCCCTATGGATTCGATACCTTGGAATACTCCTAGGTGAAAACTACAAGCGATATCCGTCCGCTTGCGGATTAATTTCTAAGAGCATAAGAATCGCCAACAGTATTCAACTCCAAGAAGGTCTTCATTCTCAAATCTGGAAATTTGGACAAGTTTGAGTCTTGCTGTTCTGATGGGATCTTCTTGGGATACACTGCTGCTTCTTTGATTTACCGAGTTTGGGATTTGAATAAACAAAGAGTTGTTGAGACTTGCGAGGTTACTTTTGATGAGGCCAGCCCGGGGGCTAGGCCTGACATCTCTGAGTCCAATCTTTCCTTTGAAACTATCTTTGTGGAAGAGAAAGTTAGGGGTGATGATGACTTGTCTTGCTGTGAGCTTGAGTTGCCTTCTCCGGCAGTACCACCAACTTCAACATCGGTTCCCCTCGATGGACCGGCCCCTTCAGACTCGTCTCGACCCTTACCCTCTGCTTATCCTAGGAACTTACCTATAGAATCTGCTACACCCAGTGACTCAGCTCCTACCTCTCCAGCTCCTGAGGTAGAGGTCACTTCTGGGGCTCCTCGCCACATTCAAAAGATCCACCCACCTGCACAGATGATCGGGGATGTGACCGAGAGGTTGGTCACCCGATCTAAGTCAAGTGTGTCTCTTCTCTGCTTGTCAGCTGCTTTTGTTGCATCATTTGAACCGGTGGATATCACCCAAGCCTTGGCCGATCCGTCTTGGGTGAATGCGATGCACGAAGAGCTAGAAAATTTCGAGAGAAACAAAGTATGGAAACTTGTTGAACCCCCTTCTGGACACAACATAATAGGCACTAAGTGGGTGTTCAAGAACAAGCAGAATGAAGAGGGAGTTGTTGTTAGGAACAAAGCTAGATTAGTAGCTCAAGGTTTCAGTCAAGTCGATGGGGGTGGACTTTGATGAAACCTACGCCCCAGTTGCTAGGCATGATTCTATACGTATCCTCTTGGCCTTCATGGCGTTCAAGAAACTTAAGCTATATCAAATGGACATTAGAAGTGCTTTCCTCAAGGGCTATATAAAAGAGGAGGTATATGTAAGGCAACCCCCTGGGTTTGAGGATCCCAAGCATCCAAACCATGTTTATAAGCTAAATAAAGCTCTATATGGACTTAAGCAAGCTCCAAGGGTCTGGTACGAGAGGCTGAAGTCCTACCTACTAGAACATGGTTTTGCGATGGGGCGAGCAGATAATACATTATTAATTAGGAGGGTAGATCAGGATTTCCTTCTAGTCCAAATCTATGTTGATGACATAGTGTTTGGCGGCTCTTCTCACATGCTAGTCTCAGACTTTGCTCATGTCATGAGCTCAGAATTTGAAATGAGCATGATGGGATAGCTGAACTTCTTCTTAGGATTTCAAGTCAAGCAGTCTTTTGAAGGCACTCTCCTCCACCAAAGCAAATACACATTAGACATGCTTAAGAAGTTCCAAATGTTCGATAGCAAGCCTGTGTCTACTCCTATGGCTACCAACATTGTACTTGATCCAGATGAGAATGAAGAACCGGTTACCGCAGCTTGATAGGGTCTTTGCTGTACCTTACATCTTCTAGGCCAGACATACACTTTGCTGTATGTCTTTGTGCTCGTTTCCAGGCTGCTCCTAAGAATTCTCACCTCCATGATGTCAAGAGGATTCTTCGCTTTCTCAAAGTTACCCCTAACTTTGGTCTTTTGTTTTCCTCGGCCTCTTGTCTGTCCCTTCGAGCCTTCTCAAACGCTGACTTTGCTGGCTGTAGGATTGATAGGAAGAGCACTTCTGGCACGTGTCAGTTCCTCAGAACATCCCTTGTCTCTTGGTCTTCGAGGAAACAAACGAGTGTTGCACAGTCGACAGCTGAAGCCGAGTATGTGGCTGCAGCTTCTTGCTGTAGTCAGGTAATCTGGCTGTGCTCCACTAAGTGACTTCGGGTTGACCTTTGAGAGTGTTCCACTTCTTTGTGACAACACCTCCGCAATCAATATTGCCAAAAACCCAGTGCAACACTCGAGAACCAAACACATTGACATTAGGTATCACTTCCTTGGAGACCATGTGGAGAAGGGTGACATCAAGCTACAGTTCATCGAGAGCAACCACTAGCTGGCGGATATCTTCACCAAGCCGCTAGATAGACCTAGGTTCGAAGCTCTTCGGGGGGTGCTTGGGGTAGTGGGCCTGTGTAGCACCCAGTAAGGGGGAGCAAGGGTCTTGTATATATGTATATATTTCCTGCTTTCTGCATTTAATTTCTTGCATTGCATTTGGGAGCACTTGGACTAAAGTTGTGTCAATAGGAATAGAGTTGAGCACTTAGTTTTCTGGCGTTGCCATCTTACCTTATGCTTCAGGTTGCTATCACGTGTAATAGGTTGTTTCTCTCCTCTGGTAATATATCTTTCACACAACTGTCTAGAACCCGTAGGTGGGTACTTGGGTAGACTAGAGCTGTAGTGTGTGTCTAGCAGCCGAGGTAGTAGATCTACCTGTCCTAAGGTTGAGGGGGAGTTTTCAGAGTGCAGTGGTGCTTCACCTCTTTCCCATCTTTAGGTGATCGTGTGTTGCTCCGATTGGATTCTCAACTCCTTTGTTCTTAATTTGGTTCTTGTGCTTAAAACTTGACCTAAATCAATTTGAACCAAATTTGTGCTAAAATTTGACTCACGTGTTGAGGGGGAGATGGGTTCCTTGCATCATGCATTTCATGTAGGTTTACTCTCATTTTGTTGAGCTTTGTCTCATATGCTTTTGTGCACTATATTGTCTCATTAAGAAAAAGAATTTGCTACACTAGCCTTGAGTGAAAAAAAAATGAGTGAAAAAAAAATGATGAATAAGTGATGATGAAAAGAGCCTTGAGCCAAATGAGAGAAAAATGAGTGGAAAAAGAGAGTGAGAGAAGCAAGCAAATATGAGGAGGAGTACTTTCCGAAATCTGAAGTTTGTGCCACAACGGAGGCGAATTTAAAAGGAAGTATGGATGAGCACGAAAGTCTAAAGCACACTGTTTACCTTCTTCACTTGTTACTATCTTGTACTTTGATTGCCCATTTGTTTGATGTTGAAGCATTAACACTTAACATCAAGGTTAGGCATTGTGAGTCTATTTACCAAATCATGACAAAATGTGAAATACTTTGTTTTGCTACACTAGCTACTTGCGGATTTGAACATTTTCAAACATGAACTTGTTGGCTTAGCCTTGATATTATGAGACTTGACGGTCCATTTGCATATGCAACAAAGCTCACTTAGTCTTGCATTTGCATACGCATCCATACCGTGTCTTGAGCAAAGATTTGGATTTTGAGCAAAAGAGGGGAGAGTGCAATAAAAAAAGAGTGAGAAAATTGGGTCTTGATTGTGCATATTGCCAAAAGGGAGAGAGAGAGAGATGCATGAAAATGAAATTTGCATTTGACAAAATCTTTTGCACATCTCTTGTACCTGGCATTTCTAATGCTTTCCACCAAATTTCAATACTTCAAAACCTTTTCATGAGTGTTTGTCAATATACCCATCAAGGGGGAGGTGGTTGGACCATGTGGAGGGGTCCCGAGTGTGATGGGGTTATTGACAAGGGCTTTGGGCACAAATTTGAAGTATAGTTTGAAGTGTTTGAAATTTGTGAAAATTTTAAATTGCAAATTTCAAGTTGAGACCTGGCTAGTTAGATAGCTCTCGTTCTTAGCTTTCCGAAATGCACAAGAACGTCGAAAACCGAGTTCGGGAGCCCAAGTTATGAATTTTTTCGTAAAACTGCCCGGTGCTGAAAGTTCCTGTCGGACGACGTCCGAAGAACCGTCGGACGGCGTCCGACGGCTGTAAATTTTGGTGTTTTCTTCACAGCAAAGCAAGGGGCTCTGAGCGTGGTCGGACGGCGTCCGACGGAGGCCGAAAAAATGTGTTCTTGAGCCGTTAACTTAGGATTTGAGTAGGGTCACTTTGGCATGTTGCATATAAGTTAATTGTGATGTTTTGGAGCTAACCATGCAGGTAACGGTAAGTGATTGTGGTTTGGACTAACCCAAATGGTACAGGTGAAGCGGCTAGTCGTCGGCAACGAGTCAGGACCCGAACTAGAGGTTCGGGGGTCCAGAACGACGTGAGGTTGCGCGAGACGGTCGTGCTTCGACCTGTGACCAAGCGGGTTGATGCGGAAGGAGGACACGGACTTGGCGGAGGACTTGAGGATCGACTGGAGGTCAGTGGCGCTCGAAAAATCCGATGTTGTGCGGGACTTTGGTCCATCCACCCTGTAAGTCCTAGAACTCCTTGGTTTAGGATTTTGGCAATTAGGTGCCACGTCAACTAGGTTAAGGACATTATTTGCTTAGCACTTCTTTTAATGACTTTGGTTGCATGCGTGTCCGAGGCTCGAGCACGTTAGGTGCGAGTCTCAGTCTCTGGCAGGTGGGTCCCATTGAGCACTTGAGTCGTCGTCTCCAGTTCTGAGTCTAGGTGAATCTAGAACATTCGAGAGAAGTCAAGAGAGTGCCAGGTGTCCGAGGGGTAGTTTGCGTAGGGTCGAAGTCATCGGAAGGGCCCAGAAGAATCCGAGGCGCCTTGTGACGAGTCGGGTTCGTTTTCGTAGCCACCAAGTCATTCAAGTTCCTTAGGCGCGAAAACACCCGCCCAAAAGCCGTGTCAATCCTATCCGAAGCCAACACATGCCAATCGTGTCCAAAAGCCGACAAAAAGCCTAACCGAAACTTAGCCGGGCATCCGAGGTGCGAGCGAGAGAGATAGAGGTCACTGGGCGGTGGGGACAGCACCCAGACAGCCCACTGGACTCGTCCGGTGAGGGACCGGACGGTCTGGTAACGGCCATTCCAGAGAGGGTGCACACGGGGCAGAGAAATTCTGCCCACCGGACGCATCCGGTGAGGGACCGGACGGTACGGTGAGAGCTTGGCCAGAAAGGTTGCGCAAGGGTCGCCAGCGTACGGACAAGGCGACTGGACGCGTCCGTAGGGCCTTCAGATGCGTCCGGTGAGGGGCAACGCAGTGACCGGACGCGTCCGGTGAAGTCCCAGATTTGTTGATCTGAGTCGTCCACGAGTCTATCTTTGCTTGGATCTTCACCACATGTCCAGTTATGGGCTAGGGGCTATAAATTGACCTCGTGGCTGAAGGGGAGAGTTGAGAGAGCTCTTCATTTGGTTTCCTCTTGGCTTAGGTGTTCTTGAGAGCTTCTCCCATGGGTTCTCCCTTGCCCATGTCCACCTCCACCTAGGGTTAGGGTGAGAGAGAGAGAGGAGAGGAGAGGGAGAGTGGAGGAGAAGGTAAGTCATGTCCTCCCCTCGTCCTCCCGGTGTTTTGGCTTGAGTTTTGGCCACGGGTTGGTGAGTTCTTGGGGTTCTTCCGGTCATCGTGTTCGAGTGCTCTTTGGGGTTGTTTCCCACCGGGTTTGAGACACCTCCTCCGTCCCCGAGCTTCATCAATCCAAGCCTTCGTCGTGCCGTACCTCTTCACCAAGTGAACCTCTTCACCAACGAAGCCCTTGCCCCGGGCAAGGCCACCCGGCTCGTGAACGAGTGCTTCCACTTCGCCAGAGCCGAAGTCCGAGGGAAGCCGTGCTCGACTTCAACTCCGGGGCATCCGGACGTCATCGAAGTTGCTGAGTCGCCGCCAAGTGACCAAGTCTCCGTCGGCTCCGTGTCAAGTCGAAGACTCCGTCGGCATCACTTGTACAAACACCTTCTTCACGAAGGTCGGCGCCACTACGTGGTTTCGGGGTGTCGGAAAAGCCACCGACTTGTGGTGGATTCCGGCCTTGGTGTATGGTTCGAAAGCGAGCCTTGGGCCTTTGCCCTAAATGCTTACCGAGTAGATTGCGGGCACGGGACGAGAGAGTCCCGGTATCTCTTCGGGGAGATTCCGCATCTAGGAGTAGCTGCTTTGCGCCGAACCTCGTTAAAAAAATCGATGAGCCTCCCTATTGTCTCTTTATGTTTCCACACTCTAAATTCCATTGCCTCCCTATTGTCTCTGCCTCCGCTGCGTAGCCGAAGGGTGTTGAGGTCTTTGCCTGGTCTTTGCGAATCCCTCCATGCCCTTCGCCTTTTGTCTTTTGGTCATTTACTCGGTTCCTGCTTCCTTGATCATTTTGGACATCCTCGCGGGTCCCTGAAGTGGGGGAGGGTCTTCCCTACAACAGAAGCCCCTTACAGTCACGTCACCGCCTCGTCGTGGCACCTGGCCGTTTACTAAGGCCCTCATCCCTTTCGCCACGCCTTGGTAGGGATCCGCGAGCTATCTTCGGTTGAAGTGACATTGATTTGACTTGTCTGACATAATTTTGACACATTGTTTCGCGTGCATCCTTTCACGACCGTTGGTTTCGACACGTGTCTGACATCCAGGAGTCGTGACGTTTGGGATTTCTTTTATTTTTTTCATTTATTTTTTCAGCGCCTTCTCGTTTTCTCCGCGCTTGATCCTGGCCATTGATGATGACGTGTCTCGCCCAACCGTTCATCATCTTTCTCTATAAGAGGCGTCGCCCCCGCCGCCAGCCACTATAGGAATCTGAGGTATTTACGTCGGCCAGAAGCCGACGTAAATAGCTATTTACGTCGGCCGGCCGACGTAAATAAGCCGACGTATAAAAAGCGATGTAAATAAGTCTATTTACGTCGACGGCCGACGTAAATACAGGCCGTCAGCCTGGGTGGTCGCCATGGTCCCTTATTTACGTCGGCCAAGTTTACGTCGTAAATAGGGTTTCCACTATTTACGTCGGCCAAGGCTGACGTAAATACGTGGTTTGGCCGACGTAAATAGTGGGTTGCTGGTTTTTTATTTATTGTAGCACACTTGTTGATGCTTACCACTTAATCTTAATTTACTGTATATTCAGCTTCATTCAAGCATTAACAATATAATCAGTTTTAGCCCAACTCAAACATCCACAATACACATAAATATTGTCCACAATACACATTTTTCATCACATCTCAAACATAAAAATAACACATAAATATATATCTACCACGATTGACATTCAACCATCAACAAAACTTGTAATACTTTGGTTGCTACCATAGTTTACAACACACGCACAAAACAATGGTCCACACAAATGTCTGCAACATACACAAAACTCAGCAAATGCATATGGCAGTATAATCGGTTCAAGGTACATGATGGTAAATGCAAAGCACTAATCATTGGTATCCTGGTGCACCAGCGAAGGAAATAGAGTGATGGAACTGGCACACCAGGTGCTCTAACCCTTGCAGAATCAGGCCTCTGGACGGTAGAGTTCCACTATATGATTAGAACGAGCAGCAACATCTCTTGGACGGTAGCGCTCTAGATGAGCACCACGTGCAGAAATCTTTCCTGGACGACAAAGATCCTCCACACTAGCCCCATAGGAGACAATTTTTCCTTGACGGTAGAGATCCTCCACATGGGCACCATGATCGAGCAGCCACCTCTCCTAGACGGTAGACATCGTCTGCATGAGCACTATGAGCTCGTCCACAGGATCAGCACGAACATATATTTCACAGGCAGTGCTGTATAATCCCTTGGAGGTACTGAATCCCTAATACAAAAATTAAAGGATTTTGTTGGTTAAAAGCACAATATATGGTTGAATAAAAGAAACAGATTACAATAACAGTAATAAAAACTATTTTTAGATTGAATTAGCATTCAAGTCCACACCTACCATGCATATACTGATTTTGGATGAGACAATGCCAGAAATCGCTGGTGCTACATAATACATAAAATTCTAAAATTAAGAAAGCAGTGCCACAACCCAAAAAAAAACATTAGCAGACCGACTAAAAGGAATGTCAAATTCATTTCCTCGTGGTACAATACATGCACAAACCTGCCACCCAAAACCTTATCAATATTTTGCACCATAATGACTTAGGCTAATGAGTTGGAGATTACAATATTGCTTAACAATGAAAAACCGATGCAGCAACAAAATAAATGTGGTTACTATTTTCCTCACGCATATCTATTATGTTGTCAAAGAGGGATTGAGTTTTTTATTTTCATAATCACAGCTGATTCTGATGTTAACAATACAATCTTACATGCAGGATAGACTGTAAAGATTGTCATATATGAATTGAAGTAACATGTATTACATATGGATAAATAATTTCTCTCAAAATTTATATGCAGCATTCAGGTTACTAGTTCCAAGATGGTGGGAACCATCTGGTCACCCAGGATCATTAAACCTTGTTAGGTTCATGTAACAACTGCACATTTCATGACTGATGAAAGCTGAAAGAAGAACAAAATGGTAGACACTTACTTGTTCCAAGCTGAAAGAAAAAATCAGTGGCCGCAGAAGTAAGAATATCAATATCAGGACACAGAGCATAGTAAGTAACCTGAAAGGACAAATGAATGAAAAATGGTAGTGACTAATGAGTAAGCATGCTATTCAGTTATTTTCAAAGCAAACAAAACAATGAATGAACACCGCTAATCTAGTGTAGCTTATGGACTTACAGGCTTGGCCGAAGCATAAGGTTCAAACGGAGCCTTCTCCCACAGTTTAAGACAGTTGGTCGAAGTCTTTAACCAATCATCCTGGTAACTACAGATTCAATACTCATATCAGCTATTCACACAGACGATTTTCTCAACAAAATTCAAGCAAAAAATAGTTCATTGACAACAAAATTATGGTACCCGACAAGAAGGGAAGGCAAAGGGAACGCTGCAATGGTTGGTCTAATACGGTGATACCCCTTTTGATGCTCTAGCTCTGAAGTGCCTGCATCAACATTTAATATCCTCTGAGATGAACCATTCCGTCTTGCTCCCTCTTAACAATATTATTTTGGCAAATGGGTTATTACTTGTAAAGCTCAGAGAACCAGTCATTAACACATAATACATAATGGCAGGCAGCAGGAATACCTCGATTGCTA
Organism: Raddia distichophylla; assembly: GCA_005191435.1. Taxonomy (NCBI): domain Eukaryota; kingdom Viridiplantae; phylum Streptophyta; class Magnoliopsida; order Poales; family Poaceae; genus Raddia; species Raddia distichophylla. Next base: position 627,790 of record SPJY01020995.1, read on the forward strand.
GAATTGGTTGGGCTCATTGAATCTCCACCAATGGCTATACCACTTGACTCTCGAATGTCACTGGAAGGGTACTGAAAACAGTAGGCATCCCCCATAACACCAGTTTACCCGACGAAGACCTTGGTGTAGGTGGTGTCCCCGAAGGGCGAGGCGAGCAGGTGCAGCCCCGAGCTAGAGCAGGAGCTCGACGCCGACGCCGACCCGGACGCCGACCCCGCGTGCTGCTGCTGCTGCTGCAGAGCCATCGCGCAATGGAGGGGCAGGAGGCTGGGGAGGCGGGGCGGATCGGTGGATCCGGGGCCGGGGCTGGAGGGGATCCCCGGGACGCACGGCGGCGGCGGCGGGGAAGGGGCCGGGCCGCGTCGGCGGCGGCGCGGTGGCGGCGTCGGTGGCGGAGGCGGCGGCGGCGGTGGATGCGGGATGGGCGGCGGCGTGTGGGAAATGAGACACAGCACCGAACGGGTTAGGTTAAAGTTAAAGGGCGTGTTAGCCGACGTAAATAAAGACATTATTTACGTCGGCCGAGCCGGGCTGACGTAAATACAAGCTTGCCACGTCACCTGGTTATGCGGTTGTCTAAGCTGCTGTGTTTACGACGTAAATACCATTATTTACGTCGGCATGGTTAGGCTGACGTAAATAACCCTATTATTTACGTCGGCTTCGTTCGGACTGATGTAAATAAAATTGGCCGACGTTAATATGTCGTTTTCCTGCGGTGAGCTGCCTTTCACGCGCCCTTGCTTTCAAAACCTCAACCGCTCACGCCATTGCCGTTGCGCTTCCACCGCTCCTCCGCGCCGCTTCACGCCGTCTCTTGCCGCTGTCGTTGCTCTCCGGCATGGTTCTCCGACGACCTCTTCCACGCTCTTGCGCACCCCTGAAGGTTAGCATTGAAATTTCGCAAAGTTTTTACCTTTTTTGGATCTTCTCCTTCAGCATTAACACTGTTGATGTTCCTGCGTTCTTGGTTTTTGGCGAATTTTGGCCAATTTATTGTTATTTTCTTTGTTGTTTTTGATCCGTCTCGAATCGCCGTACGGGTCGATGCGTGTTGATTTGGCCTGGTTGCCTCTCATGCTTTTGAAATAACAATAATTTTTTCTTGATTTTTCTTTTAGATCGGTTTTTCATGGCTCCGAAGAAGCTTCTTTCCGCTTCGGAGAAGTCCAATCTTGGGAGCTTGGCGTGTCTCGGGTTAGCAAATACTACCTCGAGGCCATCGCGGAGACCTTGGGTTGTGAAGTCTCTGACCTTCGCTCTCCAGGGAAGGATATATCTTCAGACCCGAGGAGCAATGAGGCAGTGCTGTTCGTCGCCCAGGTCGACGCGCGACGAGTTCCTCTGCAGTCGACTTCACCGTGCAGTCGTCACTGACGTGTGGGCCCGGTCCCACGCGTCAGTGACGCGGTGTGACTGCAGAGGATCTCATTCCGGTCGACGCGGGTCTTCGCGTTCCTTGTGTTCCCCTGCTAAGCGAAGTGTTGGCGCTTTATGGAGCGCAGCTCATTTTTTTGTCGCCGAATGCCATCTCTCGCCTGGCAGTCTTCGAGTGGGCCTTACGTAGCCATGGTGTTGTTCCTTCCACGAAGGTGTACGCCCACATTCACGACGCGAGGTGGCAGTCGAAGAGTACTGGCAGCGCGTATGGTTGCGTGAATTTCATCGCGAAGAAGGCGATGGAGTCCAGTTTCCCTTCGCTTGCTACCAACAAAAGGTTGGGCGGTCCCGGGTTGTTTTCGTGGAAGATTCTTTGGTTCTACTAGTACAATGCCCGTGCTTTGCCACGGAACTTTAAGAGATTAAAGAAAAACATAAATCAAGGAAACATAAAATTAGAAAGGGTTATTTACGATTAAGGTAGAGGTGAAAACAAAGCACATAACACAAAGACATTTAATTTCACAGAATGGTTGAATGCTTCTAAAATAAATACCACAGACAAATATTTTATAAAAATGACCTAATTCATATGTGATTGATTATCACCACAATTTATACCCAACATGACAACAAAAAAGATATAATTCAGCAATTCAAGACTTGATGATGGCCACGTTAGATCGATGACCACACTGAAAGGAAACTTAATTAATTCATGGCATGGTAAGATGAATAATCAAAGTGAGTATATATATGCGGAATTGAACCATGTCTACATAAATCGAGAGCACAATGCGATTGATCAAATGCATTGAATAGGAAGCAATTGCATTGCCATTTCCATCCTTCAAATAAAACTAATCCCATGACAAATACCTAAAAAAGAACCAAGCCTTTCAGAAGCACAAGTATGAATAGGAATGTAGTGTAGTATCATTCAATCAGTACCATTCCTTAAAGTTGTACACGCTGCTATTTTGGTACACAGCACGAGCCATTATATTCATTCTAGAAGCTTGTTATTACTTATGGCTTACCATGCATGTCCATGCCAAAAAGTAGAGCGCTAAAGAGAATTTACATTTAAACAGGGAAGCCAAAGCAGATTGATATGTACAAACTAAATATCAAAGATGATCATGATCAAATTAAAATTAACTTAAGTGTGTGCAATCATACTTTACCCATATTCATGTCAATTTCAGTAAATCATTGTTTTGCTCTCTACCTGTCAATGCTAGCATAATCCTGGGAGCAAAACATCACTAAAGTAGAGAAAAGCAACCCTAAAAAATAAAAAAGAACAACGGACATAATTTATCTTTTGCATACATTTGCACACATAATGTATATACCACCTCAGTTGCACACATTTCATACAAAATTCCAAAGAGGTAGCAGATATCCCATGTGATCCTGACCATTCTTCCACATTAAGGCCTTTCACACAAATAGCAGGGAAGAAAAGCAAAAATTGTAGACCACAGATGTACATAGAAATAGAAAGGAAGCATGGCCTTCTTCACACGTAGTAAGCTTATGTACCTAAATCTATTGCTAGCCTCAAACATCCTGATTGCTCAAGAAAGACCAAGCAGCACTGAATACTGACAGATACTCTGCATTTTTCACAAAAAAAACATTACTAAATAACTTGGAGCTAACAGCAAAAAAATTCTTGTAATGGTTGTCAAGACTATTAATCCAAGAGCAAGTAGATTAGAACATATAGTTTTATAAGGGAGAAAGCACATGACAATTGATCCTCACATTAATAAACCAAGAAAAAATAAGTTACTCATGAATTGAGACAGAATTGGATTGAAGCTTTAGCCCATTAATTTGCTACTATATCCTGGTTGCTGAGGCCTGAGGTTGCATCTTTCTTAGGCGCCTGAAAACAAAGACCACCTATAAAAGTTACCACCAATATCACATATATGCATATGGAGAAAGAAATCATAATATGTTACCTCAACTCCCTTTGGGCGTGCTTCCAAATAGTAGCAGGCATTCCTGCATTCTGCATCTTCCTTTCCAATGCAGCTACATCATCATGATAATAATAGCAATATTGGCAGTAAGCAATAGTTGTGTTTAAAATCGAAAAGATCGTCCCATACCCTGAATCAAAAGGAAACATGTTCTGAATATGTAAGATCAGTGCTATAAAACTTTTTGGCATAATAAAGGATGGCAGGGCAGGACGATATAGATATGTATGATCTAGTCTCTTAATGACAATATCAAAAAATCAATTTTATCTCTAATAATTTAGACCTGGCCTAAACTCTTTGACAGAAAATAGTAGTAAGGCAGGGTCTGTGCATTGCTCACTATGTCTACATACTGATGAGCTTATCAATCTATGTCCAATGATTCTATAGCTCCAGACTAACAGGAAATATCTAACATATGTATTGTCAAGCACATTGCATTGACGTAGGAAGAAACTGATCTAAATCTATGAACTCATAGACAATTGCATCCTAACTGAAAACAGTACCATTTGGTCCATTACTTGGAAGCACTGAACACTCATCAATAACCTCAAGCAACAAAAGATCAATCCATACCAATCTTCATTGAGAACACAAGCTGGAAATAAAAGAGCTGAAGCAAATAAACCTTCAGATGATGATATGAACGGTTTATATATAAATAAAACATATGAGTAGCATTATATGTACATGGCCATCTGACCTGTACATCACTGGTTTTCTATACAAATCATCATAGATGCTAAAATAATATGATATTTGTACAACTGACAGATATCGCAGAAATTGCAGGAGCTGCCACATCTTAGGGCCTACATACATGCATAAAGATTCTTGGAAATAACATCTTCATTTCTTGGATTCATATGTGAAAGGATTAAGAAATAACGCCTTGATTCAAATCTCATGTACCTCAAATTCAACGAGTTTTACCAATCAAATTCACAAAAAAAAAATCAATATACTACGAAATCCATCTAGAAATGCCACCAGCAACTGAGGGGAATAAAATATAATTATTAACTAACCAGAAGGAAGAAATACTATGCTGTTCAAAGATTTCTTCCGAGGCTGTTTGGAGCCACCAGACTTCGGTTGGTTCGACCGGACAGTAGGAATAGGCACACGATGCTAACGAGCCAATGCAAGGAAACCAGCGGCAGGGTTTCTGCAAGAAGAAATCGATTGCATTTAGCATTAGTGTTATAGTAAAAATCATCCTAGAAACTATAGAAATCAGTTTGCAGTTCAGTAGTGTAGCAATTCATGGGAACTTCTATCGGTGACCAACAGGCGCAGAGCAAGAACACAACGAACTAATCAAGTGTACCCATGTAGGAGAATCATGTACAAAAAGATATTATTTCAAGTGAATGATCAAGTAACATGATTGATAACTACGTATATGTTTAAGTCCATGAAGGTTGCATAACCAAATTACCTTTGTAGGCCACATTCATGATTCAAGTCACGTGAGCATGGACGATTTAGTGATGCATGCATTGATGGAATCAAGAAAGTAACAAGCCGGATTATTGTCTATAGAAAAAAGCTAACTTACCAGCATGGATGAACAATCAAAACCAATCGGCAAGAAAGATTAGCTCTTGTATTACCCATGAGTACGACAGACTCCTGCGTGGCTGTGGGGGCACCAACAAGCCTATTGCGTGGCTTTTCTTCCTAAATAAATTGGAGGCTCTATTTCAGAACAAAAAAGATAACAGAATTCTAGTCTTACCTATTAATTAAAAAAAATGCACCAGCTACATATCTTCTGATATCTCAACTTCAATAGTTGCATGAGGCCGTGCCTGCATGATAGGGGAAAAACAGTGAATCCCTGCCATTTGGCCCTACATGTAAAGAAAATAACATTTCTAAACGAAACAAAGGATGAGTAATTGGGGGAAAAAATCCACTTGGACAAGGATAAATGGCAAGGAAAACATCCAGATAGCTTCTGATCATCAACCAAAATACCTCCATCAGAATTGTGCTAGAACTCACGAAGCTGATTGAGCAAACTCAAATGATCACTATCTTAAACCAGGGGGGGCACCAATCTGGTAGCCTATGAAGTTTCTGGAACGGACCATATTTAACCTGTAAACGCAATAGATAGTACTCAATTGAAAAAATTTTAAGTAACATAAGGGTATGTTTCAAATGTAGAAATTTCACAAAAAACATTGTAGCTCCAACAGATTTTTTTATGAAATTCCAAAGGTCCAAACAGCCCTAGTGCACACATCACAAGTGCACATACAGAATGAAATTGCTGATAAATCAAACTGTAAGACAACATGAGTAGCCAACAACACATGTGCTCTTTCTCGTTACCTTCAAGCTGGTCACCCAACGCCGGTGTCGATGAGCTCTTCCATGGCCTAGGCATCGGGGTGCTGGTGGCGAATAAGACTTTGTCCCTGTCGGTCGGCGTCGACGAGCTCTTCCATGGTCCAGGCGACGAGAGGAACCAGATGGGGACGGAGGCGCTCGGTGAGGTCCCTCCATGGCAGCGCCGGTGGATTTGCGTGGGGAGTGGGGATTGCGCGGTTAGGTTTTGGGGAGGGAGAGAACAGAGGCGCGGGGAGGAGCGGCGGGGCCGGGATGGGGAGGAGGCGGCGGTGGAGAGGAGGCCGTGGTGGCGGGGAAGGCAGAGAGAGGGAAGGCACCAAATGAGATCGTGGGAGGAGGGAGCAGGGGAACCTACTTCTAGAACGGGAGAGAGAAAGCGAGGAGGGGAGGATGGCAGCGGCTGCAGCATGTGGAGGGGCGCGTGTTGAGGGCCGGGACGGCGGCCGGAGCTGAGGACGGGGGCGGAGACGACCGGATCTGAGGGTGGGGCGGAGGCGGCGACGGCGCCTAGTCGGGGGGCGGCGCGGGAGAGGATTCTGGTGTGGCGGCGGCACCGAAGGGGAGGGGAAGCAGTAGGGGAGAGAGGGGGTGCGGCGGCGGGGGCAACGGGAGTGAGGAAGGTGCGGCGGAGGGGGAGTGGGGGCGTCGGATTGGGTGAGGGAGAGGGAGTGGGACGAGGGAAGGGGCGGTTTTGCGGGGGGGGGATCGTGGGAGGCGGGAGGCAGGGAGCGAGCCAGGGAAACCTGGAGGCGGCGGCTTGTAGATCGAACGGTGCGCAGAGGCTATTGTTTGTTGGATGGTCCGGATTGAAAGTTCGAACTACCACCACCACCACCACCACCACCACCACAAGGTGCTTTATAATAGTAGAGATTTATATTTTTACATATTTGCATTAATTTTTTGAATAAGGGAAATGATCAAAAAACATGTTCAAATGTCAACAGTGAACTATAATTTGAAACAAAGGGAGTAGAAAAGATTAATTGGTTGTTCTTGCAAATTAAAACCTGCAACGGTAATTAAACCATCGGGCAAAAAAAAGAATTGGCGGTTCCTACAAATTAAACCTGTAGCGGTAATTAAAACATCGGATGGTATCTGGTCCTCATAGTCAGCGGATGGTTTGAACTTCTACTCTATTCTAGTCACGATTTACTTTTCAACTAGAAGTACACAAATAAGTAGATTAGGCCCAAATAACCAAAGTCAACACGAAGATAGATAATTTATTCCCGGAAGTTTGGAACCATAAAGAAACTTATGTTTCTTTCAACCCTAAGTCCTCACTCAAGTGATCAAAAGGATCGAACTTAAGTTGCTTACTTAATTTTCCTCTCAGGGTGACCCACACTTCTTAGGGTTCACCATAAGATTGAGAGCTTGATAGGCAGCGTCTAGCCGTTTAGGAGCCCTCACTTTAAGAGTAGCAAACATGAATCGATGGCTTCCGGTTGTCAAAGTGCTCAAAGATGGAAATGATGATCACAAGCTTGAATCCTTGCCTCCACTCGAACCCTTGCTCTCTGAAATGTTAGCTCTAGAAAGGAGAAGGCGAGTGTGTTTGTGTTCAAGAAGGGGTTTCGTTCGAGAGCTCAATGACAACCGAAGGAGGGGTGAGGGGTGTAAATACCTAACCCCTCGAAAACTAGTCGTTACTATGTTTTTTCATTGGCCACTGCGGTCTATTTGAAATAAGCAACCTGAACACTCATGACCAGACACTGGTAAATTAATAAACCGTAAACTAAGCACCTCTTATCGGACAATGCTCCGGACACTCCAGTGAACTTAACAGAATTCGAGCAGTGCAACACCGAACACTCTAGTCCCAGAAAGAAACTAGGGTTAAATGCGCTTGTGTTGAGCCATGTGTTTGTCATGACTTGGCTTTAAATGTGGGCCCGTGTTCGTCAGCGGTGAAGGGATTTAAGGCCGAGAGGGGGGTGAATCGGACTATTTTAATTTTATTCGCTTGTTGAACTTGGTCAATTAGTCAAGTTAAGCACCCAACTAGCGAATGAGCCCTAGACAAGTCTAGTAGCGGAAGTAAACACAAGTGCGAATAATAAAGGAGACAAGAGGGCAAACCGATCTTTTTACCGAGTTCGGTGCAAGCACCTACTCTCGTTGAGGAAGCTCGCCACACAGGAAAGCCCGGGACCCTTTCGTCCCTAATCCTCAATCCACTAGAAGAAGTTCGTTCCCGAACACATCGGAAGGGAACTCCAACTTGTACAAGAATCGGCAGCCTTCACACGCGAAGGACCCCGAAACACCCGACTTCACAGGCGAAGTCGACCTCGAGCACACCGAGGATTTAGCACATCTCCGACGCACTGGAGAAGACGATGCACCGGCTACGCCTAGCCGATGACCACCACGTTGGTGGGTTTGCTTGCGGTTCACGTGTCGATGAAACTTGTGGTGGAGTTGAATCCCGGTGACAAGAAGTCCAAGAGTACAATACCGGAAGCACAACTAGACCACCACCTCTCCCACTATCGAGCTAGTCCAAGAACTCATGGGGAAGGCACAAGAACTTCGGGGATGACCAGAGGAGGCAAAATATGGCTTCTTCTTCTTCCTCTCTTTCTCTCCCTCTCAATCTCAATCTCTCATGTTGGATTTAGGGAGATGAAGGATGAACTAGGGAGGAGCTCTCACTCTCTCAAAGCTTGGGGATGAACAAATGAGCTCGCTCAAGTCTTTCCCATGACATCCCACCTATTTATAGGGTTCAGGCTGGGCCAATGGACGAATGAGATTAATTTGGAACGAGATCAGACGGCTAGCAGTAAATCGACTTAGGCTGGAAGGGCTTATCGGACGCGTCCGACGGGTTTATCGGAAGCCGTCCGATACTCCTCACTGTGCAACTCCGGATCTGGAAAAACGATGCTCACCATGTGTTCGATCGCGAGCGCAGCCGGCATTGGACGCGGCCCGATGACCTGGTCATGACAGGGTGTACCTAGGTTCTTGTCTTGTCTTGTCTTGTGTCTTGTCTTGTCTTGTCTTATGTCTTGTCTTGTCTTTATGTCTTGTCTTATGTCTTGTCTTGTCTTTATGTCTTGTCTTATGTCTTGTCTTGTCTTTATGTCTTGTCTTATGTCTTGTCTTGTCTTTATGTCTTGTCTTATGTCTTGTCTTGTCTTTATGTCTTGTCTTATGTCTTGTCTTGTCTTTATGTCTTGTCTTATGTCTTGTCTTGTCTTTATGTCTTGTCTTATGTCTTGTCTTGTCTTTATGTCTTGTCTTATGTCTTGTCTTGTCTTTATGTCTTGTCTTATGTCTTGTCTTGTCTTTATGTCTTGTCTTATGTCTTGTCTTGTCTTTATGTCTTGTCTTGTCTTGTCTTGTGTCTTGTCTTGTCTTGTCTTATGTCTTGTCTTGTCTTTATGTCTTGTCTTGTCTTGTCTTGTGTCTTGTCTTGTCTTGTCTTATGTCTTGTCTTGTGTCTTGTCTTGTCTTGTCTTATGTCTTGTCTTGTGTCTTGTCTTGTCTTGTCTTATGTCTTGTCTTGTGTCTTGTCTTGTCTTGTCTTATGTCTTGTCTTGTGTCTTGTCTTGTCTTGTCTTATGTCTTGTCTTGTGTCTTGTCTTGTCTTGTCTTATGTCTTGTCTTGTGTCTTGTCTTGTCTTGTCTTATGTCTTGTCTTGTGTCTTGTCTTGTCTTGTCTTATGTCTTGTCTTGTGTCTTGTCTTGTCTTTATGTCTTATCTTGTGTCTTGTCTTGTCTTTATGTCTTATCTTGTGTCTTGTCTTGTCTTTATGTCTTATCTTGTGTCTTGTCTTGTCTTTATGTCTTATCTTGTGTCTTGTCTTGTCTTTATGTCTTATCTTGTGTCTTGTCTTGTCTTTATGTCTTATCTTGTGTCTTGTCTTGTCTTTATGTCTTGTCTTGTGTCTTGTCTTGTCTTTATGTCTTATCTTGTGTCTTGTCTTGTCTTTATGTCTTATCTTGTGTCTTGTCTTGTCTTTATGTCTTATCTTGTGTCTTGTCTTGTCTTTATGTCTTATCTTGTGTCTTGTCTTGTCTTTATGTCTTATCTTGTGTCTTGTCTTGTCTTTATGTCTTATCTTGTGTCTTGTCTTGTCTTTATGTCTTATCTTGTGTCTTGTCTTGTCTTTATGTCTTATCTTGTGTCTTGTCTTGTCTTTATGTCTTATCTTGTGTCTTGTCTTGTCTTTATGTCTTATCTTGTGTCTTGTCTTGTCTTTATGTCTTATCTTGTGTCTTGTCTTGTCTTTATGTCTTATCTTGTGTCTTGTCTTGTCTTTATGTCTTATCTTGTGTCTTGTCTTGTCTTTATGTCTTATCTTGTGTCTTGTCTTGTCTTTATGTCTTATCTTGTGTCTTGTCTTGTCTTTATGTCTTATCTTGTGTCTTGTCTTGTCTTTATGTCTTGTCTTGTGTCTTGTCTTGTCTTGTCTTATGTCTTGTCTTGTGTCTTGTCTTGTCTTTATGTCTTATCTTGTGTCTTGTCTTGTCTTTATGTCTTATCTTGTGTCTTGTCTTGTCTTTATGCCTCATCGCACCACGCCGCAGTTGCGGCCGCCACGCCTGCGCCGGCGTGCGTTTGGCTTCGTGCCGCACCTGCGCCTCGCCTCAGCTCGCTGCCTCCATCCAGTTCATTTTGCAAGGTGCGGCGCGCCTCACCTGCGGCGGCCAATTTCAGCGCCGCACCTTAGGCGCGGCCCTCAGCGGTGGGAAGCAAACAGGCACATGTTGTTAGGTTTTTGCCTCCAACTCTCACAGACCCAACTCTTCATGTACATGAATGGGAGATTCATGCAATGCACGAACTTTACTAGTATACTTGTTTGGTTTTCCCTTCCCTCCAGTACATGGGAGGCACCCTAGGCAATCCAATGTTATGTATGTTAAGTTTGGCGACCCAATGCTACGCATATTACTGGGTTTTCGAGCCAGCATCTGAAACTCCTTTAAGAATCAAGCATTCCATCCTATTGTTCTTGGAAACTTTTTGTGATTGCAGTGAAGTTCGACAGGGTTCATCTGGAGCACAAATCCTCATGGTAATAGCGTAGCACCCTGCCCTTTAGTGCCCCTTGCTAATTGACATTGCGTTCCATTTTGGGCTAACCTTCTCAAGCTATCAAGGCCAAAACCCAAGTAAGATGCTATGTATGTGTGAGCTAGCCTATAAGGTGGGCTTGCTCTAAGCGAATGTTAAGTCTAGGTGTTACAAATGGTATGAAAACGAATTTCAGGCAAGGGTGCTATAAATGGCATCGGAGCATTACTCTCGCTGCATGGGCCACGTGTGTGTGGCCCACAGCGGCATACACCAAGGGTCATGTATCAAGTGGAGTTTCATTGGGGTGTATTAAATGGAGTTTCCTAGGCTTTCACACTGTTGAGGGTGGCAATCCATTAAACGGGGAGACTGTAATGCCATGTTTTCTGAGTTTTCACACTGCCAAGGGTGGTAGCCCATTAAGAGGGGAGACTATGACACCCTCCTTTTTAATACCACCTTGCTAGTTGACATCGTGTTCCACCAAATTATAAGCCCAGGTAGTCCTATCGTAGCATTTTGAATTAATCCTTTTGAGCGAGCGAGACCGAAGATCAAGGCCTTGTTCTTTTCAACATTGAGTAAAGATGAGTTTTTACTGTAGCAAAACTTAAAGAGTTATTGAAAAGTGGTATAAAAAGACTGAAAAAATAGTTAAATAATAGTTTTAAGATGTTTGATAAGAACACTAAAAGTTTTGAAAAAATCATTACAAAATATTATAATATATAGTCTATATAAAAAAAAGATAAATTTTGATACAGTAAGACTCAACTCAGCTTTACGATCAAAAGAACCAGACCAAATGGGATGCTATGTATTTGTGGGCCAACCCTTGAGAGTGGGCTGGCTCCGAGCAAATTAGGCCCGGTGTGTCGGTAGATTGCCGAAGTAGCAAAACTAGAGGTATCTCATATCGTGGTTCACTGTATACACAAACCTGAACTAAATCTGGTATACGTATAATCAGAACCTGTAGAGTTTCAATCCCTTCTTTGGCATATACGACTTGATGGAGACAACATTGGAATTTACAGTTCTCTTTTGTACAATTTAGCTAGCCAACTAAGCATGCCTTCTGAACAAAAAGACCAGAGAGAGAAGTGGAATCCCGAGTCCGAGCTACGCATCGGATATCTGCGGAGCTGATGCCTGTGTGGTCATCTTGCTTCTCAGCTCTTCAAAAGCCTTCATGCTCTCTGCATCGAAGCCTCCAGCAAACTGTACAATTGGTGAACAGTGAGTTTTGTATTTGGAATCTCCAAATGACAAGTAAAATTATTCATTTTCAGGTATAAAGCTGTGGTATTCTATACCTGATGAACTCGGAAGGCGAACCTGACGCCCTGTAGTAGCAAGAACTCTCTATTGGGCTCTTTCTCAGTGCCTTGCAGTGCATCCAGCTCTGTGGCAACCCTCTTCATATACTTCTTTGCCAGCTGAACAGATGCCAGCTTGATCTATTCCCAACAAATGAAATGAAAGTTGGATTGAGATCTGATACATGGTCTGACTAGAAACATAAGGCTGTGTATAAGGTTGCCAAGGTAAGTTGCTAATCAGGTGACAACATGGAGTATATAGGCTACAGCCTAGAGATGCACACCTTGCCAACAACTCCAGAATCATAGAGCCAATCAACTGGTATTCCATACTCCCTGTAGCGTGAAATGGCCATGTCTCTTGTACGGAGAAGTGCATAAACACTCTGCTCCACTCTGGCATAAGTATGGCACTAGTTAGTTCACTGAAACACTGGACAAGATCGCATTATATTTTGATTAACTCTGAATAGCTATGTTGCATTGGGGAAATTACTCGTTACTAGAGGCGCTTACTTTTCAAGCAACGAATACATCTTCTTGAGAGCTTCTTCACATGGAAGTTTTGGATCATCGGTGAAGGATGAGACCTTGTTCTCTAATTTTATCAGATCTTGGTGCTCGAATGCTGCTTCTCTTAATGCGTCAGTTTTGCTCTCCGGCCAATCAAAATGCTTGAGCACGGCTCGCTCATCAACCTAAAAAAGTCCATTGATCTTTTCAGTAGCAGGCCATATGTAACCTACTAGGTACAGTTAGTGGTCATTATAAAAAAAGTACAATTAGTAGTGTCTTACATTAACTAACTTTAAAAGAGTGGTGTCTTACCAAGAAGGATAACTCCTCATCCAGCCAATTTACAAATGCAACAACATCATCAATATTTACGAAACTCGCTGCTCGGACCTCATTTGCAAGAGACTCAACAAATTCTCCTTGTGTCTCCACATCAGCTTTGACCTGAAGCATTCCAAGTTGAAATTTTGAAAACATCCGTCAGGTCTTGAATTGGTTTTTTTTCGTGCCAATTGTAATAAGCTGTGTTCATAATGCAGTGCATGGATTTTTGCGGGATTTTTACTTACAGCTAAAAGGAATGTTGATCTGTTCTCGATCTCTCCAATCATGTTGCTTCTGACGTCAGAAACACTTGACGTCGTTGATCCCAGAGAAGAGGTGTCCTTCTTGGCCTCACGCTTCATCAGACTTTGGTAGAATTCGACGACCTCCGGGGCACGGTGTACCTTGTCACCACGGGCGAGGCTCCTGGGTAGTGAACCGGGAGGAGGCGGCGGCGGCGGCGGGGCACCAGGTTTCCCAGGAGGCGGCGGCGGCGCAGGCGGCGCGGCCAATGGGCGCGGCGGCGGTGCCCCTGCAGTGTTGGTAGCTCCAGCTGAAGCTGCAGTGGCTGATGGCGCGGGCGGTGGACGGGGGACTCGTGGAGCTCTCTTCTCGATGTTGGCGAGTTTCAGCTGCGTCACCACCAGCGGGTTGCTCTGGCTGTCGCCGGATTGCTCGCCGGAGTCAGCATTGGCTGCGGGGACCTTCTCCTTGATATGAGCGAGCCTCGGGGGGAGCGCGGCTCTCGGGGAGGAGACGAGGCCGGAGGTGTGGCCGCCGCCGAACCTCTGCGCCCTCGCCTGCTCCGCCTTCTCCTTGATCGCCTTCTCCCGCTCCGTCGCGAGCTTGTGCCGGTCTTTGTACGCGGGGTACTTCTCGTCGGAGAAGCCCTCGACGGTCTTGGACATGAGGTGGAACGACGACGCGACGTTGGCCTCGTCGATGGCGCCCTCGCCGGGCACTTCCTGCTCCCTCTTCCCGAACGTCGTGATGGCCATGCCATCGCCGGCGTTCCTGAGCATGAGAGCTTCCAAGGGGCCCTTCGGCTTCTGCCCTCCGCCGGCCTTCGGGGAGCCGCCGGTCAGCGACCTCGTCGGAGACGCCAGGCCGCCGCCGCCGTCGTCCTTGCCCTTCCCCCACTTCCTGAGCTTCTGCATTAGGTTAGGCCTCTTGCCCAGGAAGCTGTACCGGCTGGAGGAGCTGTCGACGGAGACGCTGTCGAAGTCCTCGCTCCTCGGGGAAGACGGCGCGGAGGAGGCGCTCTCGAGGTCGGTGTCGCCATGGCCGCGCTCGGACCCCGCGTACTCCAGCATCAGCTGCTTGGCGCGCTCCTGCGACCTCGGGCTCAGCGTCCGGTTGAGGTCGCGGGCGGAGACCTTCCCCGACGGCGCCTGGTGGTTGCGGAGCTCGTAGCGCAGGCAGGCGTTCACCCAGCGCAAGTACACCAGCTCCTCCACCTCGCTGAACCTGTTCATCTGCAGCCCTTCCACTTGCTTCGTCAGGTCCTCGTTTGCATGCCTCAGATTGCTGATCTCCTCCCTTGCATGGGCCACCACATCACTCTGCATGGTGGCAGTGCTGTGTGATTAGCAATGGAGTACATTTTTTAGATAATAAATTAGTCTTTTTAGACAATGGAAAATTATTTTGCCCTCTATTATGTCGATGGGAAAAAAATGTCTAAGTCTAAGCGTTACGTATCATTGCGTATCACTGTAGCAAATTTCGTTATATTTATATAGTCTATGTGTTATGATAATTTATAACCATTTTTTTTCCTTTTAATAGTCCTTGGGTAGAAATTAGTAGGTAGAACTATTCCTCTGTAAGGAATCTGGAATTCTGGTGTGATCTTGAAATGCAAGGTAAAACGTCAATCTGCAATTTGCCGCCATTATGGGAATTTTCAGTACTTCTCATGGAAATTAGTTTGATTGGTTTCAGGGGAAAAAGAAAAGAAGTAGGCACAAGCATATCATTTGGTGATATTTTTTGCAAGTGAAAACAAAAGAAAAGGCAAATACGGTGGCAACTAGAGACAAGAGAAAAAGATAGGTAAGCCTGCACAAAATTGGACAAACACTACAGATGCAACAGAACTAAAAATGAACAATGATGATTAGATCAAAAGAACTGATACTGTAATTAAATTATGCCCCATGAAACTACAAATTAAGTTTTCTAACTTTCAAATTAACAGTAACACAGCATGATCCATCATTATACCTCTGTTATCTTGCCCTGTGCTGCGTCAAGCTTCACCATGAGATCCCTCTTCTCATAGAGTAGCTCCTTGTTCTTCCTCCTCAGCTCAACCACCTCCACCTCCAGCTCCTTGAGCTTCTTCAGCTTCCTCTCGACCTCCGAGTCCTTCTTGGCGGCCTCCTCCTCCTTGGACTTGAGCCCTATCACCTGCTGCTTGAGCAGCATCAGCTGGCCTTTGGTCTGGCTCGCCTCCATCTGTATCTGCCGCTGCAGCTCCTTGATCTTGTTCCTCGCCGCCTCCAGCTCCTTCCTGGCCGCCATGCCGCGCGCGACGTCGTCCTGCAGCTTCTTCCGCTCCGCCTGCAGCGAGCCGATGGTGACGTTGAGCATGTCGATCTCCACCGTCTTGATCTTGAGCTGCTTCTGCAGCTCGGTGATGTCCGTCTCCTGCTCCTTGAGGCCGTAGTACTCCAGCAGCTCGCCTTCCAGCGTCGCCTCTCTCTCCTCCATCTCCCTCACCATGCCGCGCAGCCGCTCCAGCTCGCCGGCGTTGCTCGCCGTGTGGGCGCTGTACCGAGACCGCTCCTTCACGTCGAACCTGTCGCCCGGGAGAGGGATGTCGATCTCCCCTGACAGAAGGCTCTCGATCTCCGACAGCATGTCGTCGTCGTCGTCGCCCATCGAATGAGCCGAATGGATTATGCCGCTGATTGTTTTAACCTCTTCCTTCTCCTCCTCCCTCTCCCCCTGAATAAACTCGAATAGAAGTGCAGTATTAAACAATAGGCCGCAGTTCACTGATACAGCCAAGAACTAGAGGATGATACACTTCACTTACATGTTCAGAATGGCGAGCCTTCTCCTTCCTTTTCCTTGCCTGGCCATTGTCTGATCAAGAAGCAATTCCAGCAGAGCTCGAGTGAGAAATTCAGACGAACTGAACAGAAAGAAGCATAACGCACCGGAGCTAGAGCTTTCATCAGAGCTCGAGTGAGAAATTCAGACGAAGAGAACAGAGAGAAGCATAAGCAGTGAAGCTAGAGCTGTACGTACCTTTATCATGTCTCCTCCCGCTGTTAGCTCTCTTGAGAGTGAACGCCGCGACGGAAGCTGCAACCACGAAGCCCAATCTCACAAGCATGACTCCGTTCACTCATCACTGTTCCGGCCGCAACCAGCAGCAGGGGGGCCGGGACGGACAGAGAGCGCTTCTCATCAGAAATCGGCAGAGCAGAACAAGAGCAAGAGCAAGAGCAAGTGTGAATGGCCAAGGCTGCTAAACTCTCCTCATATCTTAGCCAAGATGATCAGATTGGAGGAGGAGAATTGAGAGCCTGGGAGAGCTGGTGAACACCACAGATTGTGTGGCTGGCTGCTGGCCTTGGTCACTCATCCCATGCTGCTACTGCAAATCGTCTATCTGTGTGTTATCCCTTGCAAAAAAGAAAAAAAAAGAAAAAAAAGAAAGAAAGAAGAGACACTTGCATCACACACCAAGGGCACAAGTCTCTTTTTTCTGTGTGTGCCAAGTAGTGTAGTACTCCTACTTGGTAGTAGCTGACAAAAAATTAATGCATATGCTGATAGTAATAGTAGTACCAGGAGGAGAGCATATTGGTGGCTTCTGATTTGCCTTGTTGTGATGCACGGAAGGCTCGTGGCTTGGAACTTGGGAAGCTGGTTGTCCATCCCCTGTGCACAGAAACGGGTGGTGGCGAGTGTGCCTGCGTGGGTGTCATTATGTGGGGGATGATTTAGGTAGATAGTGATATTTGGATAGGAAGCACGGGAGGGAGTGATGAGGCTCACAGGACGAGCGCCTCATTACCCTCTTCCGGACGTTAATCTCGATTGGTATGGTCTTAGCCTGGTTCTTGTTATCTCGAAATTAGTGTAACCTAACAAAATTGTAGACCAGGATTAGAGGACTAAAAAATTACTAAAATTATTTGAGATCTTTAGAAAGAGCATTAGATTTCTCGGAAAGACTACTATAGAGTACGATAACGTTTGACTTACACAAAAATAACAAATTTTTAACTATAATTTTTAATTTAAATTTAAACTGAAAGAGCGCTCAACATTTTACTATTTCTATTGTAATATGCACTATTCTTAACCCATTGCTTGATGGGAATTAAGGAAAGAAACACTAATAATTAAAAATGTATGATTGAAGACCCACGACTGAACATGTATCGTCGAGAAAATTGACAGGGAGTTCATTAAGAAAATGTCATTCAGAAAAATAAACTCCCAATCTTTTAGCTGTGAAATCCCTTTTCTCTCAACATTCTCCTTAAAACAACCAAACAAATTACCAAATTATCTTTCCCTGTTTATAAATTATCTTTCCCCGTGTCAACTCCTTTCAACCGTCTCCTCCCCTACGCAGAGTCGCAGAGAGCAGTTTCCGACGTGTTCCCCAACCCCCATGTTCTCCGTGCTCCCCACCACTTCACACAAGTACCCCTCCCCAACGGCTACGAACCGCCACCATCACGCTCCCCCGCGCTGCGCGCCCCGCTCGCTCCCCGTGGCCGCGACCGCGACCGCGTGACGCGCCCCCGCGGCGGCCGGGCATCCCCAGGCCAGGCCCCCGCGCCGCCCGCTCGCGCGCGCCCGCTCGATGCTCCTCGCCCTCCGCCCCAGGAGCCCCGGTTTATGGGCGGCCGCGGCCGCGGCCGCTCCCTCCTCCGCTGGCTCCGTCACCGCTCCCGCCGCGTCTCCTCCTCTTTACACCTGACCACCACCACCGACATTCACGCGCGCTCGCTCCACGAGGCCCAGTGGGAGGAGGAGGTTGTGGTGGCAGAGGAGGGCACCGAGTCCGACCCCGAGGAGTACGTCCTGCTGGTGAGCGCGGGGCTGCGCGCGCCCGTGCGCACGAGGCCGCCACCCATGGATCCCAGCAAGAAGGTGCGTGCGCTTCTCCGACTCCGCGGTCGCGTCGTGGATCCTTGTGTGGCTTGTCTTGCTTTTCTGTTGATTTCGAGGCGAGTCCATTTGCGGCCACGATCGCGGGAGTTGTGATCTCTGACTCATGCGGGTTGGGAGGAAGTTCACGAATCACGAGGTTGCCTTGTGCTTGCTTTCTTTCCAGTTTCACGGATCTGCTCGGTTGGATTTACCGATTTAGATGTGGTGGCTCTTCATGCGAAATGCGACATTCAAATGCGGGAGGCCTTCACAAATCAATGATCGGTTCATTGCTAATGTGATTTTAGTACAAACTGCCATAGACCACAATGTGCTTGGCTTCTACGAATCTGGGGCGACTTTGTAAAATGCGGTAGTTTGGGAAATATCTAAAATTCTAAATTTCAAGAATCCAAAATGATGCGTGCAGAAGTTCACACCATCTATGATTGGTAGAAGTAGTAACATGACCTCGATTCTTGCTTTTCAGTCCTCGGTGCCTGACTTCTTCACAGAGTATGGTGATGCAAACCGGTATGAGGTCAGTGAGGTCATTGGGAAAGGTAGTTATGGTGTTGTAGCTGCGGCTATCGACACCCAGACTGGTGAGCGTGTGGCAATCAAGAAAATAAATGATGTCTTTGATCATGTCTCCGATGCCACCCGCATCCTTAGGGAGATCAAGTTGCTCCGGATGCTGCGTCACCCAGACATTGTTGAGATTAAGCACATTATGCTTCCTCCTTCAAGGAGGGAATTCAGGGATATATATGTAATCTTTGAGTTAATGGAGTCAGATCTCCATCAGGTGATAAAAGCAAATGATGATCTCACACCTGAGCATCACCAGTTCTTCTTGTATCAGCTGCTCCGAGGAATGAAGTACATTCATACAGGTAATTACACCCTGCACAGGACAAATTGGTAATAGTTTATTTGATTTTTTTTTCATATTGATCCTTGTACTGATTGTCTAAGTTATGGTTTTGCAGCAAATGTTTTCCATCGGGATCTTAAGCCCAAGAATATTCTAGCCAATGCTGATTGCAAGCTGAAGATTTGTGATTTCGGCCTTGCCCGTGTATCATTTAATGATACTCCATCAGCCATATTCTGGACGGTATCCATTTTATTAATGTTGAACAGAAATTTTTACGATGAAAGCCCAACTTTGAATTCTTATGACTTTGCATGCCTTCTCCTAGGATTACGTGGCAACTAGATGGTATCGTGCTCCAGAATTGTGCGGTTCTTTTTTTTCCAAGGTGAGGGAACTTTTATCAAAGTTTGTATTGCAAAGCCCAATGACCATAATACAGTTGTTCTCCCGAAATTTCTATGTTAGTCTTAATATAATACTCCTACATATATTTTTCCCCTGAATGCTATATTGCTGTTACCGCAACGCGGCTGGATCCAACAGAGTAAAAGTAGTTTTAAAAATCAGAACCCTATCGGGTGTTGTTTCTCAAATTAAATTTTAGTGGTCAGGTGATATCTTGAGTGTTCAACTTTCATTAACTAACTATATTTAAGTTGTGTGTGCAACTTCATAATATTCTTTCTTTTAAGAGGTGCTTGTACAGTTCAACTGATATTTCTCGAAATTTTGTTCAGCTGGTTATGGTCTGTCCATTGTTCTCCCTGTATTAAACAAATGTTTTCCCACGACTACAAAAAGCATATTAGTTATTCTGTTCTCCCCTATGCTGCACTCCCTGAAGCTTAATGCTGAACATAGATATGTGGATTGGTAATGTGTGGTTGGACTGTCTGCCCACTGAATTTCATCTGTACTTGGTTCTGAGTTGATGTGCGCACTCGTTAACAAAGGCTAAAGGATTGCAAGGAACTGAATGTACCTTTAACTTTTGCAGTACACTCCTGCAATTGATATTTGGAGCGTAGGATGTATATTTGCAGAGATGCTTACAGGAAAGCCACTCTTTCCAGGGAAGAATGTTGTGCATCAATTGGATCTCATGACTGATCTACTGGGCACTCCTTCAGCGGAATCCCTCTCAAAGGTATGTGCCCTCCTCACTAGTCCCTAGTAAATAAGGACGCAGTTGGAGTCCTGCATGCAGCTACATTTGGAATTTTACGAATGATTTATGCTAGGCATCATTTTCTATTTTAAGATTTTCAGCACGAAATTCCAGTAAAATCGCCAACCTTGCATTGAAAAATATGCACGTAGTAGTTATGAGATTCATGTTTGCTTATTTCATTCTCTATCGCTTGTTATTGCATTCAAACTCCTTATTTAGGTATGCACCAATTGACTGTTTAGTTACTGGGCAATAGTGATTACAGAGTTTTTTTTTGAAGGTTAGTGATTACAGAGTTGTGCACCAATTGACAGCAAAAATTGCAGCAGTATTTTGCTATTACTTTTTAAATGTTTCATATCAATGAAATTTAATTTGTAGGGCCGATGTTTAAAACATACATTTTGCACTCATTTATTGATTTTTTGCAGATACGGAATGAGAAAGCTCGACGATACCTGAGCAATATGAGGAAAAAGTCTCCAGTTCCATTTACTAAAAAGTTTCCAGGTGTGGATCCTATGGCTCTCCATTTGCTTGAGCGTCTTCTTGCATTTGATCCTAAGGATCGGCCAAGTGCTGCAGAGGTAGGAATGGCTGAGGCCAACTTTTGCTCACCATAAAGATATGCAAATTTAAAATGTTAGACAAACTGCTGTCCTCAATACTGAGATATGGAAATGTTATTCAAGGCCCTGACAGACCCATACTTTACTGGATTAGCAAATTCTGAACGTGAACCTGTGACACAGCCTGTCTCGAAACTTGAGTTTGAGTTCGAGAAGAGGAAACTAGCCAAAGATGATGTTCGAGAATTAATTTACCGAGAGGTACCATCACTCCATTCTGTTGCATAGATATGATGATAGAGCTGCTTCTTTACTTCACTACTTTACCAATATTAGTTACACTTTTCTAGATTTTAGAGTACCATCCTAATATGCTGCAAGAATACCAACGTGGAGGAGATCAGATGAGCTTCATGTATCCTAGGTGAGTCCACTTATTATATTTTACAAATAAGCTTCACTTGTGTGGAAAATTTTATTTTTTCAAGCTTGGTGGAGAGTTTTACAATGACTATGCTATATCTTATTTATACAAAAACACTGAATTCTACTTATTTTATATATTACTTTTTTGATATTGCGAAAATCAGATGACTCTGTATGTGTTGGCAGTGGGGTGGATCGCTTTAAGCGGCAGTTTGCTCATTTGGAAGAAGGTATTTCCAAGGGTGAAAAATCCAGTCCACAGCTGCGGCAGAATGCTTCCTTACCAAGGCAATATGTTACCATCAACACTTCAATTTTATTTCTTATTAAGGCCGTTTGTGTATATAGTTTGTTAGAGGGCAAGTGGAGACTTGGATGAAATCATTTGTTTTCTGACCTACTTGTGTTGGTTTCTTTTGAGAATGTTATGACATTTTTTAAAAACAAACTTCTTCTTTGGATTAGAATAGGGACATTCAATTGTTAGATGTGTAGAACATATATAGATGCAGTAGTGTTAGGTTTCTTTTTCTACTCCTTTACTCTTCTGTTTCCTTGGAACTAACAATTGTTGAATCTTTTCTCAGGGAAAGAGTAATAGGCAATAAGCATGGAGATGATGAGTACCATATAAAGCTGAATGTAGGTGAGAAGCCAGCACATGCATCAGTTACAGATGGCATAAGTAAGCCTCTCTTGAGTGCTCGGAGCTTGTTGAAGAGTGAAAGCATCAGTGCTTCCAAGTGTATAGGGGAAAAACAAAAGCAAGATAGAGACGTAAGTATATGGTGTATAGCAGTATTCGAGATATCCAAATTTTACGTATTCATTCGTTCCTACACAACATTTGTGTTAGGAACTCTCTCTCTCTCTCTCTCTCTCTCTCTCTCTCTCACACACACACACACACACACACACACACACACACACAAACACACACACACACAAACACACATACTTGGGCTTTCGTATATTTACAGGCTGTTTATGCCTTATTTCTTCCCCTTTCAAGTGTTTTTGCCTCTTTTTTAATAATGAACTAGTTCCGGTCTCTACATCCTGAGAAGTATATGGTTCTAGGTAGTATCTATCTGAGGAATCTCTCTATTGATGTTGCAATGTGCACTCGGAACATTCCAGGAGGAATCTCTTGCGGAGAGCGTGGATGAAGCAGTAGATGACGTCTCACAGAAGATCGCTCAGATGAAAACCTGATCTCCTGAAGGGTAAGAGAAGCCACCATAGTATGTACAACAGCAGAGTTGATAGGTGCTGAAGATCAGATTGACCATATTGACGCCATGAATCTGCAACTTTTTAGCGAAAAGAGTGCAACTAATTAAGGCCACATGTTGATGTTATTATGGTAACTTTGCTATGCTGTAAATTTTCCCTCTTTTTTTTTTTTGTGTTTCGTCAGCAAACAAGAACTGCCTAACTGGACTAATTAGTTCGCATCTTTTCCTTCATGGAACTACCATGATCCTGTAAATTTTTTGTCAGTCAGAAATACTTGTGTTCATATCCTGTTATATGACGCTGTAAAATTTTCAGCCCGAGGAGCCTGTCAAATGTTTTCTCCTATGTTTTTTTTTCCGCGTTTGTATAAGGGGAGTTAACAGTGTCAGTGACATAATTTGAGGAGAGGAAAGGGAGCTGGGAAGACGTTGGAGGGAGAGAAGACGACGTCACCGCTTCGATGTAGGCCGAGGAGAGGGAGAGAGATGTTTGGGGTTAGAGGGAGAAGGGGACGGCCACCGTGGTGGTGGAGGAAGCGTGGTGATGACAATCGGTGTGTGTGTGGGAGTGGGAGTAGGCTGCAGAGCTAGGGACAGGAGCACAGGGTAGATGGAGCAGAATGGCCGGCTGGGCTTTGGAAGCAACTGCGTTGGGTGGGCTGGACGCGGGGGCGGTCCGATGGCCGTCGGACGCGCTCCCGTCCGATAGCCAGTGCTGGTATCCAACGGCCAGCATTAGATCTTGTGTAAAAATTTGTTATTTTTGTTTCATTATGTAAAAAAATTAAAAAAATTACAAATTACAAATATTCTCTAATCAATGTCAGATCTCACATGTATTTTATTCGAATCTATATGATCAATATTTATTTATATAAACATTTTAAAAAAATATATAGATGTATAAATGTTTTATAGCAATAAAAAAGTATATGTGAAAATAGAAATGCATTAGAGAATATTTCTGATTTTTATTTTTTTTTGAATTTTTTTACATAGCAAAACAAAAATAACAACAACTTTTCTCAAGATACGTTGGCCGTTGAATGGAGATCCAATGGTCAGCGCTGGGCGTCGGACGGGAGGCGCGTAGAAGAGTTCTCTATTTTTAAATCATTTTTGGGTACTGGATGGGCCCAAAATCAGCATCGACATCCCGACACAAAACTGAATAGCCATTGTTCTAGATTGAGATCCTGTTCAAAAGTTGAATACCCCCCGATTGGTGACCCGAACCTGTTGAGTCAGGTACCCACGGGCCACGGATACCCGGCGAGGCGGCGATGGCCATGCATCCATCACTCATCAAAATCTGCCATAGACAGTAGTGTGTGCTTCTTGTGGCCCGCGCATGCAGGTCGAAGCTGATCAAGAACACCAAGACGGAGAAGTGCAAGTACCTGAGGCAATGCTTGAGCGCCCTGACAGAGGAGAACCGACGCCTCAAGCGCGAGGTCGAGGAGCTCAACGCGATGCGGCCGTCAGCGCCTGCGCTCGCCGCGGTGTGCCCGCACCGCGAGCGCCTCGCCCGGCGCCGGCGCTTGGGCTTCGTCTTCCATCTCATATCCCTTCAAGCTTTGCTCTACGAACCTCGCTGCTTGTTCACAAGATGGATGATTTTGATTAAAGGTACCAGACTACCAGGAGACACCAGGGGCCTATGTTTATATTAAGCTCAGATTAGTCAGACTTAAAATTGTGAAATATATACATCTCGACTATATAGGTTTTTTAGTGTCTGTCCCTCCATCAACAAAACGGTACGATTGTCTCATGCCTCGAAAACAAAAATATTATGGCAAAATTGGTCTCATACCACCGAAAGATACAAAGTTTAGGTTTATACCACCGAAAGAACCTGGTTCACTTTAATACCACCGAAAGGTTCCACTTCTCCTTTTTCTACCACTCCGTTGCCCTCACCCCAACTCCCGTTATGTCTCTTCCTTCGATCCCTCAGCCAGGCACTATCCTGAGTACAAGCCGTGATTAGCCCATGCCGTGATTAGGCGGTAATCAAGGACAAACAGGAGATCAGTGCGTTCTTGGAGAGAGATTTTTGTAGAACAAGTTGCAGGCAAGAAAAGGAAACAAACAGGCGATTGGAGGAAATTGTCCCCTTGACCATCTCGTTCACTCGCAGTGAAAAGTGGCAATTTTCAAGTTGTGCTGTAGAATTTCAGAGGCATGCATAGTGCAGAAAGTGCGGTGCGCAGGCAATGGATGGATCGGGGGCGGAATGGATGGAACAAGCAGATCAGTGCGAGGGGTTTGAAAATTTAGGGATTTTTCATATAGAAAAACAATAGAAATTATTTTACCGAGTTTTTCTTTTGAAATGAAACTTGGGACAATCTAATATTTATTAGGATGTCACAATAAATCTTTTTTTTCTTGATTTATGTGAGAATTTCTTTGATCGATCTAGATCGTTATAATTTGGTCCCACTGTTGATCGAACGGCTGGAATAATCTGGGTGATGTGGACAAACGTGGTGGCTTCTTTTTCCCCTGTTTTATATATATATAACGAGCAAGGTGACCCGTACGTTTGCGCAGCTAAATTTGTGTTAAGATATAGATAATATATCAGATTAGATTTAGAGTTTATCTCTAATATATAGATCAGCTTCAGTAGTTTGTTATAGCGGTTAATATTGACCGTTAGATTTACATAATAATATCCATATTCAACGATGTAGATTTTTCTTTTTTCTATAATTAACGTGGGAATTTCTACTATTTTTCGATAGGTTAATATTGACCATTAGATTTACATAACAATATCCATATTCAACGATGCAGTTTTTTTCCTTTTTCTATGATTACGTGAGAATTTCTGCTATTTTTCGATTAACGTGGGAATTTCTAGGATATAGGATTAATATGGCGGCTCCGTTTAACTCTGCTTTATATAGATAGTAGATAGATATAAGATATAATAGAATAGATAGAAGATAGATAGATAGATAGATAGTCTCTGACCGACTGAAGATTCAGTAACAACTAGCTGGTGTTTACATGTCAGATTATTATACACCCTTCTGGGAATACATATAAATTGTCCGGTACTTTATTCATTTGATCTGGCAGTTCGCAGCAACGAAATGTCAACAATATTTCTTCTCCATCAATCTCGGCCTAAAGTTCCACCACACAAGTGACAGTGACCTGTAGATCGAGGAAAAATCAAATTAATTAGCAACCAAAACCAAACTGCGTGTCTATAAGTTCTATTAGAATTGATCTCGGACTATCATGCCCTGCGATAGGGTTTACTATCACAAAAATAAGATGGGTTGGGAGGAGGCCCACAAACCATGCCCAAACGAGCCAGGCGCCGGCAGCTAGGGCAGGATCGATGGCTTAGGGCTGAAGCCGCCTGAACACGAGCTACTGACGATGGCTTATTCAGGCAATGGTAAGACTAAGAAATTCCGTATAATGTGTCTATGTGTTCATGTATATAGGAGTATTTAGGGTAAGCTATTTGTGTTTAGTTTCAGATATATAGGCATATAGATAGAGGAGTGATGTTCAAAACTGCTCTGGCTAAGCTAAGAGCACATACGCCAGGTCATGTGCCGTCCATCCACATCTCTGCGCCATCCGATCTCCGCCACGTGTGAGATTTTTTGCACGGCCCTTCTTGATCAGTCATAGTAGTCCCAGAATAATGTAGTAGGCCAAAGAGATAGGAACAGCGATTAGCATGCCAAATATGACCCTGAAAAGGATGTGAAAATGTCAGACAATGAGTAAATGATAAATATATATAAACCATGTGTATTTGATCCAACGGTATAAAATACTGTGTCGAAAAAGTGTTCTTGATTAAAAGCCTTGCAGGAACAAGTGCAGGGGGCAGGGCAGGATACATGCACCGATTAGTTTCAGGTTGTGGTTCACTTACCCGGTGCAAACAATGGCGGCATGGAGATTGTACTCCTTGGCGAACACAAACGGCACGATTCCTTGTGGCAGAGCAGCCTGAAACATGAACATGGATTCAGCATTTTGTGTGGCCCGGTATGTACAGCCCAAGCAAAAACGCAGACCCTGCACAGGCAGGAGAAACTTGGTATTGTTTACCTGAACAATGGCGATGCGCAGGAGCGTGCCGCGGAGGCCGACGACGGCGGAGGCGGCGGCCATCACGGCGGGGCCCAGGAGGAACCGGATGGCCATGGTGACCGCCGCGGTGGAGTTGCCGCAGGCGATGATCTTCGGTTGCACTGCCATGAACAGCCCTGCGCAGAGAACCAGATGGTGCTAGCCTCAGATGTAGATGATTAGTACAGGCTAAGTGGAACAAAAGTATAGCTGAACTTAATTACCTAAGCTAAACATGGCCATCCCTAGCCCTGCATCGGAGAGTATGGAGATGGAATTTTTTACTATTGTTGGCATGGAGATGTGGAACCTGCAGTAAGCCAGTAACACTGCACATTAGAGAGAGCATAGTTGTGCAAGCTTAGCACTATCTTTTAAAATGCTAGCTCTATTTCAAAACTGTAGCAAGTATTAAACGCTGTGGCATCTCTCTTCTATAAACTGGCCAATGTTTAGATCCATGTACAAGGAAATTTGTGCTAGGAGAAAATTCATCTTGTCTTCTTCAAAAAAAAATCCAGCTTGTCGCAGCTAACGAATCGATCGAACATGGAAGGAACAGCATGGCCCATACCGGAACGCGAGGAGTGACCAGGCGAGGCCGACGATGCTGGCGCACGTGTTGGGGTTCCGGATCAGCCTGCGCCAAACCATGGTGACGATGAGCCGCACCATCACGCCCGACGGCGGCGTTTGCCGCCCTTCCGCTCTCCCCGCGCCCTGGCCGCCGCTCTCTCCCCCGCCGCCGGCGGCCGTCGTCTTCTGCTTCTCCTCCGCCGTCGAGCCCGCCTCCAGCTTCGCCAGCCGGTCCTGCCCGGCCTCGATCCTGAAGCTGGACGCCCGCTCTCTCGACGAGGCAATGGACGGCGCGTCCAAGGGGACTAGCCGGCGGATGTCCCTGGCGCGCTGGAGGTGGAGCTCGCCGCTGCGGAACACCGGCAAGCCGCTGACCTCCGACGCGGCGGAGGCGCCGGAGCTCCACTCGAACATGTGCACGTCCTTGGGGTCATTGCCGGTCGGCGCCACCGCGGCGGCCGATCTTGGCCGCGCCGCCGACGCCGAGTGCTCGTCGAAGCTGGATGGCCGAGGCGTCGGCTGCCTCGACGAGTGCAGCGAGAAGAGGTCGGCGGCGCCGAAGCTCGACGCGCGCAGCGCGCTATGCGGCAGCGTGGCGCCGGTGGTGGAGAAGTCGCCGTGGGTGAAGCTGGAGCACCTCGGGGTTTGGTTCCGCGACGAGCTCGCCGAGTAGATCTCCACGCCCGTCAGGTTCGACGGCCGCGGCTCGAGCGATCTCCGGGAAGCCGACGAGCGGCGCACGACGACGCGCACGCTCCCGTCCGGCGCCACCTCTCCCTGCGCCTCCGCGTGGCTGCCCTCAAGCGACACCACGTCCGGGTCGACGCGCACGGCGGAGATGGACGCCGCCGTGTCGGGGAACTGCCCGGCGATGAGCGCCCGCGCGGCGCGGAACTCGAAGAGGAAGAGCAGGAGCGTGTACCAGACGATGCACTGGAGCACGACGAGCTGGACCATGAGGTCGCCGGCGTAGGGCCCGTACATGGCGACGAGGAGCGGTACGCCGACGACGAGCGTGTTGGGCAGCGTGGAGACGGAGAAGAGGGTGATGGACCAGTCGATCGGCGGCCACCGCGCGGCGGCGCGCGTGGGGAGGCGCGACCAGGCGGCGAGCGCGGCGAGGACGGCGAGCTTCTGCAGCGTGTCGGCGGCGACGAAGCGGAGGTTCATGGCGTAGGGGTCGCTGATGGAGATGAAGTGGAAGGAGAGGAGCGGCACGGCGAAGATGGCGACGAAGCGGTTAATGCCGGAGCACTGGTCCGGCGTGAGGACGCCCCACCACCGCACCGACCCGTATGCCAGGATCATCGCCACGTACAGTGGCACCAGCGCGCAGAGCACCGTGTAGAGGTCGTGCCACGATATCATGGCGGCCGCCGGCGGTCGGAGGGTCGCCGGAGATTAATTCTCCCTCTCTCGATCCAGCCTGATGCGATGCGCGCGCGCAGTTCGATTGGGAGGACGCGGAGTTTGTTACATGCAAAGCGTGAGCTTTGACGGCGTTTTTAGGGTTTGCGGCAACCATTTATACCTCAGCAGAACGCCACTATGTGAACATGGGTAAGGTGCTGTCACAATAAATGGGCTTAGCCTATGTACTTATTTAAGAATGATTTTTAATAAATCTTAAAAACCCATGTATGGAAGGCAGCTTAGAAATCATTTAGTACCGTACTGCTAGCGGGATGCGGAGAATATCTATTTAAATAGTATGATGTGCTATTTCACATCAGCTCAATGTTACTCTTATTCTTCTGAAGATAGAATTTTGTAGGCGCTATCTTTTTCTTCTGAAGATGAAGATGGAATTTTATCCGCGCTACCCATAAAATTAACACATTAAATTAATTCTAAAGGTAGAATTTAAGTAATCATAAAGGTGGAAAAAATTCTTCAAGGGGAGTATTTCTAGCATGAGGTCCAACGTATCTTCTTCATTTTTTTCCCTCTATCTTTTCATGTACTTAATTAATCCAATTTTGTATTCTTTCATGTGTTAATTTATGGGTAGAGTAAGGCATGCAACTACGCATCTACACAATTCATGCATAGTAAAGACTGGTGCATTTTTTATTCTTGATACCATATATTCCCTGTCACTATCCTTGCAGTTTGTGTGTTGTTCTCTCGTGCGTTTTTTAAACCCCTTTCTCCTTCAAATTCATTCAACAATCGGTCACCCTCCTTTTTTAATCTCCCTTATTACTTCTTCGTAGCCTGAGCACATAACCAAACCTTTATTCCCATGACAAGGTGGCACTCTTGAACTTGTTTTGGGATGATCTGACAGTCTGACCACCGTATTAATTCTCGGTTGAGGCACGGCAAGGCGGCTAGAGTCTGTACGGTGCAGGGGCAAACCGTCTAGCCATCATGCTTAGGCTAGAGATGAAAAGGAAGAGTAAGGGAGCTAAGGGAGGACAAGGGGCTCCGTTGCCACAATTCTTTCCCCTTATATATTTTTTTTTCGATAAAGGGGGCACACCCCTATTTCCATTGCAAGAGAACAATAGAAACAATGTCTGTAGAGAGTAGAGGGGCATGCTAAAGCCACCGAATAAAAGTAAAGAGCAGAATTTAGAGCTAGATGTTCACATGGGAATCTTTCCCAGAGTATCAGAACGCAGACGCAGCTGCAAACAAAATGAAAAGAAAAGGCTTCCCAGTGAAGAACACCTCCAAGTTGACTTTTTTCACCACGTGATTCGGGGATGTCGAGCAGAGCAAGCGCGAAGCAGCCCAACAGAGGTTTGTTGCAGGCGATCTACACCACTGAGCAAAACATCCTTGATGTCTCCTGCAAATAAATCTGCCCAGTAACGCAAAATAGCGCAAAGTTCAAATATCACATGGGAGGGGGAGGAGAATTTTTTCTCTTCAAAGCACCAGTTGTTTCTTGCAGACCAGATACACCA
Source organism: Raddia distichophylla (assembly GCA_005191435.1). Lineage (NCBI taxonomy): Eukaryota > Viridiplantae > Streptophyta > Magnoliopsida > Poales > Poaceae > Raddia > Raddia distichophylla. Next base: position 657,752 of record SPJY01020995.1, read on the forward strand.
GCACACAGCAGCTAAACATGTTACATAAAACTTAGAACCAGAAATCCAGACACCCTTAATCCAACTCATATAAGAAGACAAGCTAGTAGGGCGGGTAGAAGAACCTAGAGCACAGGCAATAATAACCCAAATCGAGGTAGCAACAGAGCAATCAAAGAAAAGGTGTTGTATTGTCTCCAATTTACCACAGAAGAAGCAAAAAGGGTTACCAGGCCAATTTTTGTGAATAAGGACATCTTTAGTCAAAACGGCACCACGAAAGACAAGCCACATGAAGATTCTTATTTTAACTGGAATTTTAGCATGCCAGATAAAGAGGAGATTAAGCCCATGAGAGTGTGAGTTCAAAGAAGAGTACATGGAGCTAACTGAAAAAGTTTTGTTTTTTGTATTCTTCCTAATTTCCCCTTATATTTTTATGTACTTAAATGCTATGTACTTAATTAGCATTTAATCTAAATTTTCATGCATGTCATACAACCAAAGCATAGGATTGAACAATCTGTACAAATTAATTTAGATCATCCGGGGTCCAACATGCTTTACACATCACAATCCTATCATTTTTCTATTCTTGCATGTGTTTATGCGTAGAGTAAGGCATGCTACTATGCAGTTTATCCAATCCATGTAGAGTAAATTGTGGTCATATTTTTAAGAGATCATTTTTTATGCTTGACACCATATACCCCGTATCGCTATCCAAATAGTTTGTGCGCTCCCCTCTCATGCATTTTTAAAAACCCCTCCCTCCTTCCAATTCATTCAACAATCACTCACCTTATCTCCCTTCTTTCTTCGTAGCCTGAGCACATAGCCAGACCTCTAATCCCGTTATGAGGTGCCGCTCTTGACCTTTGCTTTGTGGGCACTATGGGTCTATGACCACCGTACTTATCCTCGATGAAGGCACTACAAAGCGGCTAGAGTCGATGGTGTGGTGGGATACCATCTAGCCGCTATGCTCATGCTAGAGATGAGGCTGGAGGGGGAAGAGAGTTGAAGAAGGACAAAGGGGCTTCGTTGCCACAATTTAAATAAATGAGTTCTCTTTTCAAAAACACATGACAAAGGAGTGGGCCCAGTACATGTAATCTTGATGCGAAGCAAGCTGCGAGGATAATCATGAACTGATATTCTTGTCAAGCGTGGAAACATTTTCAGCTCCACCAAATTTATCACGTGCCATGATTTCATTCTTTCCATCAAAGCTCATAATATATCAATCACGCGCGTTCCTTAAACCCGTACTATTTTTTCCCCCAAGCTTACGTCGTCATTTTGAATGTTTGCAATATCTAGCTAGTTGCCATATATGCACCTTGAGCTAGAAATTGAGCCATACCGGGCTAGGCCGGTGCGGGCTCATCGTGCCTCGGACCAGTGCAAACGGGTCCGGCCCGGTCATCTCTTTGCATCCGTCCTGGGTCGACAAGAACAGTCAAAAGTAACATCCAGCATATCCCAAGCACGACGTATGAGAGAATATATGCAGTGAACTATATTTTTTTATACATTATATTTTTGTTTGAATGATAAAGTTATCTACAGTACATAAAAAGATATGTATCGAATTTCTCTACAACTTTCATAGAGAACAAAAAATTCGTACGAGCAATAGAAAACCTCAAAAACTGCAAATTACCGAGTAAGGTGGCATTGGCCCTAATGTTGGCATCACATTTTTTAAAAAAATAAAATAGTACATTGCTCAAATGAAAAGTTATCTAGATAAAAAAGTTATGTCTCGAAATTCTCAACAACTTTCATGTACAGATTCATTCGAGCACGTTAGAGCCAACATTTTTCTCTATAATACTGCAGTAGATATAGAGGGATTACGGGAGGAAAAGAATCTTTTAAAGTTTAGTGTAAATTGTGAAGAAATTTTAGAAGGATGGATAGAGGGGACGACAATAGTATTTTAGAGGGGATATATAAAGATTGTTATGGATGCTCTTGTAATCTAGAAAATACAAATTACAGACTTGCTTCGATTTAGCCCATGCTGATCAACGCACAACCTTAGAGTCTGCAGGCCGATCTGAGCAACCCATCGTGCCAGATTCTTAGACCCGGCCTAGCTGTAAATAATTGTGAATTTTTTGTAAATAACTGTGATTTTTCTATAAATAACTGTGATTTTTTGGTTCCTATTTCCTTTTTTTACAAAAAAAATATTTTCGTCGGCATTGGCCGACAAAATTACTGGAGCTGTGAAACCCAGCAGGCTGTTGTCCAGTAATTTCATCGGCCTAGGCTAACGAAATTAACCTTATTTTCATCGGCCTAGGCCAACGAAATTACTTTCGGCATAATTTCATCGGCCTAGGCCGATGAAATTAGACATGCCACGTCACCATCCTACCTGTCCTGCCGTCGGCTCAATATATTTCGTTGGCCAGAAAAACCGACGAAATTAGATTAATTTCATCGGCCTAGGCCGACGAAAATACATGGCCACGTCACCATCCTACCTGTCCCGCCGTCGGCTGAACATAATTTGTCGGCTAGTAAAAACTGACGAAGACGAGATTACATTAATTTCGTCGGCACGGTTTGTAATTTTCGTCGCCCATATTTCGTCGGGTTAATTTCTTCGGCAAACTGACGAAATTACTATATTTTTGTCGGTATCGGTATTAATTTCGTCAGTTTTAGGCCGATGAAATTAAACTTGATTCGTGTATTTAGACCGTGCCATCCCGGTCCATTTCTTTTTGTGACAGGTCATACCAGATCATGGTAGGTGATGAGACACCAAAAAAGAGTTCTGACCCAATTTCAGCTCTGCATGCACCTATCCTAGCTAAACATGTACTAGATCACATCCAAAACATGTGAATTGTACCCGAAATAATATATAGTTTTCGTGCATGAATGTGAATCGAGAAAAATAAAGAATATATACTTGCTTTCTACACGATCAAACGAGCCTGCGGCAGGCACCTCTTTGGTTCACGGTTCTGTTCGGTTCGGTTGGGACAAAGAAATCTTTTTACAGACTATTCGACGTAATATTTTACAATATTTTTTTGAAATTTCATAGAATTTTACTTAAAAATCACAAAGATATTTTATACATGATTTTTTAGTCTTTTACATACTGTTTTTATATGGTTCTTAACTTAGCCAACCAAACCGAACCGAACCGAATGAAACCCCGAAACAAAAGAGGGCGGACCCCTGCTGCATGCAGAAGTAGCGCCGCGTACTACTGCATGTGCCTATGCTCGCAGAGCCGCAGTACGTGACGCAGCAGAACCGGACGACGCGTACCCGCCCTCAAAATGGCTCGGCTCCTAGCTCGTACGTAGCATGCAACGCAACGCAACGCAATGCGCGCAGGGGAATTAAGCGACTACGCAGCCAAGCCAGCCACACACAGCCCCACAGGCTATCTCGGAGGGACAGCAGCGTAAACTAGCTACACGATAGCTGCATCGCGCAGGATCACGATCCCAATGTCGTCCTTGAGATTTAATTAACTGCAGGACCAATTTTTTTTTTTTGAAAAAAATAATAAGCACCGGAAACGACGCGACGCGACCTAGCTCTCACGGGTTCCAATATATCTCACCCATATCTCAATTTTAGCTCCTTTAAACATGCGCTAGTGAAGTAGTTTTATAAAAAAAAACGGCCAAATTAACGGCTTCAAAGCAAGACCGGTTCAACAAATTCCCAGGTCAGGCCATGCTTTGCTCAATCTAGTGTGTTGAATTCAAGATTGATGGCTCAGATATGAACCGCGCGCTACAACGTAAACAGTAGGTAACTACAGTAGCATGCTACGATAGGATTAAACAGTACTCCCTCCGTTCCAAATTATAGGTCGTTTGACTTTTTTGACACGTACTTTGACCATTCGTCTTATTCAAAAAAATTTATAATTATAATTTATTTTTGTTATGATTTAGTCTATCATGAAAGGTACTTTAATAATGACTTGAGTTTTTTCATATTTTCATTAATTATTTGAATAAGACGAGTGGTCAAAGTACGTGTCAAAAAAGTCAAACAACCTATAATTTGGAACGGAGGGAGTACAAATCACCGTCGCCACAGTGCCTCCCTCCCATTGCGTGTCTTGACCAGCATGGTATGTCTTGGCCATTCTTAGAACATCTTCAACCGATTTTTTTCATTCTATTCACTTTCTTATTGTTGCCCTTATATTTTTTCTTTAATTTTTTATCATCTTTAATAACATTCCTTTGAAGAAACTCGTGAAAAGAACGGAGAGAGAATTTCCTCCTAAAGAAAATGGACGGAGAAATCTTTTTTAGAAAATGCCGTAATACAAAAAATATATTGAATCATCTGAATAAAACCAGAATCTCTTCGCAACGTTCGAGATTGGCCTCATGGCAATTCAAAGGATTTGGTTTCATCGACTAATTAAACACGGTCACTTGTACACAAGGTGTACCTTGAATGCCTCCTGGGTCCAAGGGCCCATGGACCTCACCGGAGGTCGGCCCAGCAGCCGAAGCCGATTGCGTGCCACCTTGCGAGCCGGGCTGGGCTGGCAGTGCTGCTATGCCTGTCGCGGTGGCGCAAGGGCCTTCACCGCTCGCGCCGGCGGCGGCGCCGCCACCGCGTCCCCGCGACGCCGCTGATTTACATGGGCGAGCTGGAGCCTGGAGCCCTGGACACTAGGGCACGCAGCCTGCCGCTCCGATCAAAGCGAGACCTCACAGATCACATCGCGTCGCCGTCGCGTCGCCTCGGCTCACATGCACGACGGCTTCCCTCCTACAAAAGAGATCTCGCAAAGCCACGGCACCCACGACGCCCGGACGGCGAGACGAGAGGGACCTCACAGTCGCAGCAGAGCCACTGCCCTGCACTGCACACAGTACACCTAGCTCTTTATCGAGGACCGTGCGTGCTACCTCCACATGCATGCAAAGCAAATTCAGCGCCGCTGCACAGCTCCACACCACCACTGGAGGCTGGAGCAGCATCTGCATGCAGCGAGCTCGCGGCCACCGCGTCCCCGCGACGCCGCTGATTTACATGGGCGAGCTGGAGCCTGGAGCCCTGGACACTAGGGCACGCAGCCTGCCGCTCCGATCAAAGCGAGACCTCACAGATCACATCGCGTCGCCGTCGCGTCGCCTCGGCTCACATGCACGACGGCTTCCCTCCTACAAAAGAGATCTCGCAAAGCCACAGCACGCACGACGCGCGGACGGCGAGACGAGAGGGACCTCACAGTCGCAGCGCCACTGCACTGCACACACACCTAGCTCTTTATCGAGGACCGTGCGTGCTCCACATGCATGCAAAGCAAATTAAGGCCTTATTCTTTTTAGCGTATCATTGTGTTGACATATTACTGTAGTAAATTTGAGAACCTTTAGAATGAGATCAAAAGATTATAAAAAAATAATTTAAAAATAGTTTTAGAATTTTTGAAAAGACTACTAAAAGTCACGAAAAAATCGTTACAAATTATCACAACATATAAACTATATAAAAATAATAAAATTTGTTACAGTAATACGTGGCGGTACGATGAACAAGACCTAAGCGCCGGTGCACAGCACCACACCACCACAGGAGCAGCATCTGCATGCAGCGAGCTCGCGACGCATCTAGCGCAAGGGTAGCCGTAATGATGGTGGGATGATGGGTCCATTGCCGCATACAATTCCAGCAGTACGAGCAGCAGGAAGCTTCAGGGCTGGGGGACCTGTGTCTGTGTGTACATGGGCCACTCAAAGGCATTGTTCGTAAGCAAAACCTGTTCCTTTTTCTACCGTTTTTCTTTCTTTCTGCGATTGATTTTGCTCGCTGCTACTGTGGCGCTCCTGGGCCCTGGGGTTTCCATCCATCGATCTCTGCAATCTGTGCCATGCTCGCCTCGGGATGGCAAATAAAATGCGACTAGGCAGTAGCCATGCCTGCCTAGCCTCTCCTTGGCTCGTAGGGACCGCATTTCATATCCTTGCTCCTCTATCCAGCACTCATGCTCGCTAGGGCCTGTTCCACATAGATCTGATCAAACCCAAGCCGAGCCGAGCCGGGCCGGGCTTAAAAAAGCCGGTTCCATAGGACTAGACCTAATCATCGGTTGGACCGGACCGGGCCTAGAAAACCCGGTCCCGTGAGACCAAACCTAAGCTCAACCCGACGCTTCAGGCCTGAACCTAGTCCGAAGCCCAAAAATCTGGCCCGACCACGGCTTAACGCACATTTTCCCAGGGCCCGATCGAGCCCGGCGGCCGGCTTTAGACCGAGGCACGAGCCCGGTCAGATGCATCGGTCGGGCCGAGTTAGGTCTAGCATTTTTGGGCTGGGCTACCCATGAACAGGCCTACACGGGACCAAGCCTGATCCTAGCCTGGCCTGGTGCGCGAAGCCTCAAATTCAGGCCCGAACTTGACCCAAAGTCCAAAAGCCCATCCTAAAGCCCAAAAACCCGACCTGATCACAACTCATCGTGTAATTTTCTCGGGCTCGAGCCTGGCTCGGCTTGACGGCTAGACTTCAAATCAAGGTCCGAGCTCGGTCCAATGCACTGGTCGGGACGGATCGAGCTGCCATGAGCAGGTCTAGGCGTCTAGCTAGTTCTATGTAAGCATCTCAGCGCGTGTTTGGTTGTCGTTTAAGATGGGTCGAGCCTCATCATATCCTCAACGCTATCGCCACGGATCCGACCCTTTCAAGCCCCGCCCTAACACATATGTTATAAATGTTTCAATCATTAACAATAATTTTAATTTAACATACTATTACCTTATCTATGGTCTACTCTACTCATTAGCAAACGAATAAAAATAGATGGGGCAGAGAATACAGAAGCATGATATATAATCAAACATAAAGTGGTGATATAGGTACGAGCAAATATATCGATCACAACGCACCATCATGTTTTTGGATCTTCTTAATTTCTACAAATGCACACACACTTTATATAGGGCCGGGAAAATAGTTCATAACTGTTATTCAGGGCATTTCAGCAACTCGAAGTATGCTGCATGATATAGGACAATAATTGATACAGCCGTTATAACAAACACATATCTAGCAATTGAACACTCGAATACTCGATCGCCTTAAAAAAAACGACTCTTCTCTCCTTTGGTAGGACACAATCTAACGCGGATGACTATAGAAACGATATCTTAGCTTGAAATAAGAGCAAGAAACGAGTAAAAATCATACTAGGAGTAATATGTAAAGAATGATGGAATAAATTTGTTAGGAATTACGCCGATGCAAGATCACGAACGACACCAGGAGACACGATGTTTGATAACGCAGTTCAGCATCGCTGCCTACGTCTGTGGGGCTCTGATTATGGACGCACCTCCCCAATCCATAATACCGCAGCACACCGGCTAACCAGGTCACGGCCACATGCCGGCCGCAGACCTCTTCTTGCCTATGCCACTATTATGAAGTCGTTGTTTTGATTACACCAGGCATGCCTCCCTTTATATAGCGGAGGTCTGGATAGAGTCCGACTCTAACACTAACCAACCCTGCCTATTACAACACAGAGTCCATATAACCTACCTGTACACATATTCGATATAAAACCTAACAAACTCCACCTTGGAGAATATGGTCTCTCCACCTTGAAATCGTTCCAGCGTCTTGCGTGAACTTTGTACCCGGCCTCTGGTTGTTTCCTCCTTTGGATATTTGTTTGACTCCCTTTGAATCTGCACATTTAGATCCAATCTTTGAGTCCTCGAGCAGGCTTCCCAGCCCGCCACCGTGCACCACGTTGTCCGTGCACGGCAAAACATGCCACACCCTGGCTATCCGCATTCACGACACAGCTACGCCCTCAGTGTAGTGATGCAGCGTCTCCTGTGCAACATCCGGTCGCATCACTGCTCCCGCCGTTCCAATCTATCCGGTATCCATCCGCGCCTGCTGGTCTGATCACGACCTCGCCGGCTACTTTGTCAGTCCGATCACCACGTCTGGTCGATCCCTGCCAACGGTAGCCCATCGAACGGTTCAAGCCTCCTGTCCGAAGTGTCCGACACCACCGATCGAATCGTCGATCGCCGCCATGCTCCACCTTGCGCCGATAGGGCGTTTTCCGCGGCGCCCGTGTATGCATAAACCTCGTATCTCCCCCAAGATCTTCCGCATGGCCAACCTCGCCAATAAAGCTCTGATACCACTTATAGAAGCCCGCTGTGATCCTACCATCTTATGGCCCGCCAGCGATCCGGCTACCCCCGAGACCAACACCTGGTCTCAGGCCCAGGTCCCCACATCTATTGGCCCAACTGAAAGCACAACCAGGTCCTGGCCCAATTCAGCCCAAAAGACTAGCCTGATGGGAGAGAGTTGCCTCCACCTTTTAAGTTATACTCCCTATCACCAATTATCGATGTGGAACTAAACCCAACAAAATTAATTGCTAAAAATGATGCATTGAGATATTTTTATCTATGGTTGCTTCGATTCATGATATGTAGTACAGTGCACCGAGAGTGGCTCCTTAGAAATTTCTGGGTTGTATTTATAAAAAAGGGCCTGCACCCCAATTATCTTTTTTGAACGAACGAGCAGGAGCACTGTCATTCCATTAAAAAGAGGAGACTGTACATTGTACAAGGAGAGAAGGAGGGGGGAGTTCTACTAGGAGAGACTACTCGAAAGAGACTAGAGAAACAGCGCTCCCCCAAAGGGCGATATTAGAAGCAATCATCTCCACCACTCGCGAAACCGAGAGACTCTGATGCTGGAAGAGTTGTCGGTTGCGTTCTTTCCAAATATTTTCAGATCGTATAAATTATGCGGCCGTTGAATACCCTTTTTAAGTGATTCGGCTGACCAACAGTCACCTGAATCCACCAACTTTGAAGGCTCAAGGTGATTGGACATGCTAGAACAAATGGTTGGAACGAACGCAGGGACTCCTCCCAAACCGCCAGCGAAAAGGGGCAGTGGGCACAAAGGTGGTCGATCGTCTTGTGACCTGTGGAGCAGAGGGCACAGTTGGGCTGATGGGGCCACCATTTCTTTGCAAGGACGTCTGCTCTATGGATCTTGCCATGCCCCAACGTCCAGGCGAAGAATTTGCATTTTTTTTTCAGTTTGATGCACCCCAATTATCATAACTAGTAAATTCACTGACGACATCCTAGATTCTCGATACAGTCGTATGAGCAATATGGACTATGGCTTTCATTCTTCATGTCTTGTCGCTGATGTGCTCTCCTGTGTTAGTGATCCAGTGCTTTCATAACTATGATCAGCGATCGAGTATATATGTGTGTGTCGGTGACTCCAAAATTCTACATCATGTTATACTGATCACATTGATGCGAATGAAATTATTAAGCTACACAAGGAAACAAGGACGGGAAGAGAATCAACTATTCAACTATAAATGATACCATACCAGGGGATTCTGAAGTTTTGATGCTTTTGGTCGGATACATGTAAAACCCTGATGCGACGATGAGACCAGTTGAAGCGTGTTAGTTCTATTCCATCTTACTACTGCAACCTCCTCGGTCTATTAGCCACTGGTCCATCAGTTTGATGATCAAGCAAGGAATAGATTAATTGAGTATTTTTCGAGACGTTAATTTGCAGATTCCGGTTTAACTTGTGCTGTTGCTTGGTTGTCATTGTAAGCATCAATTAACAGGTAACCAAACCTGAGCAACGCAGTTAAAGAGGCAGAGCTGCGGAAAGAAAAGCTACGCCATGTTAGTGGAGGGTTACAGGCCCACACTAAAAGCAAATTTGAGTCTTTTGAGTTATTGAAAACTTGGAAACTGTCATGCAGAGCGTGACATGTTTTTTGTGGCGCATTCTGCCCGGTTTAAAGAAGGCTAGATCTATTACCCTTTTTTTGAAAGAGGCTTCTCACAGTTTACTTAACAAGGTTGAGATCATCGGAGCTGACTAACAATGTGCTGAATTATATTTACCTATGCTCGGACGCAGATCCAGAAACTCGGACGCAGATCCAGAAAAACAAGTAGTTGGAATCGTCTTAACACTAAATAACTACTTTTAAGCTTTAAATTATAGGATAGCAATAAATAAGAAGGGTTTGTCCGAAAGACACCGGGTCAGGATCCGCCCCTGCCTTTGCTAGGACTAGTGTCGAATTTGTTCTGAAAAAAGATTAGGCTTGAAGATGCCATTTCTTTCTCCAGCGCTCCTGTCTTACTTTGACAGGCCTCCATACCAACTTTGGGCTCATGGGCCTAGCTACCTAAGTATTTTAGTCCGACTGGTGAGAGCAAGAACACTCGGATGATCATTGTAAAACTAGAGGGAGGCTATTTTATTGACCATTACATAATAAAACTTCCATCATAAAAGGAGCACAAGTACTACCAATGCAGTTGATTTACTGGATTACTATTCATCTATAGAGTCATTACAATCTCACAACAGCATGACTCCCTACTCTCACTAGCCCATCTCACCCATGACCTAACACTATGCGTCATCAACATTATAGTACCACCACGAGAACGAGAACAACAAAAAATATATTTGCATTACCATTTACGCTTCCATCTAAGCCTAAACGCCACCTCCGAAATACGTTTTTTCACCACGGCATACACAAAAAGGAGACTTTAGACCAAGGATGATGTATATGCATGATGAACTCAGACTCTGAGGAGGTAGACGCTGAGCTCAGGGCCGCCATTGCTGATGCTGCTGCTGCTGCTGTCCGGGTTCATCATGTAGAAGGCCTCGGAGTCGCGGGAGCCCACCACCCGCTCGAACCGCGCGCGCATGTACATGACGTCGCCCTCGCCGCCGCCGCAGCTCGCGGCGGGGATGACACCGGCGCCCATGGACACCGGCTCCAGCGCGCGCAGCACGCGCCAGTCGGCGGCGCCGCACTCGCGCCGCACCGCGTACCCGCAGCTCTTGCCGTTGCAGTACGCGCGCCACACCGTCTCCTCGAGCAGCCTCTTGCCGCCGGCGCCGGGCGCGGCGGCGGCGGCGCCCTTGGCGCGCTCGCACTCGAGGGCGATGCGCACGAGGCCGGAGGCCATCTCGCGCACCAGCGCGGCCGTGGGCGCGGCGAGCTCCAGCAGCAGCGCGGGGCACGCGCGCGGGTCGACTTGGAACGCCAGGTGGACGTGGCCGCGCCGGTAGCCGTAGAGCGTGCCGGTGAGCCGCGCGCCGAGGCCGACCTGGCGGTGCCGGCCGGCCACCGCCGCGACCAGCACGGAGCGCAGCCGCGATACGGCCGTCCGGACCTTCCTCCGCTGCTGCTGCGGCGGCGGCGGTGCCGCCGCTGCCTTCTTCGGTGGCGAAACGAAGTCCTCCGAGTGGAACGACGGGCAGGTGGAGGAGAACGCCATGGTCGCCTCGTCCTCCTCCTCAGCCTCCGAGTTCTTCATGTACTCCTCGTCCAAACTCCCGGCGCCATGGCTGCTGCTCTTGCCAAGAACCGGCCACTTGAAGTGCCTCCTGGAGAAGGAGAGCGAATCCTGGGGGTTTCTTGCTGTGATGGTTCTCATGTCGAGCAAGCAAAGCAATGGAACACTGCCTCACAAGCTAGAGCGTTCTGTGCTTTGTGTTTCTGTGAGAAGAGAAGAGAAGAGATCAAGAGAAGGTGTTAATATTCAGAAGCTGTGTGTGCAGTGCAGCTGAGCTGAGCTAAACTGCGTATGTATCTGTGCTGCTATGCCACTACTATACAGCTTGTTTCCAGTGATGTGTATGTGAGCAGCACTGGGGGTTTTGTACTGGGGTGGTGAGGATGAGGGTGGCTGGTGAGCAGAACCCACCAAGACTGAGCAAACAAAAAGAGAAGAGAGGAGGAGCTTCTTGGCCTTGTGTTCGGGTTGGGTTTCTGACCTTGCTCTTGTTTTATTACAAGGAATGGTAGACAGGAATGCAGGCACCGGCAGGAGGGGGCAGGCCGGAGAAATTTATGGCTGATAAGACAATTAACAAGAGAGTGACGTGAGAGTTGTAGCCTTGTAGGCGTGCCCGGTTTGATGGTTAACTTTATTAGTGATGGGGATTGTTTAGAGATTAGCAGCACTAATGGTGATCTGAGTGGATAGTGATGTGCCCATGAGGCTGAGATGAAGTGTGCAACCGGAGTCTGCGACTCTCAGATTCCCAGCTCTCACAACTCTCTGAAAAACTGGTTACAATTAATTGATTGATTAGTGTATCCTTTGGTATTTAGTAATTAGTACTGTACTTGAGCATAGCGTGCATGTATAAATTTGTTTACTTGCATCAGGCGTTCATAAGTCGTAACAAACATAGAATTGATCAACCACCTGACAGCATTACAGTACAAGCATTGCGGAATTTGTCGGTGTAAGCTGGTTCTATGAGTGGCGTCTCCAAGTGGATTGAAGTGGCTATTCATCGCCCACTACTTGTTATGAAATATGAATTATTTTAACATATGGCTGTAAAGTAATTATCGTAAGCATCTTCCTGAGGACAAGTGAAATGATGCAACCCACAATGAAGAATCTTCCTTAAAATATGGAACACATGGACATGCAGCTTTACCTAACCGTAAAAACCTTGCTTCCTGTGAAAGGATACAGGCATAAACAAGTATACACATATCAGCATGTCAACGAATGCACATATTATTGTCATACGCACATCGATTGCCAGCCACACTACCCTGATAACAAATCAAAAGGTTAATTTAAGAAAGTTCACGAAACAGAGCTAGGTAAATACCCCGACCTGACTCATTTTTCACCTGAAATTAAGCCAAATAGTAGTTCAGTTTAGCAGTTCCTTGTGGCGATGGATCAAATATGCTACTCGTGGTCGAGATCCAAACTAAAGCCTGAAGAAGGCAGCTGATTTGCAGAACAGAAAGACGAGAGGAAAGAGAGCGAGGATCAGACAGCAGAGGATGACTGGACGGCCATCGATTCTCTCGCCCGCGCCTCGGGATTGGCGACGGGGAGTGAATACAAAGCGAAAGCTGCAGCTTTGACCAGGGCGAGGGGCCGAGCGACGGCGACGCTGCATGGCCATGGCGATGGCCGATGGGGATGGCGAGTGGGAGGCAGCTGCTGCAGCCTGCAGCGCATGCAGGTCGGGTCCAGGTGAGGACGCAGCACGCCGTACCAGCGAACCTCATCATCCTAGTACCACTCCACTGCACCGCGAGGTGCGAGCTACGGTCGCCGGCAGCAAGGGAGGAGGAGGGGAGACACGGCGCGCAGCTACCCCTGCCGCCTTCACCTCCACCTCCCTAGCTTAGCTGATAGCTGCTGCTGCTGCTGCTGATCTGATGGCTGCATGCATCGGCTGGGCTGGGCTGTTCATCAGGCTTCAGTTCCCTCTTGATTTGCCTCGCCTCGCCCCACGGTCCCTAGTGTGTAGCTGTGGCATGTTGCTGTCTGCGCCCACTGGTATGGGTGCTGGTACGTAGCATGCTGCTATCAGCCATCAGGGAAGAAGTTACTTCGCTGTAAAAACAGAACAGAGAGAAGAATGACAGGCTAGGGTACTGTACATCGTGTGAGCATGCTCCACATGTCGGCTCCGTAACTGCAACGTAAGCCATGCCTATTAGAACGTCACGCTCTTTCATATTCTTGTTTCAGAATTTGCCAGCCTGATTCACTTTCATTCATCCATCGAGGGGAGTGAAATCAAACTAGTATACATGTTTTCTCTTGCTTTACCTCACTTTGCCGGATGTGCTTCCCAGCATTTTCGGCTTGCCGAAATGAGCTGGCCATCTGCTCAGCTTTTGGCTTTGCTCTATCCACGGGGTAAAACATCAAAAATTTATCTATACTCTTACGTACGTATAAATAGGATCTAAAATTTTAGATAGGGCTAAAGCCCCACCCCACCAACCCTCAGGGTGAGTCATTGCTACATGGGGCCAAGGCCTAGGCGTGGTAGTAACGTATCCGTCTTGTACATTTCAGCTTAACGTAGCGTAGCGTAGCGTTTTAGCAAAATTTGAGAGTATTTAAAAAATGGTTTAAATATTATAAAAAAATAGTTTAAAATAGTTTTACAATCTTTATAACAACTACTAAGATCCTGAGAAAAATCATTACAAATTATCACACCAAATAGGCTATATAAAAAAAATAAATTTTGCTGAAACGCTACGCTACGCTACACTAAGCTGAAATGTACAAGACGTGTAACACTCGAGATGTCGTATGAAGAGATTTTTTAAAATATTTTGAATGCCATATAAAAGAATCCATCCTTCTTTTCACGTTGAGAACACCTAAATCTATTATATAATTAAAGGAGGGAAAAACGGAGCCACCACGTTCGTCCACATCATCAAAATTATTTCAGCCGTTCGATCAACGGTGGGACCAAATTATAACGGCCAAGATCAATCAAAGAAATTCTCACATAAATCAGGAAAAAATAAAAGATCTATGCCGTTGATTTTGTGGGGTTGGATTATAACGGCTTAGATTAAAAGAAAAATATTAGAGATAAACTCTAAATCTGATCTGATATGTTAGAGATAGATTATGAATTAGAGATAAACACTATATACCAAAACAAATCTAGCCGCGTAAACACGCGGGCCACAAAATATGTGTCCCACCTGTTAGAAAAGGTGATCGACAAGGAAAGGTAGCCTATCCCCGTGAGCTACATACATCCGTATTCAAATAATTAATTTATATATCGAACAAGAAAGATATACATACATGCATGTACAAATTAATCCAGGGAAAAAAATTGAGCAAATTTCACAGCTCGATCAATACGGCCAAGATCAATCAAAGAAATTCTCACATAAATCAAGAAAAAATAAAAGATCTATGCCGTTAATTTTGTGGGGCCGGATTATAACGGCTTAAATTAAAAGAAGAATATTAGAAATTCGGATTAAATACTAAAGATGATATAATATGGTTATTTTATCCGTTCAATCAACTGTGGGACCAAATTATAACGGGATAGATTAATCAAAGAAAAAAAAAAAAAGATCTATGTGGTTTAGATTAAAAGAAAATATTAGAAATTCATATTAAATACTAAAGTTGATATAATATATTAGAGATAAACTCTAAATCCGATCTGATATGTTAGAGATAGATTATGAGTTAGAGATAAACACTATATACCAAAACAAATCTAGCCGCGCAAACGCGCGGGCCACCTCGCTCGTTACATAACTATATGGCATGGATCGGTTACAGCTCGTTAAAATTATCGCCCGGAGCTGACGTACCAACACACTGCACAGTGGTTAGTGCTCGATACTACCATAAGGTCAGAATCAGAGTCATGGACTACCCCCGCTGGTAACTGTGCAACATACAAGATCATAAGGTCAGAGTCATAGACTACCATATCATACCCATCGAGAATAATGGCATCCACATATCCTATGTCGCGCGCATGAAGGTTTGACTATTTCTTTTAACATTCTTATGCATAACTTGCTTAGGTGAAGTAGCTAGAACGTACGAAGCAGAGACGCGACGTGATGTATGCATGCATATATGCATGTGCATGAAGCATGGTACGGAGTGTGATGCAGCCATACAGGTGTGGCCGTGTGGGTGCTGGCCACATACGGTGGCGGCCGTCGCATCCGTGTTGGTGACCCAACGCGAACACGCAGGCATGCATGCGGCGGCGGCGACGGCCTAACACGTTTGCATGCATGCGCTGCTCCCTCCATCACCACAAGGCCGCACACAGACACACAGCACAGGCACCGGCCGGCTATACGCAATGCTGATTGCTGATGCTGATTATTGACGCCGCCACCGCAATGCTGATTATTGATTCAGTTTTCTGAATCCATTGAAATCTCTCAGTTTTAATTACGAACCTTCTACTATTTTTAATGATTTCCTACCTTTTTAACGTTTTGAAACGGCAGGGGCAAAGATGACATTTCTCAGTTAATTTAATGACACACTGACGGAAAATTTTTGAAGAATAGGCGAGAAGCCTTTTCATTCAATAGGGGAAGAGTAGATTACAGGACTACAACACCAACAAGACACCAAGAGGCACCCCAGAAGGACACGCTCACTCTAAAACCAATTAAACCACGTTATTTCTTAAGCTAAGTTCCTCCAAAGCGTTGGCAACCACCTCAGCATGCCATCTACCATCATCTCTAAAAATTCTACCATTTCTCTCCTCCCAAATATTCCAGATGGTATGCGCGATGAGACCATCGGCCAGTGCTCTCAACTTTCCCAAACCGTTTTGGTCATCCCACCACTCACCAAAGGAAGATATCTCTAGAGTGCAAGCATCGGTGATCACAAAATGCGGCTGAATGAGGTGCCAAACTTGTCTCGCAAACGGGCAAGTCCAAAGGAGGTGGGAAGAGGTTTCTTGCTCAAGCTCGCAGAGCACACAAACATTGGGAGCCGGCCATCCCCTGCGAACTAGCCTGTCGGCCGTTAGGATTCTATCCTAAACAACAAGCCAACAAAAGAAGCGACACTTTGGTTCCGCCTTGGCTCTCCAGATCCTCCCATACTGATGGTCAGTAAAGGACCTATGGAATTGCATGGTATAAGCTGAGGAAGCTGAGTATCGACCTGTGGGTGAAGATGTCCAAACAATAAGAGTCTGGAGAATCTGAAAGTAAAGAAGCGCCCTCCCTAACATCCATCCAAATTGAAATGAACTCCAGGATCTGCTATTGTGTACAGAAACGTCGAAGTGGCCGCATCCAAGAGCCAGTGAGCACCGCATCACGAACAGAAAGATCGGTTCGCTGTGTTAACTGAAAGCAGGATGGTGCCACTTCCTTGAGAGGGGTGTTTCCGATCCAAGGAGAGCCCCAAAAGGATATCCTCGACCCATCTCCTACGGTTATCATTGTGTTGGCCCTAAAGAGGAACTCATCTGCACACGATGAAGGAAGCCAAAGACCATACCATGGTCTCGGTGCAGCGTCCCAAGCCTGCCAAAGATACCGAAGCCTCAAAACTGAGCCAAAACGGGAAATGTCCTTGACGCCTAGCCCCCCGAGTTCCTTGGGCCTGCAAATCTTTGCCCAGTTGACCAAGCAATGGCCACCATTGCAATGATCGTTTCCTTTCCAGAGAAAGCTCCTTCTAATCCTGTCTATCTTCTTGATCGTCTACTTGTCCATTGGGAAAACCATGAGGTGATAGTCCAACATAGAGGTGATGACGGAGTTTATCAAAACCAGGCGGCCTGCCTTGGAGATTAGCTTTGTCTTCCAGCTACACTAACGGAAAATGGCAAATACGAAAGAAACTGAACATCGAAAATAAGAAATTCTCTCATCATTAGACTAACTATTTACAGGTGCACGATGTCTAGGCTTTCCCTTACTTCTCAGATATTCGTCAAAGCCAACAAATAATTTTAACATGCTGCTATGAATTACTCCCTCCGTTCCATAATACAAGGCGTATAAAACTTTTCACCAATACCAAGACAGGCTATCGAGCACAAATACTTTCCATGATTACCCCTAATTAACCATCCGTTTGATTACACCTAATTCTCCGCGCAAC
Organism: Raddia distichophylla; assembly: GCA_005191435.1. Taxonomy (NCBI): domain Eukaryota; kingdom Viridiplantae; phylum Streptophyta; class Magnoliopsida; order Poales; family Poaceae; genus Raddia; species Raddia distichophylla. The sequence continues at coordinate 675,220 of SPJY01020995.1, forward strand.
AGCCACGGAAGGACGCAGATATTTCAGTCGGGTCTACGCGCGCAGGCTCCTGCATGCAAACAGGCGCACGCGCAAGCTCCTGCATGCAAATACGCGCGCGGTCGGTCAATCCATGCAAGCAAATACCCGCTCCCGCGCTAATTTTGCTTGCGTACAGGAACGAATGACGAGCAGGCCAGCAAAACAAAACGGAGTAGCGCCCAAAAATGAAAAATCGAGTACACCAAAATGCATGGCGCCCAGAGTAAAAACAAGGCGCACAAAATTTCAAGCTGCCAAAAAAATTCGTATGTTTGGAACGACCCCGCGCAAAGTAAACGTGATTGGTTTCCTAATAACGCACACGCCCGTATTAAATGGAGTATTGCATGCAACAACCAATGGAAAGCATACTTATTGCTGCACACCCGTCCCGTATTAGACACAGGGGTAATTCTGGAAAGCAAACCGATGCAAAGGAATAGGCGCCTTGTATTTTGGAATCGCATGAAAAAATCTATACGCCCTGTATTATGGAACGGAGGGAGTAGTAAATATGCACTATACTATGCAGCAGTGCAACATTGCCTACAGGCTACAGCTAGCCTACAGTTTCCTCAGTGCCAACAGCCCAGCATGCTCCGACAGGCAGGTTCGCAAATCCGTTTGCGTGGCCTGGCCTGGTCTTGCGCGTGCATGATAAATATTAGCAAGCAAATGGCTTGAAAAATAACCTATCTGGATGCAGACCTATCACAAGTAGAGATGCAATCAGTATGCAAAACCGGCAATTCATTCAAACATTTCAAATACTGAAAGGGCACAAGGAGCACCAAAAGCCGAACAAATAGATTAATTTGACTGCACAATAATAGTATGTGAGCGTGAAAACCTTCAGAAGGGGCTAATCTGACGGGCCAACTTTATCTGCCACTCTGAAACCAGGCGCTCTGGGATTGGAGCCAAAGCATCCTTCGCGCGTGCAACTGCATCATCAGCGTGGATAACAGAAACAACATCTTCAACAAGTTTGTCCTTGCCACCCCTAAGTGGATCCTATAATGAAACATCAAGTCAGGGCTTCCAACAGATATATTGTTTGCCCTTTGGAATAATTGCCTTTAAACAAGCGAAAGGTTGATAACTGCGATAACTTTTCCTTTCACCTCAACCAGGGAACAATTATGTGCATCCTATGCAAGAATAAAAATGATCATAAAAAATCCTGCTTTTATTTTCTCTCTAGCACAGCAAAAGGAAGTAAAATTCATGTAAGGTTTTATTTAGAGCACAATCACAGTATAAATACATTATTGAGAAATATTCATTTTATCTTTCAATTGTCTTTTTTTTACAGAGGGGTGTCAAATTCAATACTCTCTCCAGTCACAAATATATATCGTTTCATACAGTGAAAAACCGACAGTCTCCAAAATACACATTTGAGCACTAATTACCAATACAATTCATGTATAAAACCCTCCAAAATCACAATACTATGAAAGTACTATTCAAGATGAATCTAAACATATAATCTTCATGTACTCATCTAAATAGTTCAAAAGATATTTGCAGCAAAAGATTCAAAACTTTGACCCTGCACACACTTCAAACACTAATCTGCACTACCCATTGAACAATCATTTGTGACTGGAGGGATTAGCTAATGTCCATTACTATCATTGGGGCTTCTGGCAAAAGGCATAAAAAGAATCGAACACTAATCTGCACTACCCTTTGAACAATCATTTTTGGGTTTAAGATCTCAATGGCATGAACTGACTATGGACCTAGTAGACCACATCCTGAGTTTTGACGATAGATCTGATGAGCTAAGGCATCTCTTAAGTTCATGCAGTAATGTAGGTACAGAAGTAAAAGTTCAGCGATCATTTTTATTTAAAGTACAACCATTATGTGTGATCTTCCATAAGAGCCAACCGCATCACATGATGGAAGTTCATCAAATAGAACGAAGCATAAGTATTAGCAAACACAAGGGTGAAAGTGGTATAAATAACCCAGCCATAATATTGAAGACAGCTTACCTGCAGAAACACATCAGTATGTGTTTTCCCTTCATATAATTGTAACTTAGTTTTGGCACCAGCTTGTTTAAGGACGTCCGAAAAAGTTTCACTGCATATGATAAAGAACGATCAGTTGATTGAAACGGAACAAGAAAGGACTATTTGAAGTTTTGAACTGGAGGACAGATCAAGTGCCCAATTGATAACACTTGCTGTCAATGTGGAAAACTGCAGAACACGTGGAGTCAATAACTAACAAGCAACGATATAACCAGAAATACTAAGCTTATATGGAACTTGTAGCTCTTACAAACCAATCTTATGGCTATGAGGAATTCAAAATATTACTAAACACATTACAAAGCAGTAAAACCACAGATTCAGGATTATACTAATAATTCCACTCTAAAAAGAAGATTTTCATACAGATAGAGCGACTAACATTTTACTTAAAGCTTGTTTGCATTTTGAAACTTTAGTTTGATGATCATATCAAGAAAAGGAACCACAAATGATGGAGCAGAAAAGATAAAGTGAGCTTCTTCATAAAAAAAATAATAATAACCTAGCAGAGGATGGTATAGAGTAATCTTCTGTTCCATGCAAAAGTACAATCAGAGGAAGTAGAGCTATGGCTTCAGCACTTGATTTCTTGGCGACAATTTCTGGAGAGAAACATGGTAATGATTCCTCTCCCTCCATTATGCTGAAATAATAATTCATATTTCCTGAGTACTCATATTAGAAGTAGAAACGTACTTCCAGATCAAAAGCATAATCATACTATTACCTCAGAAATATTGAACGATAAAGACCACGCTCATGGAAATGATCAACCAAGTTTTGGATGTTGTATCTGCGGAAGAGTAAATGGGCAATATTATTAGCTCCATATCTCAATTTGGGATAAGTGGAAACAGAGTTTTTGCTGTATCACAATGGGTCCCTTGTGATACAGCAATAACTTTGTCTCTGGCATGCACATAAGTCCATGCTGGAATCCATCTCAACACCACAAAAGCAAACGACTCCAACCACACGTGCTTTGGCCATTGGCTGAACCACTTAACAAGGTTGGGAACCCAATTGGACGCTCGCAAAAGTTTAGGAACTAAGTGTATTTCACTTAAAGGGTAGTGCTAGCCCTAGTTTCATGCGCCCGAGTTTTAGAAGAGTAATGCTAACTCTAGTTTCATACACCTGAGTTTCAAGTCGAGCATCATGTAAGCTAAACAGTTGTCAAAACCAGACTCTTCACGACCACATTTATATAACAAATGGGGTAGAATAGTTGACGTCCATATCTCATTTAAATGATCATTTGAAATCAATCATCAAATGGTAGTTATGTCAAAAAAGGAACAGTTTCGGTGTACATATCAGATTACTATGTGTATTACTATGTACTGGTGGTCTTCAGAGGCAATTAAGGACACAATAATTATTTAGTTCTTAAGAAAAAATCATCATGAAGACATAATGAAGAATTGACGATGACACACTTAAGAGCTCACCCTCCAGATAAACCAAAGTATGCTTTTATTTGAGTAACGCTCCAAGAAATGTGCTCTCCCCTAGATTCTTTAACCGCTTGCTCCAAGAGAGCACATGCTGCGATATGTGCTCCTGCTGATTGACCCATCAAGTAGATCCTACATGTTGGTGATAAGTTAGTTTTTTAATGTAGTGAAAGCAAGAAGAAAGTGCTAAACCTCGTGTGCACTTTGAAGAAACATCTAAAAAAGCACAATTGTGGAGCCCAAACGGATCAGATGAAATGGAAGTCTTGGCAAAACTAGTTAGTAAAAACAGAAGGCAAAAAGGATGTGAAATTACATTGTTACTAGAATAGATGGGGATCACAGTTGAGCAAAACGAGAAAGGTAAATAAAAATGCACAAAACCATCTTAGAAAAAAATAACAGAGATGAATACTCCCACTGTTTCATCATCAGCAAATATCACAAAGTACCACCTACAGCCAGATTAGAGCCCAACATAGGTAATTTTTTTACAAGTCAGATTTGCACTTCATTATTTTAGAGACAGTAGTTTACAACAACTCAGATCAAACGATTTCTATGATTCATACTAATTTTCTAGGAAAAAACAGCATCCTCATAGTTTCCACCTTCCTGGAAGGTTTGGATATCCGAGCTATCACAAGCACAAAGGTCACATAATCAAATTAATGTGATTAATTTGCTTGCAAATATAATCTACATTGTGCGCCTGATTTTCCAATGGACAAGACCATGTGTTTTCAAAGCCCTGCTGTTCAATTCAGGTACTAGACTACTAGGTACAGAGGTGCACCCAAAAATGAAACATTTGAGCATATCTTCATTACAGAAACCACAGCACGTTTAAAAAAAACAAAGTTGTTCATATAACATCACCGTAGATCGCCATAGCATTAACTTTCAATGGAACCACTGATCAAAAAAAATATCAGACTTCTGTGTGCCCTGCAATGTCCTATAGAATCTAATAATGAACTGCTTTTGCGTGAAACTTTTTTGTGATAACCTTAGTTGGGTACTCTAATATGATGAAGCTAATACTTACTGATTAGGGTCTCCTCCATAGCTAGCAACACTGTCACAAATAAAAGAAATTCCCTCAGAAGCATCACAAACCATGTCACTTATTGTTCCTTGAGGGAAATTTCTGCAAAACATATTTACATATTTCATCAAGCAAGCAAAGAGAAATCAATCATCAATACACACCAGTATTTTTTAAAAAAAAAAATCTATGGTTAAAAAATTGTAACTGTCATGGCAGCTGAATTATTCAAGGAATGCCGTGAGGCATGAGCACCTGTAATCAATGCAAGCAACTATAATTCCTCGCTCTGCTAACCGCCTTCCAAGAAGAGCACCCCACGCCTTGTAACTAATATAAGGAAGATAATCAACAAGGAAACTAGGAAAGTTATAGCAAAAGACCCCTGTGATAATATAACCAGGAGCAGAATATCACTCACCCAATGATCCAAGCTCCACCAGTTATAAATGCCACGACTGGACAGGATTTGCTGCGATCTCTGGGTATGTACAGATCCAACCTGTATTGTAGGGTATTCAATAACTCGAGCATAGTTCAAAATCATATTTCTTTCATTTATATAAGACATAGCCCTATTTACCTATTTCTTGGTTGTTCTCCATAGACTATGCTTCTACAAACTTGTCTTGAAAAGAAATAATAATATCCAACTGTAAATCGAAAAAGACAGTTATTAGAATATGCTATATTGACCAGCTGATCATGCTTCAGTGGCATATAGAAATTACATACAATCCATCTCTAGAAAAAATTTCAAGAAAACAACTGTTTGCTAAAAAAAAGAGAGAGAAAACAACTGTTTATCAAGAAGCAAAAAGGCAAGAACACATATTATTAAGAGCCAGTAATATCAAAAGATAATGTTTTGCACATGAGTCTGTGATAATCAACTGGAACACAACAAGCAGAAAAGTAAAAACCAGTTTTCATATACCTCTAATGAAACCGGGCATAAGTAAAATTGCATATATTATCAGGGCAAGAAGCTGAGACATCCACCGATAACCTACACTGAAAAAACAGAGAGAATATCAGAGACATTTGTACAGAATGGTGAAACCACTTCCTATATGCGATTGGACATTTCCTTTAAAAGACAAGTGGATGGTATATTGGAGAATATAACTATATGAACAATCAATATAGCAGTATAAAATAAACCTTGCATTGCATGAGTGCAAAAGTTTGCATGGCATCCTGGACCTATTTGAACGATTGAAAATGCACTGCCAGCAAATTGCTCTCAGTAATGCGAATTCTTACAGGCTATGAACCTTAATCAACTTGGCACCTAGAAGGATAAATCAATGAGGAATGCACATTGGTCCATAGCACCTCCCAGTATACCTATTATGAAGCTCAGTAAGCAGATCCCAAAAACTGTAAATAATTCACTCAGTCGGCAAGTGAGACGCCGTATGCCCAACAATAAAGCCAGTCCACTGAAATCTAATAATCGCATCATCGCTGAGGAAATCGCTGAGATGGCCGCATCGAACGATCCAATTCGATTAGCACCACGAACGCGCCGAGATGGCTGAGAGCGGAGGGCATCGTCTGCAAATTACCCGAGGTATCGGAGGAGGATGAAGGCGAGGCGTGTGACGAGGTACGTCTCGGCAGCGGCGTGGCCGACCTCCTCCCGGAACGTGGAGCGCCTCCCGCGGCCGCCGGAAGCATTCGGGGTGGGTGTCGACGGCGCGGGGCGCCGGCGCAGGCCGTGGGAGCCGCCGCGCGAGAGGAATGCCTCCGACTCGGCGCCCGCGTCGCCGGAGAGCGGGGTGACGAGCTGCATCGCCCGGCGGTCGACGGCCGGCTGCCCGAGAGGCTTCCAGCGGTGGTGCGGAGCCTGGTCTGGGCATGCAGCGAGAGAGAGAGAGAGAGAGAGAAAAGCGGGGGAGGAGAGCGCCCCTGCGGCCGGCTAAATTTAGTACTGGTTGGCTGAGTGCGAGCGGCGACCACGCGACGGCGCCGGCGAGAGCAGAGTACGCTGTACACGTGGCCGGCCGTCAAGGTGAGGATTTTGCTTTGTTTTTTCTATAATTTTAACATCTTATTATAAAAATTAGATTTTTCTCTATATTTTTTTTAAAAATAGGCGTCCATCGAGTAGCAAATGAAAGAGTGATGATGTACCCTTTAGCACTACCAGGAGTCGAAGTGGTACATCGTCCGATGGTTAGACAATAGATTGGCTAATTGAACTATAGGTCTAACATTTAGATGCATGCTCGTACGGTAGTGGTGGGTGGTTGGTGATGGATGCCGCGGCGAGTGGAGGAATAACTCTAGCCAACGGTGAATCCAGCGAACACTTAGGGGCTGTTTGGTTGCCTGCATATGGCTGAGCTTGGCTCAGATGATGCAGCCAAATGTTGTTTGGTTGCTTGATTTTACTGTTCAAGCCTGCACTAACTGGTGCAAAAACACTGTTCCAGCCAGGCCACCCGAGAACTTTCGAATCGGCTATTTCTCTACATGCAGTCAGCACAAAACGCATGGGAGAGAGTGATGTGACCTTGATAACACATTATTGATTTAGTTTTTGTGCTATATCTTTTAATTAGTATCTCCAATTACCGAATAAATTACAAAATTGGGTTTCTGACTTTTGAACAAAACTAGGGCCTTGTTTGTTTCAGATTAAAGTTGAGTTGTGTTTTACCGTAGCAAATTTGTGAGCACTCGAAAGGCGTTTTAAAAAATTAAAAAATTATGAAAAATTATTTTACAAACTCTAAGGAGAACTATTTAAAACACCAAAAAAATAAATACAAAATATTACAACGTTTGGCTTATACAAAAATAACAAATTCTCATTTAATTTAATTTAATATGAAACAAACAAGGCCTAGATCACACTTGGCATATAAATTTCAAATGATTAAAATTTTTATTTTTGATTTTTTTATTATATATTGTTTATTTTTAATTTTTAACTTTTTAAATTTATATGTTTTCTATAATTTATTTTAAAAAATTGCTTGTCCTCCTATTAAATTTACGTATCCCACTCTAACATATATGATCAACCAAACAATATCTCTACACAGTTGGGCTCAACATATGCAGGGTAACCAAACGTCATCTGCATCTCCTTAGCCTGGCTGACTCGTACAGGCCAGACTGTGATGGTTCGGGCAACCAAACAGGCCCTTAGCTGGCGAGCGATGCTGCGAACACCTAGCTGACGCTGGGATTATAATGAGAGGTTGGGATGGAGAAGGATAGCGCGGGCAGCTGACAGGGCTCCGGCGCGGGGCGATACACAGGGCTCCATCCGAGGCGGTGGAGGATGGCGCAGGCAATGGAGGAGGCGACCGACAGGGCTCCGGGCGAGGCGGTGGAGCATGGCGCAAGCGGCGAAGAAGTCAACACCAAACAGACCCTTAGCTGGCAAGCGATGCTGCGAACGCCTAGCTGACGCTGGGATTATAATGAGAGGTTGGGATGGCGAAGGATAGCGCAGGCGATTGACAGGGCTCCAGCGTGAGGCAGCGACGGAGGCGACAGACAGGGCTCCGTCCGAGGCAGTGGAGGATGGCGCAGGCAACGGAGGAGGCGACTGACAGGGCTCCGGGCGAGGCGGTGGAGCATGGCGCAAGCGGCGAAGAAGTCAACGGACGGGATTCTGGCTGTGGCAGACGGTGGAGCAACAAGAGGCCAAGGCGGTGGAGGATGGCGCACGCGGCACTGGAGGTGGCGGCTCCGGTGGGTTCGCTGTTGGCGGAGGCTACGAAAACTTTAACCACGTAGGGCATGTACAATACAAAACGTTTATAGCAGGTGCTTAAGAGGAGAGAGTGCTACCACATCACTAAGCATTTATATAGAAAAACTTATTTTCAATGTATAAAAGTTTCTATGGGTGCTTCGTTTCTCTAAGCATGGTGACCCATATCCCTCTCTAATCACCCATGCAAACACCTTCTCTATTCTATATGGCAAAAAAAATCGTTTTTTAAAGCACCCGTCTAAACACATGTATTAGAAATGGCCGCATGGATTCACCTCCTGCTTGTCTTGCCGCTGCAACCTGCAAGTAGTGTTGTAGTTTGAGCGAGATTAGAGGAGTGCCTAGTGTGAGGCTCGAGCTGTTGCAACGCCCGTCCGTTGCACTTGCGCGGTTGCGCCATCTGGACCTCCACGCGTGACGGTGACGGTGCGTGGGAAAAGTGGAGGGGGACAGCTCGAGCCTCGATGGATGCGCGTCGGCGGCTTGTCCCGCCGCCGCCGCCGCCCACGGTGCGCGCACATGCATTGCATGCCTTCCGCCCGGACTTGCTCAGCGCAAATGGCGGAACGCGACACACAGATAGATCTCAAAAAAATCTCACATTTTCACAGATGTAGAGTGGAAGCAAGAGTAGACTGCAAAACAATGGATGAATTCAATCAAAATCTGTACATATTTCCCGCCGCAATCTTGAATTAGCTAGCTAGAACAGCGATGGATCCTAAAAATGGGAAATTTAATCTTCTACGGGTAGCTGTTTGCGACGGCGAGTCGGCGACGCGTGAATGTGTTTAGGTCAGGCGACGCCGAGGAAGTCGAGCGCGGACTTGGCCATGACGGCGGCGAACTCCTGGAAGCTGATGACGCCGTCGCCGTCGGCGTCGGCGTCGCGCATCATCCGCGTGAGCTCCTCGAAGGTGAGCGGCTGGCCGAGGCGTGCCATGGAGCGCGCCAGCTCGGCGGCGGAGATGTATCCGTTGCCGTCGCGGTCGAAGGCCCGGAACACCTCCAGCAGCTGCGCCTGGTCCACCAGGTGCGTCTGCGTCGTCAGCACCGGCGCGATCGCCGCCGCCAGCTCCTCGAACTCCACCGACCCGTTGCCGTCGGCGTCCATCCCCGCCAGCAGCGCCCGCACCTCGTCGCCGGTCGGCCGCAGCCCCAGCGACCGCAGCAGCGCCGCCAGCTCCAGCTGCGTCAGGCTGCCGTCGCCGTCCATGTCGAACCGCCGGAAGATCTCCCGGAGCTGCTTCAGCTGGCTGCCCCGCAGCGCCGCCGCCGCCGTCGACCCTCTCGTCGCCGCTGACCTCGTCATGCTCGCTGCCTCCTTCGTCGGCGATCTTCGGGCTGTGGAGATGAGCTGCGGGTGAGGAGATCTGGAGATGGGCGGCGTGGTGGAGATCAATCATGTCGTCGTTATTTATGGAGGAGTACCGGGAAGAGGACGCGTTGGGTGCTGGGACTGGGAGGACTGACCGGGTCGGTGCGGGTGCGTGTGCATGGATGGAGGGAAACACAAGAGGTTGGGTGCGCTAAAAAAAATGGAGGGTTTTTTGGTTGCACCAGAGGTTAATTAGCTGCAACGTTTATACTGCGGTGAGGTTTATTTGGACGTGGACAGTGTTGTTGGTATTGTTGGATGACCGTGTTTGAGTTGGTAGTCATCGTTAACTTCTTTACCAACTACTAATTCTAATTAATGCACTTAATTTACAAATTATTGCAACGCAAGGTATATATCTCATACTGCCGCAATGATTATATAAATAGTTTTATGATGAATTTCTTTTTCAACTTTTTATATGTTCAGATGGTCATGCTTGCAATTTTGCATGTATTTCTTATTGAGACATGTTATTTTAACCGTAACTATGATTGTTCACAAGGTTATACTTTGCGATATTGTGTGCATTTTTTATTGAGGCATATTTTAATATTTTTTTTAACTGTAACTATAAAAGTGTATTTTACCTCCTAAATTATTGTGCTTGCTGCACTTAACTCCTAACCTCGTAAGAATCTAGTCCTGATGTACATGAACTCATGCATACAATACCCCTGGTCTCTAGAGTGGTATTGTCACATATGTTGCAAACATCGTGTTTAAAAAACTATTTTAGATGTGGACCCATATGTCATTCCTCTCCACTCTCTCATCACTTCACTTTTCTTTATAGGTCATCGGCTACCTCGTCTCCTCCCTGATCCCTTGCGCCTCGATTGCATCCTTCCTCTCTATCCATGTATCCTCCATTTTCTCTCCCCCTCCTAACAACACCTTTTCATCCTCTCTTCAACATCGTTGCCACTCTACCATTGACGACGCTTCCTACTGTGTGGAGCTTGAACAACCGCTGCTTAGGAGGAGTTTTCGAAATGTTAGGGCATGCCTGAATAGGGGAGCTAGAGAACCGCTAAAGCTTAGGCCACCATGATGTCTCATTCCCAATGGAGTTTCAGTGGCCACACGACAACGCTTCGATAAATGGCTAGCATAGACAAATGGTACAAAATAACCAGGGCTGACACTGGGTGGCCATCTTCTGTTCGATTTGACCTAATATGCCCCTTGTGTATAGTAGGGAGGGTTTAGACAGACCTTGTAGTGCATGTGTTAATTTTCTCCCATTCAGCTCGGCACGATCTGCAACAAGGCAACCATGTTAGCTAGAGAATTGTGACAAAGTTTGAGAGTCGGTTGGCTGTGGCGTGTGGGAAAGGTGGCCAACGAAGGGTATGATGCAATTTTTTGTGCAAGGTTGATCCAGACTTGGGCGAGGGTGCACCGGCTCGCTCCCCGCCGCTTCTTGCCCGGGCTCCGCCGGGGCTGGCAACAACCGTGCCACCTCGGCCTCCGCATCGGCAGCACGCTGGCATGCGATGTTCAGTTCGCCCACGGAGACGGTGCCCAGGTGCGCCAGTAAGTCCTCCCTTGTCAGCCCGGGGATCGGACGTATCTGTAGGTTCGGTACCCCTCCGCCGACGAAGCGCCGCGTCCGGTCGTTCACCTGCTGCTCCACCCATTCTGGCATGGTGGAGATCCAGCCCGCGGACGCCAACGGGCCCATGCTCGGCACTGAGACGTGTAGCCAGCCCGCCGGCGTGAGTACGCGCACCGACCAATCCCAACCGACCAGCAGCATCCGCCGGTCAGGCGCCAATGGGGCATCCCCGATAGGAGTCTTGAAGAGGTCGGCGATCCCCCGGTGATCGACCGGCCTCCACCCATGCCCTGTGCGCCCCTCGACGTGCAGGGGCATGATCAGCAGTGAGTCCCCACCAGCGGCGTCCACCTTCACGGTCTCCGCAACCCCCGCAGTCGCATCCAGCACCGCAATCGGTAGGCAGGCCGAGGACGTCCCGTGGATCAATCGCACCTCCTTGTCTTTCCCCGCTGGCTGCGCCGACGATCTCTCGCCCGCCGCCAGCAGCTGCGCCCGGAGCGCCTCTCCTCCTTCTGTCGCCGACAGCATCAGCGGCACCGCGGGCTCAACCGGTTCGGCTTCGGCAGCCCGGGCTTCGGTGGAGGGAGGCTGCACGTCGTCCGCCACCTCCGCGCTGAGCACTGCAACCTGGAGGGCACAACATGACCAAAGGAATCAACATAAAGCAGAAGACAACACTAAGCGGCCCGAAGGACTTACGCGTCGGCTCGAGCTCCGTGCCCGCATACACCCCAGGGGTGGGGCGCAAGAAGGGCAAGGTCTTCAGTCCGCCGACCTGGCTCGGGGGCTGGGCGGTCGCTCTCTTCTTGGACCGGGCCAAGCCGGTCTGCTTCCCGGCCCTCGGCCGTGACGCCGCGGCTGGCGACGATCTCGCCGCGACCGCGACGTCTTCGTCATCACTTTCGGGGCCGAGCCGCAGGGTCCTCTTCTTCTGCGCAGTCGCCACGCCCTGGAACATCGTGAGAAGCAAAGCATGAAATCGACCGAGCCCCAACAGTAAGCCCGCGCCTTGCAGAAGGACCGTACCTGCGCTGACGCCTGGCGCTTCTGGGCCCGCGTCAACGAGCTCTCGCGCGGGAAGCGCCGTGGCACCACCGGCACGACCGGAGGCGGGACGACTTCCACGCTTCCCTCTGACCCCGCTCGCGCCGCGCCCTTCGCGCTCATGGCCAGCGCCGAGGTCCCCTCGCCCGACGCCGCCGGCAGAGCCGGTGCGCCGGCGGACACCACCAGTGGCCCTCCTAACGGCGAACGCGCCGCCAACGGTTGCAAGTTCAAGGGCTCCCCCGAGGACCCGCATCCCTTTTGGCCTTCTCGGCCGCGTCCCGCATCCTCTGCATACGGAACCAGCAAACGAAAATGTCAGACCCCCGCAGGTATACATAGCCCGGAAATCGGTCGAACACCTTCCAGGCACCCACCAGGGACAACTTGTCCGGTGTACACGCCCTCGGGTAAGGGTTCCTCTCCATTGGCAGGAGTAGCCCCCCGATCCTCACCACATCACGGGTCGCCAACTCTGCAGGGCACCAAGGATGATCACCACGCACGCCAAACCACATTCAAACAAAGCGCCGTGGCAGGCACTCACCCTGATTGAAGTCCCGATCCGGATCCTCCCAGCCGTCCATCTCGCTGACGCACCGCTCGCGGCGACGCAGCGGACTAATCCGGTGCCGGACAAAGCTCTTCACGATCTCGTAGCCCGTCAAGTTCCTCTTGGCGAGCTCCGCGATCTCGTACGCGATCGCCCGCTCCTTTGGCAGGAGCTCGCCGCGCACAAAGACCGGCGTCTCCGGTGCGGCCGCCGAATATTGCAGGTTCGAACCTCCACGTTTCATATAGAACCACCGCCAGGCCCAGCCGTCGACTTTCGACTTGACCTCATAGTCCGGGTACGCCCTGCCTCCCCGGACCCGGCGCGTGGTGAGGTAGAAGACCCCGGCGTTCCCCTCACGGTTCCCGACGGGCTTCAGCTCAAAGTACTGGGTGAGGAGATTCACCGTCAGTCGCGCCCTACAATACGCCTCACACAGGTGCGCGAAGATCGACAAATGAAGATAGGACTGCTGGAACAGATTCTCCGGCCGCAGCTCTGTGAAATCGAAGAAGTTGGCCACGAACTGCGATTCCGGGGCACGGAATCCACAGATGGCAGAGCTCTCGAAGCAGACAAGCTCGGTAGCCTCGGGCTCCGGCCCCCGAGCTGCGTTGGGAAGCCGCCAAGACCCCGGCCTCACGAAACCATCCCTCTCCAGCTCCGCCATCCTCTCGGTCGTGAGCAAGCTGTCTCCAATGAGCACCATGGTGGCCAAGAGCAGAGAATGAAGGAACTGGAAACAAGAAACGAGAAGGCGAGGTGCGAGCTGGAGAGACGAAGACGAAGGCAAAGAAGACGTTCCGCAGTGGAAGTTCCACCAAAACGAAGCCTTATCAAGGAAGGCAACGGTTGGGGTAGAAATCGTGGGAGTCATTCCCGAGAAGACGTAACTACCCCCACTCCGCCGTCAAATCAAAATCAATGCTTGGTCTCTCCCCATGGCGGTTTCGAGAGAACCCTAGTCAGATCTCCCGCGCGGCGCAAACAGATTGGGCTTTTTAAACCTCAGACCGGCTCGCGAAGCGACCCGCTCAAGGCTCGGGGGCTGACTATCGGTGATTGATAATCGGCCCACCCTGAGATGGGCCTTGGGCCGGATCCGTACCCGCCTACCGCGCGGGAAAGAGCCCAGAAGGCCACCCCTGGCCGCACCAGAGACACGCCTAGCCCGCTGGGGCCACCCCCGGGCTTGACCAAAGCAACCACGTCTCCCTCGACCTTGACCGAAAGGACTGTACCTCTCCCAGGCTATCTTTAGCCTGGGAGAGAGCCACGCGGCCGGCTCACTACGCCATCTGCCCTTCGGGCAACTGGCGGCAGCTGCCGCACGAACTGTACCTCTCCCAGGCTATCTTTAGCCTGGGAGAGAGCTGCGCGGCCAGCTCACCGTGCCATCTGTCCCCTGGACAGCTGGCGACGGCTGCCGTGCTCCGCGACGCCCTCAACGGGTGGCACAAAGCTGGCTCCGACCAATCAATGCTATATCGGGGATAAAGGGAAAGTGCTTTCTCCCTGTGCAGGCTGCTCCCTCGTATTAACGCACCAAGACAAACACGTGCCCATTACTTACCAGACAAGCTTCTCTTTGCTGGACGCAGACAGGACGGAGCCCGGAAACAAGACAAGGGCGCCGCCACTAAAGATGGACAAAGCATGGATAGGCGCGGGACCCACAAAAATCAACTCCGAGCAGCCGCCGCGCCTATAAAAGGAGATGTCTGCCCAGCATATCGACCAAGTCCAGCCAGTCACAAGTTCTATTCCAAGAGACCAATCACTCTTCACCAACAGCATTCGTAGCAGTAGCAGAGTAGTTTCTAGACACTTCAGTGCCAAGAGCACTCATGTAAGCTCGGGGTCGGTGCCTCCTAGCCCGGCCTCGGCACCCCTGTACTGTTTTCCACCCGATAATCAACGAGAGCTGGACGTAGAGCTATTACCCGGCAGTGGGGGCTCGAACCAGGGTAAAAAACGCTTGTCTCGCCCGTTTGTGTCTTTATCGCCTCATCGACCTCCATTTCGATTCATATTTCACCCCCTCCTCCGCGGCAGATCTGTACCCGAGTCGAGAGGTCGCACCAGCCACCGTCCGGGAAGACCGCACGGCCAGAGCCCTCGCGAGCTCTGTCGCCACCCCGGGCTGCTGGGAAGGGTTGTCGTTGGCCTCACTCCAACTACAAATTCGTCTGCCGGTCCGCGGACTCGCTGCCCGCAGTAGGCGCGTTTCCCAGACACCGACACGGGACTAAAGTGACCCCGTCACCAAACTCTCAACAATACGTGACGGGGAATGTCGCCAACGTCGCCAATGTGGTCGTTAGAAAACCCTGGCTTGGCGAGAGGCCACAGACGTGACGGGCTGAAAACAAACACCGTCACTTTAATGTCCGCGTGGGCATACCCTGGGATGGCCAGAGGTCTGATAAGTGACGTGCTCGCAAAACGCCGTCACTATTGGCAAATTTAGTGACGGGACTTAAGAACCCGTCACCAAAGTGGTCTTGCCTTTGTGCGTTTCTCACATAGTGGGTGTAAATGAAGTGATCTAAGATCACATGTCAGAAGGACCCACAAGAATGCCGAACTGCGTCAGTAAAAGTGGATAAGGACCATGGGGCAGAAGGACCCCTAAGAGGCCGAAGCATGCAAACATGAATGGCAAAAGCCATCGGGCAAAAGGACCCCAAAACAAAAAGACCAAAACGTGCGAAACAAAGTGGCCAAGAGCCATCGGGCAAAAGGACCCTAAGTCATCGAAGTGCGTAATCGAAATGACATGAAGTCACTCACTTGAAGGCGAAATCGAGCTAGAGCAGAGCCATCGTTACATACGACCCCAACGCGCGGATACGAGGAATAAAAAATAATAAAAGAAGCCTCGTACAAGCAAATATCATGTACAAGCTTCAGCAATATACAAATCGTGTAACTACAAGTATCTATAATTACAAATTACACATTTACACGTGGGGAAGGCCACAAATATCCTTCAAAGCCAAGATCGCACGCTCAATTTGGCCTCGGGAACCTCCAAGCAT
Source organism: Raddia distichophylla (assembly GCA_005191435.1). Taxonomy (NCBI): domain Eukaryota; kingdom Viridiplantae; phylum Streptophyta; class Magnoliopsida; order Poales; family Poaceae; genus Raddia; species Raddia distichophylla. Next base: position 691,116 of record SPJY01020995.1, read on the forward strand.
AGCCTCTTTGATAATGGAGGCACGACGTTGGTTAAAAACAGACCGACGCTCCTCTAAGGTAGCACCTGGTGGAAGGTTACACGCACGGACCAGAAACACCAGGATCATTGCCAATACTTCGTAAAATCTCAAGAAATTGAGGATTAAGGGCACTTCGGACTCGTCATCGGAATGGGCCGAGGACTCAAGCATAGAAGGCCCAGGTAGAGAGGCATGCCGAACGTCCAAAGCTAGCGAAGCGCCGGCCTGCCCAGCTTTGGGAGCGACACAAACTACAACCCGCTGATCGAGGTTAACAGTTGACGCTTCGGGTGTCATGCCCCGAGAGCAGGCCTAGACGGAAACAGGGATTTCCTACAACACGTCCCCATACCGGGCCTGGGCATGATGCCACACGGCTATAAAACAATGAGTTTATAGCTGTGTAAGGCGATAAAACCAGAGTCTTGACCATAATTAACTATCTTTATTTAAATGATTCTGATTCCAAATATACATGTTTATATCTGCAACAGAGAATAGCATGTTGAGCCCTTTCCCCATCTAGTCTGCGTCCTCTCGCTAGGACAACATGTCGTCCAGATGCTCCCTAGCTTTCATGCCGCAAAAACCAAATAAAGCAAGAGTGAGTATGATAAATCACACTCAGCAAACGAGCATATACTAACGGGGCAAATAAGACGATAATAAGAACCAAATATACTGGCATCGCACATGACCGCAAGCTTCCCTACCCGGGAGTCACAGGAGTGAAATTCCACACTTTTACACTCTACAGAGGGGTACCCGACATCAACATCCTCAACTAGAACGCTATGTTCTAGAAGAGCGGAGGCCTTTGGCCCTTCTAGTAACGACTCTTAACCTACTAGCACAGGTCGCTCCAGCGGATCCATTACCAAGTGCCCTGTTCTGAAAAGAGCTGCACTAGTCGGAGAACTCAGACAGTCTCATTCCTGAACTGTAACTGGCACAATACGATTAGGATCGCTCGCCTAATATTAATCCTATCCATTATTACTGTTATACTCCGATAGTTTGCGCCAGCATCTCTCCATGCTTCTTCATCTAAACCCTCTGTCCTGTAGAATCGTAGTGTTGGCCTGCTCGCGAGAGAGCCAAACGATGCGGGGATATGGGTATTTATAGGGCCATACATGGCGGTTGGTTTCACTGTACGTAACCGACTTCAGCTGAATTAAATCAATTGGATAAGTGGCAAAGTGGGAATGGCTAGGTATTCCTTGGAGCACAACGCATCAAACCAGAAAATGCCACGTCATGGAAGAGCTGCCACGTTGCTCCTCTTGTTCAATGGTCTGATAATATTTGTTTATTCATTTTCTAATGCAATACTTATCTCAAAACTACACTTTAATTTAACCCTAGTAGGTTTGGTCCGGATGGCATGTATCCATGGGAGCAAATCAACTTCATTCATCTCACGTAACAACACAGGCATGCAACGGACGAGTGACAAGATTAATTTTCTTATCTTCATTTTATAATTTTTATCATTTATTTAATAAATTCCGAGGTATTACATTCTTCCCCCGATAAATAAATTTCCTCCCCGAAATTTCTTACATGGATAGCTAGGGAACAAACATAAATAGTTTGAAAAGATTTTCATGAAATTTTTTTAACTTCAATAAATTAATAATATCTTCTAGCCATGATATATATTACCAACTCATTAACCTTACTTTTTACAAATATATGGTTATGACTTAGATATCCATGAGTCATGCATCTATAAATGCTTCCGCTGCGAACTCTGATTAAAATGCTTCAATTGCTACCAACAACTCTTATAACACTTTTCTAGTGAATCTTTCATGTGTTGGTATCCTTATTTGTAACACCACATACAT
>SPJY01020995.1:704331-732398 GCA_005191435.1 Raddia distichophylla
AAATAATTATGCTATTAGTTTTATAGAAAAACTTATTAGTGAAATTTGCAAATTTATTTTTTTTATGGGCTCTAAACAGCATCTAGTATTTCATGCTGACGTCAGCCGTCTTCAACCTCCAGACAGCGCGCAGCCCGTTGAGAGAAAAGGCGATTGCCGGAGCTACGGTCCTCCGTTTTGGACGTTCTTGGTCTCTACGGATTCGTCTCGACGGCGCGCTTCTAATGGTTCCATTTACACGGCCGGCGGCGGCCGGACTCGGCGGCGCGACGAGCTACAGCGGCGGCGAGGGAGGTCCGGCCACGCAGAGCAACGCAGCGCTACGGCCTGGACGCGTGGCGGCACCAGCCGCTTTCGGCCACGCCGCATGGCGGAAGCCAGCGCTTCCGCCGTGCCGCACGGCTTTAGCCGCGCCGGGTGGCGGAATCCCGGCTTAAGCCAGCCCCAATGGCGGAAGCGGGCTCAACTCCCCAATTCCCGAAAGCTAGGGCATAGTTTTGCAATTATATATGTATTATTCAACCAATTTTTCCCTTATTTCTCCGACGAGCGCGTAGGGCAGTGGGAAACCGCGTGTGCAGTGTGCAGTGCACTGCCCGCGCGCAACGGGGGGAGTGACAGGACAGGACAGGACGGTCGTGCTCGTGCATGATGAGGTGCCCGGCCACCCATGGTCCACCGCTCCATCAAAACAATGCCAGACCACAGACCATGACTGTCCTCTCGAACCGCAACCCACATGGTAGATCAGCGCTAACCAAAGTTGTATACATGATTACACAACAACACATGACACGTTAGCGCTTATAGTTGTAAAACAGTCGTCATACACACGCAAACACAATCACAATAGACAGGAGACAAAGATCTAGAGAGGCAAAGCCAGGCACAATAATCTTTATTGATCATCTCTCTTGTGGTGGAGACCCAAGCTACGCGTCGCGTGCGGCTTCCACTGTTGCCGAAATCGCCTACGCAACTTCTATTTTGCAGGCGACTATGAAGAAGCAAGATCGTTATATTTTTAGAATTTGTATGCCGCTAGAAGAAAAAAAAACAATTTTGAACTAGATCTATTTCTGGCATCGGATCCCCCTCCAGCCAATGTGTGGCATCCGGCTGTCCCCGTCAATATTTGGCTGCACATACAACTAGGCCCGTCAAAATTTGGATGGCAGATATGATTCATAACCCAAGTGAGCCCAAGGTCATATTTTGACTACATGTCATGAGTCCAAGTTTTGCTGTTGAAAGATTGTAAACTTGAATCATCAACCTTGACAAGATTCCTCTGTGATTTCAAGAACGATCATTTTCAAAATCTTTTCACACTATCAACGGAATTTAGTAAGAAAGTTGAAAATGGCAGGACAATACAACATACCAATGATATTTTTTCCCCTGCCTCGGTCACCGGTTCCATTCCTCAAATTTAGCTTTATATACGCACTTAATATCACTATTCATTCTCTATGTTCGTTCATTTTTAATGATACCCCTCAAGCCTCCTATCAAAAATAATAATAATAATACTCTTAAGTCCTACTCCAATACAAAAGGGAAAAATATCCAAAATAATCAAAAATTAAATCGTATTTAATAAAATAATCTATTGTAAATAAGAATTGCGGGATTAGCATCCACTCCCGCCACTGGGCACCGCAGCCGCCGCACGGCACGGCGGGAGCTGTAACATACCCTAAATTTCCCAATTCTGGCATAAACATTTTTCGCGAAATCATGAAAACATCACCCTAAACCATACCCTATATAAATATTATTTTTCCTAGACCATCCCCTAATTTTTCTATTAAAGGAATGCTATTTTACAATTTTAGAGGAAATAAATCCCATAAATATAAGATATTTTTACATATTCAAATTCTCCTCATTTTTCAGGATTTTTAGAAATTTATTTCATATTTTTCTGACGTCATATGAATTTTCTGCAAATTTCTAAAGCCTATAGGAAATTTCTGAAAAATTATTCAAACCTTTCCTAATTTGGAAATTTCTCAGATTACGCCTTCCATTTCTGGAATGCGCTTCCGACGTCGCCCGATTGCCAGCCCACTGAATCACTTAAGTCACCATCAATGGCCAGGATTCTTCTGTTTCGATCCAACAGTCCAGAAGCGGCCACGTCTTTTCCCTCGTACTGCTTCAGCCATATAATCCAACGGCGTCGATAGGTTTTGAAACCTAATCCGACGGTACATGTCATTTCTTCTTCCCTGGCCGCGCCGCCACCATCTAAACCACCGGCGCCGCTGTTTTCCACCGTGGAACTCGCCGGAAAAGCACGCCGTGGCCATTCCCGAGCCTTCCAGGCCATGCCATTGACCAATGGAGCTTCGCCACGTCGCCGCCCACATTTTGCCTCCCAACGGCGCCCCTAGATTGCCGTCGCGCCCCTGGAATTTCTCGTCGTGATCCACCCGCAACCACAGCCACCGCCTCTGGCCTCCACCGTGCTTCCCCGCCTATAAATAGGCCACCCCGGTGCACCACCACCTCAAGCCATCCACCTCAATCCATCTCCTCCCACCGACAACCGCCGGAGCTTCGCCGTTGACGATCACCTTCAACCGTCGCCGTGCAACCTTGCCGTCCGACCATCTCCGTTGCTACCGAGCCTCGACGCCACCATCAATCAGATCAGCACCCCCCGCGAGCATCTCCCTCCGCCACCACCTCGCCGTCGCCGACCACCGTTCGCCGGCACCGCCAACACCCCGTAAGCCCTCCCCCAAATCTCTCTCTTTCACTCACTGCCACCAAGGTCCCATCTGTCAGCCTCCCCTTCCTCTCTCATTTCTCTCTCAGGCCAAAGCCCGTCCCGAGCCCAGCTAAGCCCAATTGAGATTCTTTTTATTTTCTTTTCTCCAAAAACTCTTTAGAAATGCTGCCCAAATTTTTATTAAATACTAAAATTCATACAAAAATTATGAAAAAATTCAATAAATCTTTTAAATATTTAACAATTTAATAAATTATTAAACCACATTTTAATCAATAAAATAAACCTAATTAATTTCTATTTCCCTTTCTTTAACCTTTAAAAATTCAGGAAAATGATTTCTAAAATTTTTAAAAATACTAAAAATTATTATTAGCACAAATATTTTATTAAAAAATTCTTTTTCCAATATTTTCACTTTATGCTCTCAATAATTTCCGTCTCGGAACTCCGGCAAAGTGGTTGTCGTCGACCCCGACATCTGGAAATTTGTTGATCCACACTTTAAATCCCACGTACACATGCATAATCCTGCTATCTGGAGGACTTCCGAAATGTTGTCTAAATAAAAAAAATTTTCCTACCTTCCAAAATCATACAAACCATCACCCTGCTAGCCGAGCCTTTTCCTGCATTCATATTTCATGCATGCATAAGTTTTCCAAAAATCTTTTGATTATTGATTTTCATTTATTTTCGTTAGATATTGAAATAAATACTTCCGAAGTTCCTGAAGAGGATTATCCAGAAATTTTGCTAGAATCCGACCCAATCCCCGAAGAAGGCAGGTTTCCTATCTATGATGCATATTGAATTTCCTATTGTCATATTTCTATTATTGCATTACTTTTTAGTTATTTAATTACGTAAATTCCCCATATTTTATTTAGATAATTTCTCATTTATGCAGAGTAATTATACCAAAAATCCACTACCAAAAGCCCACCTAAAACAAATATCCTGAACATTACCCTAGCATAGGAAAAATTAATAATATCTGTATATTTGAAAAGTAGGATAGAAAATCATTGTCCATATGATAAATTCATTTATTGATATGGAAGTGAAATGTGGATAAAAATAGAAATTTATAAAAGTTAAGTCATTAGCAAGGTTACCGTGATGACTTAAAAAGGAGAGGTATTATTTTATTATTTTTCCTAATGCCTGCGCGGTTTTCCGCAATGCTTTAAGCGAGTGAATCACTATCAAGGTTATCGTGGTGACTGTGCGGAGCTTAGCATTGTTGTGGTTATTTTCTCAATATCTGTGCGGTGTGCAAGATATTGCAAAACCTTGGATTTTATTGAATAAAAATGACACATTTATCATCCAACCATATAAGAAGCTGTTGTATGGGTAAAGTTGGATAGGTTCTGCAGAGCTGATAACAAAAACATCGATGTACCCTATCTCGGGTATATGAGGTTGTGTCAACTGGGTGATGCCTATTTTATTCATAATACTCATGATTTTAAAAAAGAATAGACATCTGAAAGAAGGTGTGTTAAGGAATGGAGTATTTGGAGATAGTATTTGTTAATGTCTTAAATCTTTTATAAAGATAAATTTTGATGAAATAATACAGAATTTTAAATCTATAAATAATTGCATACAATATTATAAGCAAAACCAACACCCTCATTTGATAATTTTCACATGTAGTTATTATTCAAATTTCTATTGGAACATGCAAGTTTATACTTACTATATAATCGGGAATTGTTCATTTCAAATGCACAGATCCATTTTCAGTTGTAGACTTTGATATAACAGAAGAGGAAATGAATCTTTTCGGCCATGACTTCTAAGTCTTCCCTACACTCTAGCTAGAAGTTAGGATTGTAGAATATACCATTTTGGTATTGCACTCTTCCCCGTAAAAACTCTGTGAAATAAAATATGGTGTGGTTGTGCAAGCAATTCTGTAAATTTCTTTTTCCGAAGACACTATTTCTAATATTCAATATTGGAAAATTAGGTCCCCATAGGAGCATAGCTGTAGCCATGGCGCACGACGGGAGCTCTGCTCCCGCCACCTGCGGATATTTTTGGATTCGGATTCAGTATCGGATATTTAGTTTCGGATATGGGTCGATGTAACACCCCGGCCCAACCAGAGCCCAAGATGCTACTAAGTCTTATACTTATACGAAATTTCGACAGCACCTTCCTTATAATTTGGCCATCCACTCAGCAGACAAAGAAACAATACATATATCGCAAATTATATTCCAACCACGACATCTTCACATTCACAGCCTATAAACCAAGATGCCCATACCACTAGGCTTTCCATCAAAAGCTTACCTCAAGCATTCATCGATAGTAAAACAAACCATAGACAATCCTGACTAAATAGGGCGACCAACACCATCTCACACCACAACTAGCTCATCGGTACATCCGAATACATAAATAAATACATAACCGGTTAAAAGTCTATAACATTATTTTATTGATTATAGGTCCACTGTTAGTTGCAATTTATTTAATAGTGCGTGTGTGCAGCTACCCGCCCGCGTAAGACACCATCAAGAGTGACCTAAAAACAAAACAGAAAGAGCAAGGGTGAGTCCAGGACTCAGCAAGTATTTATTTAAACAAAGGACAATATTAAAAGTAGCGGAATGATAACCGTACCCGCATGTACTCATCTGTCAACCATAACTCCAACTTAATCATAACAAATTTCCAAGCCGTTACAATGCAATACCATGCAATGCAATGCAATGCGATGCAGTGCTATGCATTATGATCTTTGACATTGCGCGCACCGGTATCTGAGCGTACACCCGTCGATGTAACGCTCTAACTCCATCCCGTGGAGGTGCTCACCGAAGTGAGTCTTTCCCGTCATCCCGTGGCGGGTGCCTACCTCTGTAGGTTTTATCAAGAGCACGCCGGATTAGTCCTATAGCTTTCTCATCGACCGGACCCATGGCTCACCGGACTAGCTAGCTATAGGACTTTCTCACCGCCCTGGCTCGAATGCATGCTTTTATGGATGTGTGCAACATAAATAAGGTTAACCATCGTTTCTCACCATCAGTCCATCAGCTCTATCCCTATTCATCCATACATTCACTAACCCATCTTTGTTATTTATTCTTTCAGCACTAAATATCTCATTAACTCAAATCACACATATAAACATCATGAGAATCAAAATAATAAGCCATAGCAAACCGGCAATCCGAACTAATTACACGACCATCCATCATCCAGGCCCATGCACGTGAACACAAATGATGCATAAGTATTAATAAAGCACTTTTCACTTTACCGAAGCACTAAGATACCACATTTGGACAAGCCACGCATATCAACATCACGATTAACCAAAACAATAAACAATATTGGACAACACAGTCATAGTCACTTTGTATAAATATACACTTGCCTTAACCACCTCGAACACCGGGTGCGACGATGTCTTCGCTCCTGAGGCGGAGGTACCTAAAGTCAAGAAAAGGTCATAAAACACATTTCAAACTAACCTGAACACGCTAGCCTAGCCTAGCACTTAAATGCCCCAATTAGGTAATTAGTTGCCGGATTAGCAGCGTGTCTAGTTTTCAGGACAGCGAGCTTGCAAAAACCATAACTCCCAAACCGTTTGGCCGTTTTAGACGTTCTAGGACTCGTTGGAAAGCTAAGGTCATGAACTAAATTTCATTCTATAAGGCCATCCTCCCGTTCCTGCTAGATATCACCTGAAACTCGAATACAAGCTACTGCACATAGAATTCTTCCACCAAATTGCAATCTGGACACTAAAGCCCCAAATCCCTTACATGTCTAACATAACCAACTCGAATGATGACTAATGGCAGGGAGAGTGCTCAGTTTATTACCCAAAAGTGAAGCTCCAAACCCTAGCTTTTCCTCTTCTACCTCTCTTCCTCCTCTTCCTTCTCCTTCCTCCTTTCTTCCCTTCTCACTGCCGGCTAGAGCAGCAGCGGCGACCACGGCCACAGGGCGACGCCTAGATGGGGAGGCGATGGGGCGCCGGCCACAGGGGCGGCGGCTGCTGCCTGGAGACAACGGCGCCGACGGCTAGGGGAAGGAGGCGGTGCTAGGTGGCGGCAGCGGCTGGGGAGGAGGCGCTAGGGAGGAGCACAAGCTGAGGGAGGAGAAGCACGGGCTGGGGGAGGAGAAGCTGAGGACCAGAGACATATACGATATAAAGGGGAGAGAGAGAGGTCCTGAAGGAGAGTTCGAGAGAGAGGGAGAGACCGCGGGGTATTGGGGGCGGTGGGGAGATGGGCCGGTTGGGTGAGCTTGCCCATTTCTCTCTTCTTCTTTTTTCCAATTAGCATTACAGACGACCAATACCGCCGGATTGGATAATTTTTGTGATATCCGGTCCGGATATATTTCGGATATCCGATTGTGGCCTACCCACATACAAGCAGCAGCCCAACTGGCATACGACCCAACAACCCAACTTGCATGAATTATGTAGGTCTTTATTGATTTCTAAAATTAAATACACATGGTAAGTCATCTTGTTTACTTGGTTTTTCCTACCTATGAATGTATCTACATGCCGCTATGTTTTGAAAGTTAAAACTATTTGTTGGCTTATAAATATATGCCACTTTGTTAGTATGACTTGAAATTATTTGCTGTCTGGCTATGTTTTATACTTCAATAAAATATTTGTAACCGTATTCGGTTCGATTCGAATTCGGTACGAATTCATGCCCGACAATATCCGATCCCGTATTTGTATCCAAAATATCCATAACCGGATCCGATTTAGAGAAAACATGCGGTTAAAGATAATTGTGCCCATGGGGACTCGGGTTTCAATTCACGCACACCAAGGGCTTGTTTGTTTCAGATTAAAGTTGATTTGTGTTTTGCTGTAGCAAATTTGTGATCCCCTAAAAAAATGTTTTAAAGAGTTAAAAAATTATAAAAAATATTTTACAAAATTTAAGAAGAACCATTTAAAACCCCACAAAAATAACTATAAAATATTATATCATTTATCTTATAAAAATAATAAATTTCCATTTAATTTAATTTAATCTGAAACAAATAAAGCCTAAGTCTATTATCTATCTACTATTCACTACAAGGATTGCACGAGTCAAGAGGACCAATAACATTCGAGAGGAAGGCGAAACGGCCCTCTTAATATTTCAATGAATCGAGAGGCTACAGACAAGCCCTCTCGAAATCTTTTATCTCAAGAGAGCCCATAGGACACCCTCTCGAAACATCTCCACAACCACACGGAGCTTGGACGGCGTCAGCTACTTTTAGAGGCTACCTCGTGGCACTCTCGAAACTCCATCATCTCCAAGCCGGCCAGCCACTCTAGCGGACCCACATCCACTAATCTAGAGGGTAGATAAGGAAGCCCTCTCAAAACATTACCATCATCGGAACAATCCCACAGACCCACATCTCGAAATATGGCAATAAGAAAAGATAAAATCATAATTAGGATAATAATAAATCGAAATACCTTATTATGAAACCCTAACAAAAGGATAATAACATCAAAACGTTACGAAACATTAACAAAATATTTCGTCATGTTAAAAGAAATTAAGAAATACATGAACTAAATGCTACTCCTAATTAATTAAAACATGAATCCTAACTATTTCTAACCTATACACGAGCACGACCGTCCTGTCACTCCCCCCGTTGCGCGCGGGACTAAACTTGCCGAATGTTAGATTTAAATTTAATTTAATCTAAAACAAATAAGGCCCTAAAGTTGCCGAATGTTAGATTTTCTCCATTATCGAACTTTGGTCGGCAACGGCTTCTTCTCGGTGGACAGCGACAAGCCGACAACGCCCGTGGGGGGTCTGGGGTTTCTCTGTAGTCTGTACCATGTAATTAGTGCTGCCTGCATGGCTGCATGTGCTTCCCCCAGATGGGCACATGGGCCGCAGGCGTGGTAATTCGTGCCACTGTTCCTACTGTTTGCCACACTCTTCGGTGTTACCGTGTTTGCCATCCTCTGTGTATATTATGTAGTAATATATTTCTCCGACGAGCATGGCCCTCCGACGAGCGCGTAGGGCACCGCTTATTTCTCCGACGAGCGCGTAGGGCAGTGGAAACCGCGTGTGCGGTACTGCGGTGTGCATTGCTCTGCCCGTCGTGACAGGACGGGACAGGACGGTCGTGCTCGTGCATGGTGAGGTGCGGCCCAGAAGCCAGCAGAGGAGCAGCGATCCAGCAAAAGCATAAAGGCTGGTGGTGTGCGTCCAGACTCCAGACTTCAGACAGAGCTTCCCATTCTCCACCTTTGCCGTGAGCCCGTGAAGAGCTTCCTGCGGCCTCCCATGCCGGATCCAGCAAAAGCATAAGACTGGAGGTGTGCGTCCAGACTCCAGACAGAGCTTCCCATTCTCCACCTTCACCGTGAGCCCGTGAAGAGCTTCCTGCGGTCTCCCATGCCAGATCCAATCACTGTCGCTACCGCGGTAGGATGGGGCATGCAAGTGGTCGGGTGGGTCGTCTCGCCCATCGTCTCCAACCTTCTCAGCAAAGGCTTCGCCTACCTCGGCTTCCACGCATTGGAGAAGCTGCGCCAACTCGAGAGGAAACTGGAACAGCTGGAGCTGATTCGGGAGCTGGGAGAGGCCCAGGTTGGTCATCACAGGGAGCTCTTGGAGATGATGTTCAAGGATCTTAAATCTGCTATATATGATGCCGAAGACATCCTCGATGAAGTTGAGTATCACCGTCTCGATGATCAGTTGGGTTCAGATGGAGTGCCTCCTCCTAAGGGAAATTGGGTGAAGAAGCTGAATTTGAAGAAGCTCCGATCTGCCCTTCCTAAGAGCCTCCGCCTTAAAAACGAGGTCCATTTCTAACTTCATCTTTTATTACTCCGCAAGGAATTCCGGCAGACATGTCTATTTTTTAACATCATGCATTAATTGGTGTAATACTAGAACGAGGAAGGATGTGGGGTGGAGTTTTTTTTTATTAATTTTTTATGTTCTCCCACCTCAATCTCATTTGGTGTAGATATAGATTTTTGAGTAAAATGCATGGGCGGTATCTAAACTATTAGCCGATTCTTATCCAACTCCCTAATCTATGAAACTGCAGTTTTCAATCCCTAATCTTTTTAAGTGGGTTCGTCCTGATTTAAAATTGCCACGTGATAGCCCTAAAGCTGACGTGGCGCTGACATGGTCGTCTATGTCACATAAATTACTTAAAAAATTTAGAAAAATAAAAAATTAGAAAGATAAAAAATACGAAAATATTAAAACAATGAGGAAAATCCATAAAAAATTAGAAAAATAGCACTTGAGAGATTAAATGCGACCACACTGTCTTTATGTTTCTTTTTAATTTGTTTATTATCTTTTCATATGTTTATGATTTTCCATGATTTTTTATTGATTTCTCTTTTTAATGATTTTCCCGTATTTTTATGATTCTTTTGATATTTTCTATCTGTTTTTAATGATTTTTCTTTTTTATTTATGATTTTGAAAATAATTTTCCCTCATTTTAATGATTTTTTCATTTTTAATGATTTTTAAAATGATTTCCATGTATTTTTAATTTAATGATTTCCCCTTTTTAAAACTATTTTACATGATATGTCAGCGTCACGTCAGCTCTAGGGTTGTCACGTGGCAAGTTTGGACTAGGGTGACCCAGCTAAAAAGATTAGGAGCCCAAAACTGCAATTTCATATATTGGGATCTAGATGAGAATCGACTAATAGTTTAGGGACCGCTCGTGTATTTTACTCTAGATTTTTTCTATAATTAATTTGAGAATATCTATTATTTTTGAGAGATATAAAATAGTAGATGTTAATTTTATTTTCTGTTGTATTTGATATGGAGTCCTTTCGATCTAAGTCGTTATAATCTAGTCCCACTGCAATCGATGGTCAATATATTTCTTTTTCTTTGATGGTGGCCTGCGCATGTGCGCAGCCAGATTTGTCTCAATCATTTAATTTGATATTAACTTTTATTTCTCTTATTTTCTTTAACAAATTTATGCATTTTTTGTTGTTGTAGCGCATATAAACTTTTCTTGTAATCTAACATAGATTTTTATTTTATTTTTTATTATGAATTTCTATATTGTTTGCTTGTCGTCGATATAAACTCTTATTTCTATTTCTTTTTAATTCCAAATTTCCTTTTTTTGCTGTTTGTTTTGTTGTTCGTATGAATTCATTATTTTAATTTAATTTGTTACAGTTTATACCCACAACAATCTAAAGTGCATATCTTTCTTTTTATTTACGATCAATGTGAGAATTTCTAAGATTTTATCATTAATGTGGTGGCATCATTGGACCCAGCTTTAATTATATGGACTCTATTTTCAATGTGACATGGACGCTTATTTCTATTATATTTTATCCCAAATTTCTAACGCATTTTATTTTTAGTTTATGTTTTACTATTCATTTTAGTTGATTTGGAATTTTCATTTAATCGAAAAAGGGTGCTTCTTTCTAATATTTTTATTCTGAATTTACATAATTTTTAGTTTACATTTATCTGACATGGACATTTTTTAATATAGCATGAACTCTTTTTTCTGTTTAGATATTTTTGTTTTTTATTTTATCTAATATGGACTTTTATTTCAATTTGACATGGACCCTTATTTATATTATTTTTAATTTCAAATTTATAATATATTTCCTTTTAATCTAAGACGTTATGATATGGCCCCACTGTATCCAATCTCGTTAGATTTACTAATATAATCTAGTCACACTATAATCAATAGCATAAATCTTTCTTTTTTCTAGGAATTCTAGTGCTTTAGGATTAATATGAGAATTTCTAGTATTTTACGGTTAACTTGGTGGCTCCGTTCGAGCGTGTTATTTTTATATATCCGATAGGTATGGACTCCTTTTTGTTTTTTTAACATGTAATGCAATTTTACAACTTCGTAATGTCATGGATGCAATTAATATTTTCTATTGTAGCTGATTTGAATTATTTCTTTAATCTCACATGAACTTCTTTTCTATTGATTTTTATTCTGAATTTCTAGTATATTTTAATTTAAACGGTTATAATTGGCTTGCAGTGTACTCAAAAGACGTAGATATTTTCTTTTAAAACTTAGATGGAAATTCATTTGATTAACATGGATAATACATTGTCACGGTTTATATGAACTCTTTTTCTCGTCTATAGTTCACGATTGGAACACTTTATTGCCATTTTTATTAGAAATATCGTATATCTATTTTTGGTGTATTTATATTAATTCTTTTTCAGTTTGTAGTTAATAGGACATCTTTTCTATTATTTTACGTTAGTTTATTATTATTATTTTCATGTTTTAGTGTAGTTTACATGAACAGTTTTTTATTTTTTGATTGATATAAACCTGTTTTCTATTGTATTTTGAATTTTATTCTTTTTATTGTAGTTGGTAGGAACCCTTATTTTAAATACAAGCATAGACTTTTTTTTTGTTATTTTTAATTTCAAATTACGTAATTTCTATTTTTTGTTATAACTGATATGGACTCTTTTTTTAATCGGATATGGACTCTTATTTCTGTTATTTTTTTCCTACTTTATGTCTTTTTTATTGTATCCGGCATGAACACTTTTTTAATTTGACTATTAGTCTATTACTATTACTATTATTATTTCATATTTATGTATATCTATTTTTGGCAATATATCCAGTGTATATAGGGGTTCCCATGTAAACCCCGTGTACGCCGACTAATAAAAGTCGTGAAAAAATCTAAAAAAATTGCAGATGTTCTTTATTTATTGCTCTAACTATGTATAAAGTTTAAATATCAAATTTCTTCTATATTAAGAGTTATAAAAAGAAAATATATCAATATTTTCTCTTTTTTATAACTCTTAATATGGAATGAATTTGTTGTTCAAACTTTATGCTAAGTAGAACAAGTTAATTATAACATGTACAAATTTTTTCAGCTTTTTTCATGGCTTTTGTTAGTTTGTGTACACAGGGTTACAAGGGAACCGATGTACGTTGCCTTTATTTTTATTTTATCTGACATGGAAACTTTCTTTTGACGGAGTCTTATTACTAATATTTTTATTTCAAATTATGTATTTTTATTTGAAATTTTATTTGATAGACTTTTCTTCGACCTGACATGGGCTCTTATTTCTTTTTTTAATTATGAATTTGTAATTTATTTTATTTTACTCTTAGCCATTATAATCTAGTGCCACTATAATGGTTTCTTTTTCTATAATTTACGTGAGAATTTCTCTGATAAAAGATTCAACCCAAGTCTTTATAATATGGTAATATATGGTGGAGATCTTTTCTTTTACTCTATTTAACATTGGAATTTTCAATTAATAGATTGAATCTAAGCGGTTATAATCTGGCCGGCCATAATCTATGGTGGAGTTCTTTTATCTCTAATTTGCATGGAAATTTCTCCAATTAACATGACAACTACGTTTACCGCTAGTTTATATATATAATAATATATTTAGAACGAAAGATTCGTAGAAAATTCGAATACAAGGTTTCAAGCCTCAATTAGTGCAACTTTTCCTAGTCAGTTTTAGTTTACCCCAAAAAAAAAAAAATTTGTGGTGCCACGTATATTTTTCATCTTCTCTCAAAAAGAGCATTTCTGCCATCTTTGAAGCGGTGCCGACATATACCAGGTACTAAGAGGTAATAGATTTTGGTTGTTTCCTTATTTTTAAAATAATATATCCTCTCATCTCTCACCAAATAAAAACAAACGGAATTACTAAAAAATAATCAGCAAAATATAGTAATAAACAAGAAGAACAATGAAAGCTTATCAATAATTTCATTCTTGCACCTCTCCGACCCGCTCATCCTTCAACACTCCATTTCGGCCGGAGTCACCATCCCAGGCTCCCCGTCATGCTGGGTCATCACCAACGTCTATGGCCCCACTGCTGACGGTGACAAAGAAGCCTTCCTCCAGAAGATTTCCACTATTCACAGTCACTTCTCCTCCCCTTGTATGGTTATGGGGGATCTAACATCATCTACAAGGCCTTCGACAAGAACAACTCAAATCTTAATCGGCGCCAGATGGCTCGTTTTCGTTCCACGCTCGACGCCTGCCTCCTGAGAGAGATCCACCTCTCGGGTCGCCGTTTCACCTAGAGCAATGAGCAATCTAACCCCACCCTAGTCAAGCTCAACCGCACCTTCTCAAACTCCGCTTGGGAGCTACTTTTTCCCGCCAGCTCTCTTCTCCCACTATTCTCCTTGTTCTCAGATCATTGCCCCCTAATTCTGACAGCTGAGTGCCTTCCTCGGCTGCTGCGCCGCTTCCGATTCGAAACTTTTTGGATCAAAATGCCTGGCTTCCTTGAGGTTGCTAAGCAAGCTTGGTGCGAAGCATCCCCCTCCCTGCCGATGCATCCGCTTTTTCGCTTCAAAGCCAAGCTGTCTCGCACGGCGGACGCCCTCAAATCTTGGAATCGTACCCTTGTGGGCAGCACCAGATTCTAGCTAGCCTTAGTTTCTGAAGTCCTCCGGCTCTTTGATCTTGCCTTGGAGTCTCACACCTTTTCCCAGGGCGAGCTCCTGTTGAGGAAAAATCGGAAACTCCGTATGCTCGGCCTGAGCGCAGTGGAAAAAATCAAGTGGAAGCAACGCTCTCGTTTGATCTGGTTAAAGTTGGGGGACACCAACACTAAGTACTTCCATTTACGAGCTAATGGCCGCCGGAGAAAGAACTACATCCACTCCCTCACTAGCCCCGCGGGCACTCACACTGAGTTTTTCAAAATGGCTGATGTCCTCCTCCATCACTTCAATTCCATTGTTGGCGACGGGCCCCAAACCGCCTCCTCTCAAGCGGGTCGTACCTTCGACTAGCCCTTCCTTGACCTCCCGTTTCCTACCCTCGACTCTTTAGAGGAGCCTCTCACGATGCAAGAGCTTAAAGGAGTAATCTCTAACCTCCCCAATGAAAAGGCCCCGGGTCTAGACGGTTTCACCTAGGACTTTTACAAAGCTTGTTGGGATTTCATATGTGTCGATCTCTACGCGGCATTACAATGCCTCTTCAACCTCGACGGAATGGTTTCCATGCCCTCAACAATGCCCACATTGTACTCCTCCCCAAAAAAGAGAATCCCTTTGCTCCGTCCGGCTTCAGGCCAATCAATCTGATCCATAGCCTTGGGAACCTTTTCACCACGATCCTTTCGTCTCATCTAGCTCCCTTGATGGACGACCTAATTTACCCTTGTCAGAGTGCCTTCATAAAAAACGTCACATCCAAGACAACTTCCTCTTCATCCAAAGGAAGGCCAAATCCCTGCGCCGCTCCCGCACAGCAGCTCTTCTCTTCAAACTTGACCTTGAAAAGGCTTTCGACTCGGTCTCCTGGCCTTACCTCCTAGACAATCTCCGAGCCAGAGGTTTTGGAACGCGGTGGCGTGCTTGGATTACCCTTTCTTTGGCCTCCTCCTCCCGCATCCTCCGCAACGGCCAACTCACAGAATCCATTTACCACCTCAAAGGACTCCGCCAAGGGGACTGGCTCTCCCCCTTTTTGTTCAACCTCGCAATCGAACCCCTCATCACTCTCCTACACAGAGCCACGGAGTTCGAGACCATCGGTACCACACCCGGGATCCCCTCAAACCTCCGAGTCTCCCTATTCGCAGACGATGCAGCTATTTTCATTAACCCGACTGCACAAAACGTTTGTGGCCTTGCCTCTATCCTCGAGGCCTTTGGTGACATCACAGGACTTCGCACCAACTTTTCCAAAAGCCTGGTTGTCCCCATAAGATGTGAGGGCCAAGACCTGGACTCTATTCTTCAGGCTCTCCTAGCCACGAGGCCTTCCTTCCCAATCAAATACCTAGGTCTCCCCCTCTCTATTAGGCGTTTGCGACATGTTCACGTCCAGCCTCTCCTAGACAAAATTTCAAACCGCCTAGTGGGATGGCGTGGCCCATTGATGTCCAAGGGAGGGAGGCTAATCCTACTTCAATCGGTTGTCTTGGCCCTGCCATCCTACATCTTGTCCGTTCTCAACCCGTCGGGCTACGCCTCGACAAGATCCGCAGGCCTGGCTTTGGCGAGGCTCCTCCCCTTTTTCCGACCATTGCCGAGCCAATTGGGAAACTGTCTGCTCTTCGTCCGCAAACGGAGGCCTTGGGGTTCAAAACCTCAACCACTTCGCCCGGGCTCTTCGTTTGCGCTGGCAAACCATTGCCACGCTTCGGGATGGATTAACTTTATCCTTCTGGAAGGACCCCTGGCTTCAAGACTCCGCTCCAATGAACCTAGCCCCCCGTATCTTCGCTGCATCCGCCCAGAAGGACAGATCAGTCTATGAGGCCCTTTCTCAAAACAGCTGGCTGCTCGACCTTAGGGGCTACGTCACCGCTCCAATGGTGCTTGAGTTAATTCAGCTCCTCCGCTTGACCTCCCGTATTAATCTTATGGAGGGCAAGAGCGACCAATTGTCTTGGCGTTTCACGGCTAACGAGGACTTCTCTGTGAGGTCTGCTTACAAGATGCAATTCATCGGCCGCTGTCCCACCCCCTAATCCACCAAGTCTGGAAATCCTGGGCGCCGTCTAAGTGCAGATTCTTCCTCTGGCTCTTGCTTCGCAATAGAGTCTTGACAGCTGACGCCCTCTTGAGGTTGCACATCCCGAACGATTGCTTCTGCCCCCTATGCAGTCGCAATTTGGAAACCTCGGATCATCGTTTCCCGCAGTGTGAATTCAGTACCTTCATCTGGCGACAACTAGCAGACCATCTCGATATGGGGCTTCTCAACCCTGCACCATCTCCTCGACGACCTTCGGCTATGGGCCGCTGCGGGCGCGCCTTTTGTAATTAGTTAATCTCTGGGTCGTGCCCCATCGGGGGGAGGGGCCTTTGTTCCCCCCACTATTTGTAAACCTCTTCTTTATTGATCAATGATGTCAGATCTTCTGTCCTTTGTTCAAAAAAAATAATTTCATTCAAAGAAAACAACGGTTATATCAACAACTCCATCAAACACACTTCTCATTTTTCTAATGCAATGCACGTGTCTGTTTCTATTAAGCTTATACCGGTATAGTGGAGTGCCAGCCGTCGATGCAACACTCAAGCCCACTGTATTTCAGGTGAGGACCAATTTACTCTACTCCCGTTACGTGGAGTGTCTATCGAGTAGGTCTTTTCTTTAGAGCACTCTGGATTAGCTATACAACTTTCTCATCGATTACCGTATTAGTTATACTACTTTCTCACCAACCTAGCTCATATTCAACATGATGCAATGTCTCCATTGTCTATTAACTAACACATCATCGTATAGCTACAAATAATATGATACTGAACTCAACATCAGAGCACACATAGCTATTAAAATCATCCGATCACACATCAAGATCAAACCCAAATCTGTATATCAATTAGCCATATGCAACCAAATAGATATTTGTTTAATATGTACGTGCCTCTTTTATCGGAGTCAGAAGGACACCAGCCCTAAGGTAGAACCTATACACGCAACATGCCACATTTATGACCATATTGCAACACCACAAAGCATCAAGTAAAACCCTAACCATTTAGTCATAACTCTTTCTAGTACATATAAGTTTAACACCTTATTTTCCATGTTCTATTTCATCATGGGTTGACTTAGCATCAAACAACATTAAGCCTTAACCAGTTATTCCCTGTGTCTCTCCAAAATACCTAAGTTCAACTTTGATTCCCATATCATTTATTATCTCAATTAGTATTTAGATGAATTATTAGCTAAATCAATTTCTACTAGTGTAATAGGAATTCCCACCGCAGCCAAAACAGGATAGCAGCACGAAAACGCCATATCTCCTAAACCGTTTATCTAAATTACACGTTCTAGCACTCTATGGAAAGCTAGGCATAACCTACGATTCTTTCAATAAGGCCATCTTCATATTCTTGACATAAATACCTCGAATTTAACTCGTAGGATGTTGTATATGTAAGTAACTCCATCACTTATCTTTGTAATTCAACAATGGGATTCCTAATTCCCAAAAAAACAACCTAAATATGATATAAATAGGTTACTCATAGAAAAAATAGATCAATTTCGTCACCCACAAGCTAGGTACCAAACCCTAGGATTCTTCCCCTTTCTTTTCTTCTTCTTCTTCTTCTTCTTCTTCTTCTTCTTCTTCTTCTTCTTCTCCTCTAAGATGGCTGCACCCTTCATTTCCTTCATCTTCTTCATTGGGGAGGCGGCGCCTGTGGCTGGACGTGGCAGCGACGGCGGCGAGGGTGCTCGGCGACGGCTGCAGCAACTAGCGGGGAGAAGGGGAGCACGGGGACGGAGAGAGGGCAGTGGACAGTGGTGGCTAGGTGGAATGAGGTAGCTAGGCTTTTTTTTTTTCCTCTCCCCCTCACGTTATATCTACAGGCGGGCCACATGGGTCGGCAAAAACAAGCCTAAACGGGGCATTACAGGGAAATACAGGAATGGTAAAATTACCCCTTAAAAAAGGGCAAACATGAATGTAGACTAGCCATATCCAACTGTGTCCTGTGCACAAATGCTCCGTGCTAAGGGGCCTACTAGTCTTAATGCAAATCAGGCTACATCTGAAAGTGGATTTCGACCAAAAAATAATGGTTATTTTTCTGTATCTTGGAATTTGTGATATATTTACTTTTAATCTATGCTGTTATAATATTCCCCCACTATATCCAATCGTAGATTTGCACTATTATAATCTAATCCCACCGTAATCAATGTCATAGATCTTTCTTTCGTCTAGGAATTTTAGTACTTTATGATTAATGTGATAATTTCTAGTATTTTAGGATTAGCTTGGTGGCTCCGTTAGACCTTGTTATTTTTATATATCAGATAGATATGGACTCCTTTTTAATTTTTATACATGTAATGCAATTTTAAAACTTCGTAATGGCATGGATGCAATTAATCTTTTTTCTTGTAGCTGGTTTGAATTATTTCTCTAATCTCACATGGACTCCTTTTCTATTGATTTTTTCTCTGAATATCTAGTAGCTTTTCTTTTAATATAAACCGTTATAATTCGACGTCAGTGTACTCAACGATGTATAAATTTTCTTCCTTCATTTAGGTGGAAATTTCCTTGATTAACATGGATAATATATTGTTACAGTTGATATGAACTCTTTTCTTGTCTATAGTTGATGATAGGGACACTTTATCATCATTTTTGTTAGAAATCTATACTTATAATTTTATTGTATTGGTATTAAATCTTGTTTAAGTTTATACTCCCTCTAGTTCGATAATGCATGTCATTTTAGCTTATTAGTAATTGATGGTCAAAGTTGTATTTCAAATATCATGTCAATGTTCAAAACAACAATTATTATGAAACTGAAGGGAGTGGCTAATAGGACATCTTTTCTATTATTTTATAGTTTTTCGTGTAGTTTATGTGGACAATTTTTTTTATTTTTTAAGTTGATATAGACTTGTTTTCTATTTTTTATTTTGAATTCTTTTTTATTGTAGTTGGTATGAATCCTTATTTTTAATCCAAACATGGACTCTTATTTCTGTTGTTTCTAATTTCGAATTTATGTAATTTCTACCGTTTATTATAAATGGTATGGACTATTTGTTTTACTTGGATATGGACTCTTATTTCTATTGTTTTTAATCCTAATTCATGTTGTTTTTATTTTTTATTATATGTGTCATGAACAATTTCTTTTAATTTAACATGGACTATTATTATTATTTTTATTGAAAATTCACATATATTAATTTTTTATTGTACCTTGACATGGAAGTTTTGTTTTAATCATGGACTCTAATTTCTATATTTTTCCCAAATTTTATATTTTTTTAAAATTTTATCTGATATAGAATCTTTTTTCAATCTGAGTAGGACTCTTTTTATTGTTTTTAATTATGAATTTGTAATATATTTTATTTTTACTCTTAAGTTATTATAATATGGTGTCGCTCTAATGGATGGTGGAGATATTTCTTACTCTCTGACAGTGTTAGCCTAAACGCTAGTCAAGTGCTAGACGGATACCTACAGACTAGAGACTAGGCGGACTAGACGGAGACTAGGCGGCCTAGTCGTTTTTTTATTTTCCCAAATATATAAAAAATATTAGTATCCAACTTATCGTATACATCATTTTTAGTTTTTTACAACTCCAAATATATGACTTATCCCTTAAATTTAATACACAAAATACATATATAGACATATTAAGCATGAAAATTGAGAGAATCGGTCTCATAAAGGCATTGACACATAGTCATTACTCATTATTCACAAAGGCATTGAGAGAATCACGATCACAATTCACAACATAGTTCATAGTTCATACAAAATAATCACATAGACACAGTCACCTGAGGCTGAGGGAGCTTGGGTACGATTCGGAGAAAATCCCTATCCGCACCTAGTCAGTCACATATTTGGGCCATGGGCGGACCATCCCCTAGTCGGTCACTAGGCGTCGACTAGTCCGCCCCAAGACCGCCTAAACCCGTCCCGACCCACCCGCCTAGTCCGCCTAGGACCGCCTAGGACCACCTAATCGGGATTTCCGCCTAATTCACCGACTAGGGCCTAAACGAGGCGGAAAGCTGCAGACTAGCGACTAATCGCCGCCTAATCGGCCTAGGCGGCCGACTAGGCGAACACTGCTCTCTGATTTATGTGGGAATTATGAGATTTTTCTTTTTCTCTAATTTACATTAGAATTTCTCCATTATTAGACTCTATCTAATCTGTTATAATGTGGCCCCACCGTAATCTATTGTGGAAATATTTTTTAAAAAATTTACATGAAAATTTTTCTGATTAATGTGGTGCCTATGTTTGCCCTCCTTTAATATAAGTATATAACATATTTAAAATAAAAATTTCAAAGAAAATCTGAATATAAGGTTTGAAGACACAGTTTAGCTCAACTTTTGTCAGTCAGTTTTTAATTTATCCAAAAATAAATAAATTTGGGGTGCCACGTATATTTTTTAAAAGCAGAGGTTTTTACGGTAACAATAGGTATCAAAGTACTAAGGGCATTCCCAATGTCACCTTCATATCTCCCCTATCATCCCTATTTATACACTTTTTAATTATTATCCTATCTACTATATTTTTCTCTCTTATATTTTATTACGTACCTATTGCTACAGTGATTTGAGAGAAAAATGGAGGTAAGAAATGGGTAGCTTTGAGAATGCTATAGAGGTACTAGATTAGGGGGTCGTGCCGCCACCACCCTCTGCCGTGCCTACGTGTGCGGGCGTCGCGAGGGACGGCGCACCTTCGAGATAATGACTACCTGGACTAACAACTACTAGCTAACAACGACTTATTTAATAGTACTTAAGATAATGACCACCCGGACTTGCATGCCAACGTCGACGTCATGCGTATGTCGCGCCCCACCTGATAAAAATGGTTATTTTTCTAAGATATATTTCTTCATTAAATTTTTTTTGTGCGGATAGTACCTGTAAAAATGTTCGCATTCCTTGATAATCTAATTTGTCATTTGGTTTTGTAGGGGAGTGGAAGCACATCCAATGGCCCATCCCCCGACGTTTCAAGAAAGGACCTGGAGAAAGCCCTAAATAAGATAGAAAATATTATCAATGAAGCGCACAATATTTTGCAAATTCAGAACTTGTTAAGCCACCCTAACGCTGATAACAAACGAACAGTTGCTGCCAGTCCGTGTGCTCGAGTCACTACGGCGTCTCCTCCAGATGTAGTAGTTGGCCGGGATGACGATTGCAAGAACATCATAGATATGCTCCATGACACAGTAGTATGTGATGATCAGCTAAAATCAAACTATTCTATAATTGGCATCCATGGCATCCCTGGTTCAGGAAAATCTACCCTTGCACAATTGGTTTGTCAGCGTGAGAAGAAGGACAAGCAAGAGCAAAAGGATGGCCATTTCCACCTTGTTATGTGGGTTTATGTTTCTCAGAATTTCAGCGTCAGTACCATCTTCAGTGAGATGCTTCAGGCTGCTACAGGGGACCCTTGCCCTCAGTACACGAATCTTGACGTGCTAGAACAGAAGCTGGAAAAGGCGCTGCATGGAAAACGGTTCCTCTTGGCACTAGATGATGTCTGGTACGATGGGGATGAAAGTCACCTCCAGAAGCTACAACAGATGCTTTCTCCGCTGAAGGCTGGGTTGGATGGAAGCAAGATCCTAGTGACCAGTCGAACTACTGATGCATTAATGTCTATGGGTGCTGCGAGATGTATTCCCATACCCGACTTGGATGAAAATGCGTTCCTTCAATTGTTCAAGCATTATGCACTTGAAGTTAGAGGTCCTATCATTGATGAGCAAAATAAAAGAGAGCTCGAAAGGATTGGGGCTGGCATTGCGGAAAATCTAAGGAGGTCACCACTAGCAGCAAGAACAGTGGGTGCAATGCTGCGCTTAAGACCATTTGTCGCCCATTGGAGAGTTCAAGCTGGAAAAAATTTCAGTGAGACCATGGGGGCTCTGTGGTGGAGCTATCAACATCTCGATGAGCAGGTCAGGCGATGCTTTGCGTACTGTAGTATTTTTCCCAGAAGATATAGATTGAAACGTGATGAGTTAGTAAACTTGTGGGTGGCAGAAGGGTTTATAAAGGCTACCAATAGTGGGTTGGAATTGGAAGATGTTGCTCAAGACTACTTTGAAGAATTAGTGGCAACCTCGTTTGTGCAATTAAGAAAGGACATCTTTGGCCAGTATTACTTAATTCATGATCTGTTGCGTGATTTAGCAGAGAAGGTCAATGCAAGTGATTGCTTTAGAATCGAGGATGGCTGGTTAGGAGAATTTCCTCCAGATGTTCGCCGTCTTTTCGTATGTACTCATGATTGGTCAATTCATACTAAAAAGATTTGTGCATTGCAGAAATTACGCACACTGATAATTCATAATGAGAGATGCACAGGGTTAATTACAAAAGAAGACATTGAGGATATATTCAAGAGGCTGAGGAAATTGCGTGTGCTGCTTATAGATTTCATTGAAAATGATATGTTGTCCGTATCATCATATGTCGGCCAGTTAAAGCATCTACGCTATCTTGCTTTACTGGTTCCCTGCGGAGGCCGGCTAACATTGCCACCAACCTTGTCGAAGCTTTACCATCTACAGATCATGGATTTAGGTGACTGCAGAGAGTTGGTGTATTCCTCTAGTGAAGACTTGAGTAAACTCATCAACCTGCGCCATGTATTTGTGTCAAATTTGTTGTGTTTTCATTCGGTGTTTTTTCCAAACATTGGTGGACTGACATCACTCCAAACATTACCATCCTTCACTGTGAAGGAGGAAACGGGGTACGAGTTGCAGCAGCTGAAGAGCCTCAACAAGCTCCGTGGCACACTTCAGATCTACGGCCTTGATAATGTAAAAAGCAAGGAGGAAGCTCTTGAAGCCAAGCTATCCGATAAGAACCAGCTCAAAGAACTGAAGCTGACGTTTCATAATTTTGGGAGGTGCGCGACAACAGAGGTTGAAGAAGAGGTACTCGAGGGCCTTCGGCCACCCATGGGTCTCGGTAGCCTTGAAATCTCGGGCTACGGTGGCACAAGGTATCCTACCTGGATGGTGGCCGAGGACGAGGTGGGCCCAAAGGACCTGCATGATCTCCAGCTCGACAAATGCTGGCAACTAGGACCTGATCCTAAACTTTTCAAAATTTTCATTCATCTCCGTCAGTTCAACCTTTTTGATTGTAGCTGGGACGCCTTGCCAGATAATATGGAGGACCTCATGTCGCTCCAAAGTTTGGAGATCTATGGTTGCAAAAACATTCAGTCGCTCCCAACACTGCCCCGGTCTCTGCAGGAGTTTAGTCTCGACCAATGCGATATGGTGTTCATGAGGTCGTGTGAAACAGTTGGAGATCCAAACTATCAAAAGATCGAGCACGTTCCGACTAAAATTATTGAACGTACAGATGGAGAAGAATACGAACTTTCTGAATGAAAGGTACCTACCTTCTTTTCTCCATTTCGTGTTTGAAAAGTTCTTATGTAACTTTTATAATCAACTTGTTTTGACAATATCGTATTTGCCAGTCTGTCAGATACGAGATTATTCTGAACTCCGAAGGACCATCACCGGAACATGGAAAAGATATATGACAGAATATTCCGGAGAACATGGTGGATTTTCTTACTAATTACTCGGGATTTTTATTGTCAGCTTGGTGTTAATTATGGCATTTGAACTGTGAATGTTCTCCTTGAGTGAATTTATATGTGTTTATTATAACTGTGTGTTTCACGGAAGGACCGGAACACGAATAAGATATAACAGAATATTATGGAGAACATGGTGGATCTTCTTACTATGGTGGTGGATTGGTGATCGATGCGTGGATGTGTTTTATCTATTGCAAAAGTTTTTCATAATCCATTATCGGCACGTTGAAGTTCCTTGTCATCTAGATGTTCCTCCACGGAGAAGCGGTTTGTAGTCATCTCGCACCACGCATTGCGTCGGCCGTCGGCGTCGTCTCTCATTCACTTTCAGTTGCGGGTGATGGACGACATGGTCTAGGGTTTTTGTTCGGATCGGCGCACTTGCGAACCTGTGTAATTGATGATATAACTTTTTTTTTTCCCTTTATACGGGAATTCCTAGCCTCACTTCTACTAGCTTTTTATATTAGTGGCTTTGTTAAGCATGGGTGGGAATGGATATGGGGCAGAAGTAGTACGTTTAATCTTTTCTATTACATGTCACTGTCGTATGCTTTGGGACCATGCATTCTTCCCTTTCTATATCGCCTTTTCTTGATAATATGTAGAGCAGTGATGGAGCATAGGGTTCATGCACTCCTGTAGATTACTTCTAGTTACTTCATCTCCACTCTATTTAAGAGCTATAATGATATAACTAGTAAAATGCCCGTGCTTTGCCACGAACCATAAATGGATGAAAGAAAAACATAATTCGTAGACAAAAATATAAGAATAAAGAGTGATTTGTAGGAAAGATCGAGAATGTAGCACGTGACATATTGTAGCTTGGATCGTTTAGGTTGAAACATTATTTGACATAAAAAATTATTAGTGACCAACCACCACAGTAACCAAATTTAGGAACCAACTAATAAAATGAAAATACTAAATCACCTAACACTATGGCAAAATTTAGGAACCATCGGAAAAAATAAAAATACTAAATCATATAAGCATTATGACATGATAGTCAGAAAATGCAAGCATGTGACTGTGAATATCAATCACATATAAAAAGGTCTCATTAAGCATGCCCATTTGAATCGTAAATATATGAATTGTGAATCAAAAAATAAAGTGATTTACTAATAGGCATCAACGGTCAGTTATGCTTCAAAATGAAACATGATCAAAAAATCAAAGAATACAAATTTAGATACTAAAACGACGCTTCCTCTTATTCCTCAACTTCCCAATTGAAGGTTGTGACACAATTGGACTTGAGTTGCACGGATCCAAATCTGCATCTTTAAAACAAAGTAGACGGTGGATACGCCTGAATACCACGTCTACCATGCCAAAGCTTTCTTTTGTATCCTCAAGGTTGAGCCACCACGACGACATATCACATATAAAGCAGACACAACATTCTCCTTGCCCTTAGGGGTTCCCCGCCTCATTAATCCAACAAGGCTGTGGGATAGGAAGAAATTGCAGCCTGTGGGATAGGAAGAAAAACATACATGTAAACTCAATGAATAATTGTGAACTCCAACAAGAAACAGAGAACATAAAAAGAATGTGGCAACATTATACGTGGACACACCAGTAAAATGCAAGTGCACTTTCACCTGGTTTAACCCTCACCTACAATAGAACAGAGAGAGAGAGAGAGAGAGAGAGAGAGAGAGAGAGAGAGAGAGAGAGAGTAAGTATAAAACCTAAAATTTGTACCTACGTTTTATAAGATAGCCCACATCTCTCTGTGTAGGGATAAACTTCCATGGCATTCCATCAGCAACATCAGCATTAAATTGGACAATTATCTCTCTGCAAACAAAATGAATCGTCTTGATCTCGAGAATGAAAGAAGAAATAAAATCCCATAAAATAGATATTATTAAACTTTGTGCATAATATTATCACCATTTTTTTTAAAAAAAAGTACGCTGTTTTGTATGCTATATTGCTATTTATGGCCAGAAAAAAAAAACCATGAGCAATTAGTTAAAATCATATGAACAATAAATGATCCGTGTCAGGGTATCTTAACTGTTTTGTTCGATTTTACAGCAAACAGCTTATGAATACAACACAGTATTCATTCAGAACATGCAGTGGTTTTCAAAGCTGTACCAAGTAATCCTTTAACACAGAATGGTCCATATATCTTTCGCCGGATGTGGCATCACATGCAGTATGACATCAGCTTAGCATTCGAAAAAGTACTTTTGATCATAAACATTGGTAAATGTCACTAATGAAAGAAACTCACATTGACATGCCTGGGACAAGTACCAGAAATCTAATATATTAGAATTGGCAGCTATTGTTGGGCTTTTACCCGTGCTGGGCCTGGCCCATTTGGCCCTTTAGGCCGGTTAAGAGGCAGAGGAGGAGGCTAGCTGCGGCTGGCTTGGGGGTTGGGTCGGGTTCATCCCGAACCCTAGCTGGTGGCGGTGGCGGCGGCCGTTTGTGCCTCCCGACGAGCGCGGGGCTGCGTGCGCGTGCGGCCGGCGTTCTCGGAGTTGGTTGCGCCCACGTCGCCTATATGGGGAAGTCCCTCTCCTCTCTCTCTTGGTTCGGTTGGTTTTTGGCTAAGCTTATTCCCTTCCTCTCACACTCGTGCTCCTGAGGTTTTGCCTCTGTTCGCCGAGGTTCGGCGTCTTCGCCGCCGGTGTCCACTGAGGTGCTGCCTCCTTGTTCATCCTTGGTACCCGTAGGCCGCGGGGTGATCGTCGTATTGCCGTGCTGCTCTTCCTTGCTCCTCGGTCCCTGCTCCTCGGCTTGTCCGTGGTGGGGGTGACGGCATCATATCTCCGATCCATTTCGCTGGTGGTGCTACGTAGCACGGCGATCTGTTTTCAGGGACAGTGCCTTGGGCACGCTTTGCCACTGCTTGCTTCTTTGCCGACTCGGATTTGGCACTACGTAAGTACTTCGGTTTCTTCCTTTGTGCAGCAGGGCAATCGGTGATTTGGGGACCTATTCTTTTGTAGGGGCTAATTCCGATTAGGGTACGTGCACTGTTTCTGTGGGCTTATGTTGCTCGATGATGATTGCTTATTTTGAGGATTAATTAGTCTGTTTATTAAAGGACTCTGCTAGACCTAGATAAGTACTGCTCTTAGCTTTCACTTTGTTGGCTCGCTGTGTATGCTTAAGCACCTAGAAGTAAGATAATTGATCAATTTACTACTGCACTGTTTATTTCCATAATTTGAAGAACTAGTGTTGTTGGATGATCTTAATACTAGTTAGTGCAGTGTGTAGT
Source organism: Raddia distichophylla (assembly GCA_005191435.1). Classification (NCBI taxonomy): domain Eukaryota; kingdom Viridiplantae; phylum Streptophyta; class Magnoliopsida; order Poales; family Poaceae; genus Raddia; species Raddia distichophylla. Next base: position 731,522 of record SPJY01020995.1, read on the forward strand.
TGAGCTGTTGTTCGGCTCGGTTTGGTGGCTTTTTAAGCTCTGGTCGAACTGTTATATTGATCTTTTATTACCCTAGTGCACACTGCCTTTAATTGTCATTTACATAGAGCAGTGATTATCCTTTTTGGGCTTGAGCAGTACTGATCTTTGGTTGCAATCCTGAAATTTTCAGATTTAATAACCTGTGATATATTACCCAAATTATTTGTTGGATGGCTAGTCGAAATAGCAACCCATAATTTGCAATCTGAGAGCACAATAATCTTCTTTAACCTGAGCTTTATGCTGGTTGCGCTTGGCAGCCGGTGCCGCCCCGTCCTCCTCCACGCCCTCGCGCACGGGGGAGCTCCCCCCTCGCCGTGCTCCAAGGGCCGCCGCTAGATCTAGCGGGGGGCCAGCGACCACAACGATAAGGGAGCACAGGGGTGTCAAGCTCGCCGTCGCGCCGCCGGATCCGGCGAGAAAGGGGCAGGGTCTCGCCGGATCTGGGGAAGGAGGAGGCAAGAAGGAGACCCATCCCCATTTCAGACTCGAAACCTGAGGTTCGTCTTTGGAAACCTACGATTTCTGTGCTGAAACTTTGGAGTTGTACATATAAAACTTTCTGTTTTCCTCGATCTGGAACTTTGGAGGACTCCGCTCATGGAAATGTACTTTTCTCCTACTTAAACTTTAAGTTTTAACTTTTGAAACTTGAATCTCTGCCTACCGAAACTTGAACTTTGCACTATTGAAACTTGTCTTACTCTCGAGACGCTTTCTGAAACCTTAGGTTTCATCGCCAAGTTGCACGAAACTTGAGGTTTCACGATCTCGAAACTTCGTTTTTTTTCTTCTGGAAAAGGTTTTGCTCACTGAAACTTGTATATCGCCTACC
>SPJY01020995.1:732440-747964 GCA_005191435.1 Raddia distichophylla
TAACTAAGGAAACGTTGTAGTGAGGAAAGCTCGTGCTCTGCTGAACACCAAACGTTTCCCACGAGACAAGCCTAGAAATAACGGCCCTGAGGCGATAGTGTGACGCCGCCGGGCGATTGTGCGTGGCATAGAACTCACCAAGGCCTAACTCATATTGGAACAAGCTTGATTTCTTCAAACAGGATCAGTTGAGAAGGGACATCAAACATATTCTAAATGGGAGAATAAATTAAACTGATGTTAGTGTAAAGCTCGCTGGCACTAAGGGGATTGTGCTCGATTATTGCCCGGTTAAGCACAGTAGATTTATCTGGTAACAGAGCTTTTTGTTGAACAATAGAAAATTCCAGTAAAAAAATCACAAAATGTTAAATCAAATTGCAAGAGGGTATGAAGATTCACTTACTTGATGCGGCCTCAGTTCCTCTGCAAATGCATCAATTTCTGGTTTCCTTAGAATCCTTTCAGATAAACTTGAATATTTGGACGTAGAAAGCGTATTAGTAAACATGAGTTGTGTTCCAAGACATAATACCAGGAACATCATATACCTTCTGCAATATTGGGTATATCTTCAGCTTTGAGCATCTTTCATCCTCCTAGGAAGATCAAACTATAACTTGCAAGCTGGAATATGTTAGAACTAAAGAAACGTATTAATCATACACCTCAAAAAACATAACTGGTGCACTTGTTAGTGATAGAGATTGAGGGTTTCTATCATCTAAAAACAGTACTGCAAAACCAATGTAAAAAAAATTCCATGCATATGGACCGACATGTCAACTAAGAAATACAAGCATTATCACTAACATATGAAAAGAAAAGAAGCAAAAAAAAAATCAGCTCTTATGATCAGCTGCAACTGATGGCACACCCACCATATGACCACAAATAGGATGTATCCATCATATGATCACAAATAGAGCATGTTACACTTGCCATGCATTTGTTGTAGATCATAAATCTTCCCATCACAGCAATTTGACATACAAAAAACAGCACAACCACGCAGGATGCAAGGGATGGAACAATAAAACACTGATCAAGTGATACCAAATAGAAATTAGGTGCAGCAATAAGATAACACCACATCACACAACTGCATGTCTCACTTGTCCACGGATTTTTATTACCATGTAAAGAAAACTGCAGTGGATAGAAGGTCTTGCCATTAGTCCCCAAGTTTCTATGATTCTCTAAATGCATACTATCATGAGTCCCAGTAATACCAGTACCACCACAAAAAGGAGGAGCACACCTTCTCCCCCCAAAACGGGGTGTTTTTGAGGAAATCTAAGCTTACCATTTCTGTGCAAGCAGAGCATCGCAGTAGCTATAGAAAGTGGAGATGCATGCAGCACGCGAGGACACGGTATGCAGCGAGCACGTATGGTGCTTTGCCCAATCAGCGGCTACTCGCCAATGTTGATTCTTCAAGCTCGGGCATATGTACATAGGGCTAGCAGCTGTGCATGAACAGTGGAGGAAAAGCTTCACATTGGTAAGAGGGATGCATACTAATTCCATGCCAGGTGATTTAGACAAAAAGATGTCTGAATAACCTTCTAACCATAAGAGATATGCTGCAAATGCACAAAATCAGCCAAAGTAACATTGAACATGCTATATCAAATATTATTGCACTGAAAGAGTTGCTTTGGCAAAAGTTGTAATCATATATTATTTGCACTAAGATAAAAAAGCATATCAAACCCTTGCCTTCTAACATCATATATGGCATGGTCTTAGCAGTAGATGCAAATTTTTAGAAGCCCAGGCAAACAAAAGTACGACAATAAGCTTACCGAAAAAACAGCTCTAGAAGAATTTTATGAAATGTTCTCTAGACAAACATTACCTATGGAGAATTTAAGGCAATAAGAAGGATGGATGACAATGGAAATTTTGTGATTGCTACTGAAACATTTGACAGTACTGCAATGGAAGCTTACTCTCTTTGCAAGTTTTGATGCTTCCCTGCAAGGTGGGACCTGCGTTATGAATGTAAAAAAGAGTTTTATTTTTTAAATAAATTAGACGAAAAGGCACTCCAACTATAAACTCACACACAACTACCTTTGCCCCTGAAGAGTTAGGTCTCAGAAAATTTTTCAAAATAGAAAGCCCAGTAGCTGCACAAAAGAAGAAACAACTAATGTGCTTAGCAAATTTAAGCCTAAAAAATATAAATATATAATTTTCTCTATGTACTTTGGTGTTTCAGGCAAGCAAGCTATCAGAACTCATGAATTTACATGTTTCTATCCACGTAATGAACTTCACATATATTTATGTACGAAATATCTTGTCCACTCGCAATCAAACTACATATTTACCTCCGCTCTTCTTTGGATGGAACTGAACCGCCTAAATGTTGCCCATTGAGATAGATGATATGAAGTTCTCGCCATAGTTGCATAATGACGAAATCTAGTCTCAGTTAGCATCTAAGAATGTAGAAAGAAAGAAACAACTCCCATATCATTAGTGAATAGAAAAAACAAGCATGTAAATAAGGCTGCTCCTTACAGGCAGAGCGTGATAAGGGTGAACAAAGTACATAGGGTGGTCATCAGCTCCCTGCAGCAGCTCTGTATCTTTGGTGACCTCGAGGGCGTTCCATCCAATGTGAGGCACCAGGAGACCACTGGAAGAGTCGAACAGCCTGACCACACCGGGTATCACACCGTGGCCGCTTACTGCAATGGCAAAATGCTGCCAACTATGAAGTGATGTTCATCCACAGGCTAGTGAGAAAACAACAGATTGAAGAGATCTGGAAGGATTTAACAGTAGCAAACCATGAGAAATCTGGAAGGATTTAACAGTAGCTTACCAATCAGAATGTTGTGTGCACGGACTGAGGCGGCCTCCGAGTCACGCTGGGGCGGGGCCGGCGCGGAGTCGTGGCGGTACACGGTACGGGCGCAGAGGAGGTTGGCGCCGTACAGAGTCGGCGACGTAAGGGTGAGGACAGAGGCGGGCGCGGAGTCATGCCGGGGCAGCGCAGGCGAGGCGGATGTTGGCGCCGGGTGAGGGAGAGGGAGGGGGACGCCGGGGCGGCAGGCAGGCGAGAAGGGGAGGCCGCCGGGAATGGAGGGGAGGCGGCCTTGGGTGAGGGAGAGATGGGGGCGGTGGCGTGGCGCGGGCGCGGCGGAGGAGGGGGACGACGACGAGTGGGGTAGAGGGAGGGGGGGCGGATAGAGGGGTTGCCGTAGCTCGGAACGTGGGATTTTTTTTTGGTCAAAGGTTCTGACGAAAAGGACGTTAATCCCACGTGAAGTGGGAGAGAGGGAGGGGGCGGCGGAGAGAGGGGGTGCGGCGGCGGGGGCAGCGGGAGTGAGGGAGGTGCGGTGGAGGGAGGGAGGGAGAGAGAGGGGGCGTCGGTTTGGGTCAGGGACGAAGGAAGGGGCGGTTTTGCGGGGGTGGATGAGGACGGGGAGTTTTACTGGCGAATCGCGATCCGCAATCACTGGCCAGCGAGCAGATCGGACGGTGCAAAGCAAATTGCAACACGTGAGATGGACGTTTCGGATTGTAAGTTGGGACTACCATCATGACCACAAGGTGCTTTAAGATAGTAGAGATTTAGGACCACTATAAAAAATTTGGCAAAAATTTATCTCTTTTTTGTTCAATTAATATGGGAATTTCTAAATTTTAGAGTTGAATGACCATCAATTAAAATGATTTTTATCTGATTAGAATGTTTTTTGAATCACCAAACAGATCTACACAATTGATGTTGATCAAGATAAATATTCATGTGGCAATTGAACATACCTCCACATGCATTCATTATAGGTTGTAGCAGGGATGTTCACATGGAACAATTTGGATGTGTTGAAAATTGTTCTCAATTATCTTTTTGGCATTATGATGAAATAACCTATATGTCTTGGTTACATGCAAAGCAACAATGGGCCCATATATACTCTTTTTGCTCCCATCAGCTGCTTTTCGTTGTCTCCTCTCCCTCCCATATATACTCACATCGCCTGCTTCTCGTAGCCACCTCCCCTCCTCATACTCTCATCGACGGCTTTCAATTGCCTCGTCTCCTCTACATAAATTCCCACGTAAATTATAATTTTTTATTAACGTGAAAATTTATAGGATTTTCTGATTTTTTATTAACGTGAAAATTTATAAGATTTTCGGATTAACGTGGTGGCTCCGTTGACTGTTATATGTATGTACGTGCGTACGTATGTATGCCCTATTCGGTCCACAGTCCGTTTGGAACGAGCAGTCTGAGTCAAACCATTCCTGCGTTATTTTCTTCCCATTTAATAGTAGACATTAAAATCCCCATGATTAATGCACAGAATTGCCTTGATTTGAACATTTTTATATACACAGAGATGCACTGATCTGAACATTTATATACAGATTTGTACATCATTACATTATCAGCGACAACTGATCATACAAACAGAAGCTAGCTACGACGTCGATCTCATGCTATGAACTCTATGTCCGCCTTCGTGAGGAAGGTCTTTCCTCTCTTTGAGCTGAGTGCCCTCGGCTGGGTGGGGATGGAGGGTCGGCCCCTCTTCTGCAGAACAATAGCAAGGTAGTGCGAGGCCACTGTTGTAAAGAGGACCCACCCTTTTCAGAAGATTACGGCACAAATCCCGAAGATACGGTGATCAAGCACTAAGGGCCCGAAGACCTGGTAGATCCCTAAGGCATCCTCGGGTCGAGCAAAGAAGAGAGTCGAAGAATAGTTATCCGAAGATGCTTATCTTTCGGGGGGGAGCCAAAGAGAATGAGCTCTGGTGGTTATGTAAAGGCTCGCCACCGCATAGATCGGCCCAGTATTTCAATAGGGGCTTAAAGCTGTAAGGGGTAGTTAGGGTTTTTCGCATAACCAAAAAGGGGAATAGGTGTTGTGAAGGGCCGTTGATTTAATATTGACGGTCCAGATTCGAGGGCAAAATTGTCCTCTTGTATTCACTGTAAACCCTAGTCACCAGTACCCCTATAAATACAAGAGCACCCCATTCATTGGGAGCAGAGCATTTATTCCTAACCAATCATTGCGTCTCCTGTTCCAAAGCCCTATTGTTCCTAGTGATCTTTCCATCTTGGGGAGACACTCGAAGTACTGTCCGCGACACGTCGACGACAGTTGGCGCCGACTGTGGGGATCTTGGCGCGGAGACAATGGTTCGGGGTAGGAACCAATCTACAAGCGAAGTACCTACGAACAAAGTGACGGAGGCCGTGATGGGGCTTGTCACGAGGAGTGGCGGTGGAACAAGGTGGAACATGATACCGAGGATACCTGCGGGAAGAGGTGAGAACGAAGATGGAGTACCCAAAGATGCACCTGCTATCCTCGAGCCAGCACCACCCGAAGGACCCGAGTCAAGTAGAATGGGGGAGAGAAGAAACCGCGAAGAACCTATAGCCGCTTATGACCCCACTCAAAACCTAACCGATCCCCTCCCACCAAACCTAGCCAGATATCCTTCGCAAAATCCACCTACCCTTCCACAAAACCTACCAACTTATCCACAAAACCCACCTATTCCACCTGAAACACGATCACCCAGAACCCAAGGAATAACCTTCGCAAATCCCCATCAAGACAAGGAATACCTGCAGCATCGAAGGATGATGGAACAACAGATTGAGGACCTGAGGAGAGAGTTGGCAGTCGCTCGGGCGTTACCACCCCAGCAAAATCATCGAAGATCAAACGATCCCGAAGGATCCCTGACTGAATCATCGGCCACATACAACACTCAAAGTACGTATCGAAGGGAACACGGGGGAGGGGGACCACTTGATGGCTTCCATAGAGCCAGAAGGTGGCCTGAGAATTTCAAGATGCCAAGTATCAACAAATTTGCCGGTGATACAGACCCAATGAAGTTTCTCAAAGTATACGAAATAGCGGTTGAGGCTTCGGGAGGTGACGATGACATAAAAGCAAAGAGCCTTCTCCTAGCACTTAAGGGAACGGCTCTATCGTGGTTTACGTCTCTGACCTCGGGATCAATTCATTCATGGGAGTAGTTAAGGGAGGCCTTCGCTAACAACTTCCAAGGCAACTATGTCACAAGAATACAAGAGAGAAACTTGTTTGCAATGAGGCAGGCCAAGGGAGAGAGCTTTCGGGATTTCTACAAGAAATTCGCGAACATGCGATGCCAAATCAAAACCATCAGTGACTCCACTGTCATCAATGCATTCATAGTGGGCCTCCAGCTTGGGACCTTATGCCATGATTTGACTAGTATTCCACCAAACACAGCCTCGGAGTTATATGACAGGGTAGAAAGGTATGCCCGTGGAGAGGAAGAAAACCTAAGAAGAGAGGCACTGGCCAAGAAAGACCATAACGAGAAGAAGCAAGAGAAGAGGAAAAGCGAGGATAAGCAGTAGGGTCGTCATCACCAAAGTAAGAAGGTCCACCATATCGAAGATAAACAAAAAGAAGCAAAAGGAGCGGAGACGAGGAGGGGTCAAAGGAAGACGAATTATTGTGCCCTACATGGAGAGAACCAAACCCATAACACCGAAGATTGTAGAAATATCATAAGCCAAAGAAACAGCTACATGAGAAGGCAAAAGCAGGAAGGGCAACGTGATTATAATCGGAGATGGCCAAACAACCAGGGAAGGCATTATGATTATCAAGGGGACCGAAGAGAAGACCACAGGAGGGAAGATAGGAATGGGAGAGAGGATAGAAATGGGAAAGGAGAGGGAAGAGAGAGAAGGGAAGAGAGGGCTAGAAATGACGAGAGAAGATCGCCAAAGGGGATCCACCATGTTGACCAGCCTCAGCAGGAGTAGAGAAGGGTGATACATGTCATATCTGGTGGATCTTCGGTGAACTTGCCATCAAATAGACAGAGAAAACAGTGCCTTAGAGAAGTGTCCAATGTCTCATCCTCGTGTCCACAAGCTGTTGCTATAACATTCGATAGCACCGATGGCAGAGGAGGACGATTCCCCCACCAAGACCCTCTAATTGTCACGGCTGAAATTGTCGGATATCATGTGGAGAGGACGTTAATAGACGGAGGAAGCTCAACTGATATCATCTTTCTATCCGCGTTCAAACAGCTGAATATACCCGAAGATAGGGTGAGACCTTAGCATCTACCTCTGATGGGCTTCGGAGGAGAGCCAATGACGGCGATAGGTCAAGTCACTTTGCATGTATCATTCCAACAAGGCCGAAGAAGGGTCACGAAGTCCATATGCTTCGACATAGTGGACATGGAATACAGATACAATGCAATCTTCGGGAGAGGAATCATCAACACTTTCGATGCCGTCATACATCACAAGTATCTGTGTATGAAGATGCCAGCCGAAGGGGAGGTCATCACCGTAAGAGGGGACCAGCAGGCCCCGAGAAAGTCGGAGGTTCAGGCAGCACCGAAGGTAAAATCAGTTCAAAATACGCAGAGAGCAGATCCTCTGCTTAGCTCAAAGGGATGGAAACCGAAGCCAAAGCCAGAAGAAAATACAAAGCAACACCAGCTAAACCCGGAGAACCCAAGCAAAACAGTGACCATGGGGGCTCAGCTGATAGCCCAAGAGGAAGAGAATTTGCTAAATCAGCTAAAGCAAAATGAAGATATCTTCGCATGGGCTCCGGAGGAGGCAAATGGTGTACCTCGAAGCACCATAGAACACTCGCTGGCTATAAAGCATGATGCGAGGCCTCAAAAGCAGAAGCTTCGGAAAATGTCCGAATAGAGGATTGAAATAGCAGAAAGCGAAGTTCAAAAACTTCTCAGGGTGGGTGTGATTCAAGAAATAACATACCCGAAATGGTTGGCGAACGTCGTCATGGTCCAGAAGTCTAATGGCACCTAGCGCATGTACCATTAGACCAAAGGATGATTTTTCATTACCGAGGATTGACCAGCTTGTGGACTCCACAACTGGATGTGCACTGATGAGTTTCCTGGATGCTTATTTAGAGTATTGTCGTTGATTTTGTCGCTAGACCGACAGATTTAGAAGTTCGATGGTGGGGTGTGCGCTGTCGTACCTTGATCCGCCCTCGATACCCCAAGAACAACATGAACACAGGCGACATACCCAGGTTCGGGCCCCCGAGGTGGGTAATGGCCCTACTCCTGCTCGAGCTCTAGCTCTATGTGTATTGAGATGAATGAGATGGGAGGAGAGAAGAAGCCCCTTCCCTGTGGTGGGTTGGTCCCCTTATATCCTGCGGGTGAGCCCAAACCACCGGTGTTGGTGATTGGTAAACGACCCATCCTGGGACAGGCTTTGGGCCGGTTCCGTACCGGCCCATCGCACAAGCAGAGGGTCCAAGAGGCCGTTCCCGGCCGTACTGACGGAAGCGCCTAACCCGCCAGCAGTTGCCCCGGGCTTGACCAAGTCGAACCCTGCGGCACCATGTGCCTCCCAGGCTATCCTTAGCCCGGGAGAAGGTCCCTCGGGTAATCCGCTTACCCGCGGGCAAGTGGCGACCACTACCGTGTCCCACCACACTTGCTCCGGCCTTGACTGGAACGAACTGTATCCCTCAAGGGACCCACAGCCTGGGGAAAGATACGCGGGCAGCCCATCTTATCGTTTGCCCTCTTTGGCACGCAGCAGACGGTTGTTACTCTACGCGACGCCCCCAACGGGTGGCGCGGAGCTGGCTCAGTCCAGTCAAGGCTATATTGGGGATAAAGGGAAAGTGCTTTCTCCCTAAAGAAGTTCTCTCCCCTGAACCGGCATGTTAAGACAAACACGTGTCCAGTACTAACCCGGCCAGTTTCTCCCTGCAGACTCGAGACCCGACAGGACCCTAGAACGAGACAAGAGCCTCGCCACTGAAGCAAAGACCGGCGCGGGGCCCGCTGCATCAGCCTCGGGCGGCCCACCGCGCCTATAAAAGGAGGATTCCTGGACATTCGAAGGGCGGCCGATCCCACACCCGAGATCCCCCAATCCGACTTGACCTAACCCGAGCACGAGCAACACCTGCATCCGAAGCTTCCTTAGCGAGTAGCCTTAGCCTTTAGTCACCACCATTGTAGGCTCGGGATCGGTGCCTTCAAGCCCGGTCTCGGCACCCTTGTACTGTTTCCACCATATAATCAACTAAGCTGGAGTAAAGCTATTACCCGGCAGTGGGGGCTCGAACCAGGGTAAATCGACCGTGTCTTCGTGGTTCGTATCTTCTTTCTTTCTCTCTTGCACCGTACTGAGGACCTATACCCGGATCATCAAGTCGCACCAGGCCCTTGTCCGGGAAGACCGTGCGGCCTTAGCCCCCGCTGGCTGGGCCGCCGCCCCGAGCTGCTGAGAAGGGTTGTCGTTGGGCCTCACTCCAACTACAAACTCGTCTGCCGGTCCGTGGACCCGCTGCTCTTCAGGAGCGCGATTCCCAGACGCCGACAACCGGGGAGAGAGAAAAAGGGCGTACATCTGGCTCATTACACGCTCGCTGTACTGGCATACATATATTAAATGTCGTGCAGTCATAACCACCTGCTAAACACGTCCCGCTGCCTTGTCGCGTCCTATCGGTGGCAGGTGCGGCCCGGAGTCCCGCCAGCCCTGGGAGCTGCTCACGTGGTCGTCGATACGGAGTGGGGCCTGATCGCCCGCCTGCCCGCCGATCTGCCACGCGTCTGCCCGCCGAGCTGACACGCGGCCTGGCCGGCACGGTGCTCGCCCGGCGCCTTGTGTCCTGGCCGGTCTCCCGGCGCAGGGGCCTGGTTGCCCCTGCGCGCCGAGAGCGCTATGCCTCGGGGTCCAGCTCCGAGCGATGGGGCCCACATGCCCACCAGTCCACTCGGAACCAGGCCCTGTCCTCTTGGTCCTCCTAGATGACTCCGTCTTCTACCCCCTCCAGAGGAGGTGGAGAGGGCACCCCGATACCTTGTGTACCGACGGTAGCCCCATGGCCTGCCCTGGGGCGCAAGCCGAGCTCGATGTCCCTTCTGGTTCGGATCATTGCTGATGCTCGGATGCAACCCAGGGTGGGGCTAGCTCCACCGCGCGTCACACGCTTGCCTTCTCCACTTCAGCCGGGTAGCCCCGGGAGCCCCCGAGGGTCTTGCTCGGAGCGATTCACCTGCGTCCAAACAAATAACCTCTCCCCGCACGGGGGGTTATATCACACTTTTTGCATAGAGAGATAAACAAAAGTTACTGGAGTAACACTGCCGCTACGGTGTTGCCAGTGGGTGTGTGTCACTCTGTCGTTTCCTTTCACCTTCTGGAACTTACGCCCTTGCGGTCTCTCGGGGCCGGACCAAAACATCATACGGTTTAAGGCTGCGGGTTTCTAGGGGTGGTCGTAGGCCAACGTTGCTTGCGGAGCGGGCCGCTTGGTGCACCGTGCCAGACACGACCCCCGGTCGCCCTCCCTTTCCCCGCAGTAATGTTAGGCGTCCCCTCTTACCGTCAAGGGGCCATCAGGTTAGAAACGCATACGACAGTCGTGCAAGACCAACACTGGCAACACACGGGCTAGGCAACTGAGCAGAACGCGGAAGAAAGCAAACACGCGGTTAACAGAACCACAGGGTACATACTGTACTTTCCACCGATGCCTTCCAAGGAGGCGAAGCTGCCCTCTCCCTGAACTGGAGGCCGAGGCAGTCACATCGTCCTCCCCACCAGGGTCGGGGGCTGCGATGGACGGTCGCGAAAGCCCTCTCTCGAAGGCCCCGAACGAAGCTGTTGACACCCAAATTTGGCAGAAAATCGGATATTCAGAGAAGGCCGAATATGTCAGAATTATTGGGCCAAATCGGAATTGGGCTTTATTGAAGAAGAAAGAATACATATTGCAGAAAACGATGAGGACGACTTCGGAAGGAATACGATCGGATCAAAGAGCGCGGAAGGATAGGTCGTATCGGTATCGGATTTGTAAACACTATAAATAGGGTTTTAGGGCCTCATAGAAAAAGGAATCAACAACCAAAACACAAAACCTTTTTTCCGAACCCGATCGACTTCGTCGAGAGGCTTCAAATGCAGGTAGAGCTATCTCGATGGAATAATCGATTCTCTCCTTGTACCCCGTATGCATGGCTGCATCATCTTGATCTCATGTATACAAACCATGTTAGACTGTCTCGGGATTTACCGATCTTTAACATGTTCTCGCATATTGCACTGTCTCGGTTTAATCGATCTGTAATGTGTGTTTATCCTGCAATACCGATTATCAAGTATTTTTGTATACTCTTCTCGAATTTGATATATGCGACTGCCTCGTTAAATCGATCTTGCGTGTGTCTTGTTTAGGAGTTCGTATGCTTAAATATTTGCCAATTAGTATTGTTTTACCCTATTAGTTTTAAACATCAGATCAGTTTATCAGTTTATACCTAGATCCAGATTTGAATACTGTCTTGGCCTGACCAATCTATTCAATCTGTCCCTTGGTTTAGTCTAATATTCTGGTTCGAAGGTTTACCACTAATATTATTAACAAAAATACCAAAAAGAATCAAAGGATTTATATTTAAATGCTTATTTGAATCTATTCGCTCTATCGGGTTTTTAGCCGATAGATCTTGTAATCGGATTGTTTAGAGCCGATTACAAATAACCTGATCTGGCTAAATTGAAAAGCCGATTAGGCCTATATTACTGACAATTTTCTCCTTATTGATTTACAGGTCAAATCAATTGGCACGCTTGGTTTGAGTTGCGACACGATCACTGAATCGACGCTTCTGCACGTGTGTTCACATTTTCGTGTCAACAGAAGCATAACTGTTGAGCCTTCGTCGTCCCCACCAAGGCCGGGGGCTGCGATGGACGTGGTGGCCTTACAGTGCCCGGGATGGTGGTCGGGGTCGCTTGGCTTGCCCTCGGCACACCTAGCACCCCCCACCAGCTCGCAGGCATCCTGGAGGGCAGCAAGCTGACCGAATAAGCCGGCTCCCGCTGTGCCTCCCAGGATATGAGAGAGCGGCTGCTCCCCTCTTCCCGAACGATGCACTTCAGAGGAATCTTAGGCGTAGAGCTTAGCCTTACGCTCGTACCTCCCGGCTGACGCATCGTCGTCGAGGATCACCCAGACCCGCAGGACGGCTCGGACCCGATATTCGCAGACCTTCCCGGCCAAGCGTGGCAAGCGACACGGCGCTCGCTTGGGTACTCCGCCTGGCCAAGTGTAACAGCCCGGCTGTCATTTTCGATTAAGCATGCATACTATTGTTGTGTTCATTCGGTTTTTCTACAGTTCTTTAAAACTTTTCATTGATATGCATTTATCCATCGGGCTATACGGTGGGAACATAAGACTTTAAACTAAAACCATGAGAATACCAGCCACCCGAGCTACCAGGATGGTGAGGTAGATATTGACCGGGCTTGGACGGGCAACTATATATAGCCCGCTAGGTACGTTCCTTAGCTGGTCGGGCTGGAAAGCACCCCACCGGGCTATCCGAGTGATCTATTATCCAAGCCAAGCTTCCCTGACCAGGCCCGAGTGGCAGCAAGCAGTCGGACAACCACTCCCGACTGGACCTTACCGGGCAACACCCAGCCCGGGGGAAGTTAACCGAGTGAAGAGAAGCCCGAGTAGAGCTAGGAGGGCTACCTCTTATATTAAAAGCTACTGATGTAGCCCGGACCCGTTTAGGTCCTTTATTCTTTCTGTCCCGGACAAAGACCCGGCGACTCTCATTGGATGAAATGGGCGGTGCATCCGACAGCTTCCCCACGCGGCGCAGTGAAGCCGTGGAACCACACAAGGTGGCACGCGCCAGCGCTGGATGAAGCCAAGTGGCAGAGCCGTTCGGACAGCAGCAGCGTCTCTCCTTTTCTCACCTAGTTTTACACCCGTAATCTCTCATTTACATGTGGGACCTGGCCCCACTTGTCACCCCACACATAGCAGCCCTATTTAAGGCCATAACCAGCCATCTTCCTCTTCTCTACACCTTCATTTCTGCTTCCTTCTCCTGCTGCTCGAGCTGAGAAGAACAGCAGCAGTTCATCCATTCTCCACCCTCAAATCCACCCAAATACTTGGTGAGAGCTTGCGCATGTCAAGATCCAAGATCTCCATCACCTGAGCTCCCTACACCTTCGAGGGCATTCGCATGCACGAAGGATTTGGTGAGCTCTCTCTCATTTTCGTCATCCTCCATGCTCTGAACTTACAGCAGCAAGAACTCATCTCGTTCTTCTTCTTGCTGCCATCTCTGGTATTCCCAAGCCTAGGGGAGTACATTGGACACTTCTTTACCTTCTAGAGGAGTGGAGCAGCAGTAGGAGACACACCAAGAAGGAAGGAGGAGGCAGCAGCAGCAAGCAACGGAGGAGAAGACCACGACCGAGCTTCATCCTCTTCGATCTCTCCATCCTCTCGACGTCCAATCCTAAGCAAGGCACTCCTTGCTTGGTAAGAACCTTAGAGAATCTCTTCTCCATTCCTTGCATCATCTAGGCCCTGTTCATGAGTTCATCTTTGAGCTAAACCGAGCATAGGTACAACAGCCTCAAACTACTCAGTTTCCGTCCGTATCCAGAAACAGCCGCTCAGTAAATAATTTCTATAAAATCAACCGTAGCCCGGATAGAGAAGTGTTCTACATGAAAGTTGTTCGCCAGAAAATTCTCTATAACTTTAATGTTGACCCCGGGCTTGACCGAGCTAGTCCTCTACCTCAAAAATATCCCGCACTGAGAGACATACCCGAGCTAAACCTATTAGAGCCCAACCAAAACCTTGCTTAGCGAGCTAAGATAAGCTGCATCCGACCTATGATGACTCTTATTTGACAACAAGAACAACCTCTCCTAGTAAGTAGGCTCATTTCCGAGCTACCTTGAGTATTCCCGAGCTACCTATTCCTAGCCCGGGCTACCCATAGCACCCTAACTTCAATTGGCCATATCTCACTCATCCGAACTCGGATTTCAGTGATTCTTTTTGAAAAACCTGCATTAGCTCATGAACTTTCTGAGACATTATGTTGTTCCATGCTTCTCTGTGTTTTGGTATTTTATTTGGATTTTATTTGTTGTGCTTGTTACCGAAACGGTAGGAAACGACGTTCCGGAGAAGCCCGGACTTGAGCAAGCCGCTCTCCCTTTCGACGACCAGCAACCAGACACTTATTACTCCCCTCATTTGACTCAATAATATTGAACTCTATTTACGTGCATTACTTTACTTATGTTCTATACTGGATGCATGCTAGTTTTACTATGTTATTTCACGGGTAGACATAGTTATGTCCTATTAGTGGTCAGTCCAATATATATAGGTTTGACACCTTCTTTCTTTGATAACCTAAGTGGGTACTAGTAATTATGGTTGTGTCATGTATGCTTAGCAACGCTTAGCGTCCGCGTGGTACCATGGATTACTCGGTTATGATATGTTCTCAGTTCGGATGGATTGATTCATGGTTATGGTGATGATTTGGTATGTTGGGTTGACGCTAGGCTTGAACGGGTGATAGGGATATGACAGGAGGAGCTCCTGGTCATGTATCCCCGTTCGGGCAGTTAAGGACTGAGCTTTGGTCCCGTCCCTCGAGCTACTATACGTACGACCACACGTGTTTTATGGGGACACTTAGCTAACTCCTTTCGCATGCATGAACCATGGGGCACCATACGGTGCAATTGTATGTTTTCTTGTGGGTGGGGCGACAGGGTGGCTCGTCCATGGTGCGTCCATGTGCTTGGGTGTGATGGGCCTTGGACAAATCCATTGCAACTGTTAACCCCGACTCCTGCAATCGCGGATTGGGGCAGTCGGCAAGTTAACTGGGTGATCCCATGAGCATGCATGTGCTTTGAGAGGCTTCGGCATGGCTTGCTGTGTCGTGTGGGTAAAGTCGTACACCTCTGCAGAGTGATGAACTGTTCGAACAGCCGCGTCCTTTGGTTAGGGATGAAAGCTTGTTAAATCGAGACACTTCGGTTAGCATTTGGGTTCTGGGTTTGGGTCGTATAACTTCGTATAATGTATGCTATACGAAGTTATTACGGCTGCATCCAGGTATGAAGATACCTAGAAAAGCATAAACAAAAATAGGGAAACCACCTCTCGGGCTAGAGCTTGCCCGAGGAAATAGAGATTGCGCTCTCGAGCAAATGTCGCGCTCAGGAGCGAAGGTGATATGCCTCCAAACGTAGATCGTGTGCTAGGAGCAGACAATGCATACGAGGGGGAAGGTGACCCAGTCCCAGAGCACAGAGCTCGTCAAAGGAACCAGGTAAAGAGATCCAGTCCCCGAGCACGGAGCTCGTCGCAGGGACCAGACGCGCGCCCCGAGCGAAGAGCTGCTCGGGGCCCGGGCGAAGAGCTGCCCGGATCCAGCCCCCGAGCACGGAGCTCGTCGTGGGGACCAGACGCGTGCTCAGGACGAAGAGCTATCCGGTGCGAGGTGATCCGCGCCCCGGGCGAAGAGCTGCCCGGTGCGAGGTGATCCAGTCCCCGAGCACGAAGCTCGTCGCGGGGACCAGATGCGCGCTCCGGGCGAAGAGCTGGCCGGTGCGAGGTGAATCACAACCCGATGCAGTCAGAGCCGCAAAAGAAC
>SPJY01020995.1:751843-784689 GCA_005191435.1 Raddia distichophylla
AGGTGTTAGGTTTGAGCGAACCATCTAGAGCGAGTCCACCTGTCTATGTTCGAGAAGGTTCGGGGGTTCAACTTTTCAGGGTTTCGTAGCCTCTAAGCAACCCAAGCCAAATATTAGGTTTTAGGCGCGAAACTTCCCGCCCAAGTGATTTGAACCTCCCGTCGTGTCCACAAATCGACAAACGTGTCCCAAGATCCGAGGCGTAGTGACGAGAGGGGGCGAGTGAGAGGCAAGTCCGAAGGGGCAAAGTTTCAGCCCCATCGGACGCCGTCCGATCGGCATCGGACGGCATCTGGAGAGCCCTAGCCAAAATTCGGCTAAGTCCCAAAATCACCGCCTCTGTCGGACGGCGTCCGACAGCCATCGGACGGGGTCCGACAGCGCCGATTCCCAAAGAGAGAGCTCGAAAATGGCTAAGTCCCAGGCGACACCGCCCCTGTCGGACGGCGTCCGACAACCACCGGACGGCGTCCGATGAAGTTCACTGTGACAGCGTCCGACGGCCTCCGGACGGCGTCTGGTTAACCGGGTGCTACACTACCCACTGTCGGACGGCGTCCGACGCGGACCGGACAGCGTCCGATGACGGCTTGGCACGCGACCAAACACCTGGCGGGCGTCTCGTTTGCACGCACTAGCGCCCTGTCGGACGCGTCCGGTAAGTTACCGGACGGCGTCCGACGAAGCACAAAAATGGCACATTCCTTCTGTCGGACGGCGTCCGACGGCGACCGGACGGCGTCCGATCAGTCGATCCAGATTTCACGATTTAATCTGAGCCGTCCGTTTCTAGGGTTTCGCCTTGGGCATATAAATAGGGGCTAGGAGCACGGGAAACACTTGAGAGAGCCTACCCTAGCAGCCACCTTTTGCCCTAGCCATCTAGAGAGCTCCTCCCATGGTTCCCACCTCCATCTAGGGTTCCATGTGCTTGTGAGATTGAGGGAAAAGGAGTGAGGAAGAAGAAGAGAGCATCCCCTAGCCTCCTCCTCATCATCTTCAAGGTTTGTGCCCTCTCCATGGTTGCCTTGCCATTCTCCATGGTGGGTTGAGGGTTGAGTGTCTCCGGTCTTGTGCTCTTGGGATTCTTGCCACCGGGAGACATCGTCGTTGCCGAGCTTCATCAAGCGTACCGCAAGCAAACCCTTCTCCGTGAAGGTCACCGTGCTTCCCACGGTGCTTCCTCTCCGTTCGTCGGGGTGTGTAAAGTCCGCCGTGTGTCGGCGGCCATCTCCGTGTGTCGGAGGTGCCAAGGCGTCCGTGTGTCGGATCCAAATCCTCCATGTGTTGGGGGTACCTCATGTGTTGAGGTGAAACCCACCGTGTGTCGGTGGTCGGTGCCGTGTGTCGGTGCCGTGGGTGTGAGAACTCTCGCTTGTGAGGGAACTCGCCTCCGTGTGAAGGTTTGGAGCTCGCCTACCATGTGTTGGTGAAGAGCTACCTCGAGTGGATTGAGGGCTAGGGACGAGAGAGTCCCGACTTCTCTGTGTGAGAAGTTTCCTCAACGGAGACGTAGGTGCTCATGTGTTGAGCACCGAACTTCGGTAAACAACTCGGTTTGCGTCTCCCCGTCTCACTCATTTACTTCCGCACTTTGAATTAATCGCCTGTGTGTGAGTGCCATCGAGCCTCCTAGTAGTCGCTTGTGCATTATTGTGATCACTTCCGCAACTAGACTCTAGATCAATCGATAGCTTGGGTTCCTAATTTGACTAACTAAGCAAGCGAATCGAAAGGGTTAAAATTTGAAAAAAAGCCGATTCACCCCCCCTCTCGGCCTAGGATCCTTACAGATGGGTTGGTTATGGGTTTGTTGAGTTATGTTTCCGAGCACAGGGTTGCTCGTGGTGATCGGTCGGATAGAGACCGGGGACGGATAGAGTCCCGTTGATATTATGGTCGGATAGAGACCTTGGGCGGAGAGAGCCCCGTGGATTGATGTTGATAAAATTGATAAGGTTACACCTGATGATACTACTGTTGGTTCACAAGTCTTTACATGTTTTCTTCAAATGTCATTTACAATCTATTTATGATTACGCCTTGCAAATGCTCTTTATGCTGAAACTGTGTTGCTAGCCTTACATTGGATATTTATTATGCATGAACAAGGCTATAAGTACCTTATAGTGCTGAGTATCATCTATACTCAACCGATGTGCCGATAAATGTTGCAGGTGATAGCGATCCCACGCTTGAGTACTACTATCAAGCAGGGAACGACGACGCTAGTGGGCACGGTGCCGAGTTCTAGCTTCCAGCCGGTTGCCCTTGGGTTGGGAGGCATACCACGCTGGCCTTTTGCTTCTTTAGATTGTGATCTTCGCTGTTTTTGTGAGAAAAACTATTTGTTTCGCTGCGTACACTCTAAACTATGTCAAACTTATTTGTATGGACAACAGTCCATACCTGTTTGTAATATAAGATCGAGACCATTTGCTTATGTGTTGTGCTATCGATCCAAATGAGGATATGTGTGTGACGGTAGCTGATCTTGGGAGCCGTTGCTGAATCACATATCCGGTACCCGGGCTTACCCTTGTTTCAATTGAGATAGCCCGCTCTTGTCGTTGCAGTCCGGGCTGAGAGCTAACCCACTCGGTATGCCTGCGGGCTACTCGTGTGTTGGTTTTCAGCCATTCGGACAGCCCAAGAGCCTTATCTCCATTGAGCCGAGTGTGAGAATGGGGGTATTGACACCAAGCGTTTCCACCGATGCCTCCAAGAAGGCGAAGCTGGCCCCTCCCTGAACCGGAGGCCGAGGCACTCACATCGTCGTCCCCATCAAGACCGGGGGCCGCGACGGACGGTCGCAGAAGCCTTCTCTCGAAGGCCCCGACTGAAGCATAATTTCTTCCTCGCCTTCAGGCTTCACTTGGTGCCATCAAGAACTGAACAAGAACGCTTCGTATGTCAACCGGTGCACGGGGTCATGTTCCGCGATCATCTTGCACACCA
Organism: Raddia distichophylla; assembly: GCA_005191435.1. NCBI lineage: Eukaryota > Viridiplantae > Streptophyta > Magnoliopsida > Poales > Poaceae > Raddia > Raddia distichophylla. Next base: position 754,802 of record SPJY01020995.1, read on the forward strand.
TCTACCACAGCTCGGAAGCAAGCATTCCATCATGCGCAACGCAGCAGCTTGCCGCTAGCCGTGCTATCCGGTCATCACCATGGCGTGCAGAGTCACCGGAACACTTCCAAAACAGAACTTAGCGCAACACTAGCGTCTTCGGCTTGCGGAACGTTGAACTGGACAGCAGCACAACACCACACAAGACTGCCGTGGGCGCGGCTGTCGGATCTTGATGCCGTCTTGCCTCCACGCGAGAGCGAGACATCGCGCCGCCCAAGACGGGGCAGGGGAGCGCCGCTAGCTGCCGCAGGAGGAGTGAGGGTCAACGCCGTCACGCCGTGCCTAATCGGCCGCGCCGCCAGGGCAGAACAGGGGCCGCGACGGGGGCGGAACCACCGAGTGCTGCACAAGGGGCCACCGCCACACTCCGCCAAAGGCCGGAGGAAAGGGGCGGAGGAGCCCACGCCGCCGCCGATCGTTGGAGAGGAAGAGGCAGCGTCGGCAGCTGCTGGAGACGACGGGGCGGCGCCGGCTGCTGCTGGATGAGGAGGAGGCAGGAAAGAGGAGCCCTGCGCTGCCACCGGCTACTGGACGAGGAGGAGGCCGGAGGCAGCCTGCCACCGTCGGCACTGGATGGGAAGAAGAGGAGGGAGGCGCTCGCCGCCGTCTCTTAGAGAGGAAAATGAGGAGGCGTGGAGGTGCAGCTCCACGCCGCCGTCTCTAGAGAGGAGGAGGCCAGGGGAGCCGCCCCGGCTGCTGCTGAGGAAGAGGCGGCGCCGCCAGCGCACTGGAGAGGAGGAGACGCCGCCAGCCGCGCGCTGGCGAGCGGCAGTAGGGAGGCGCCCCGCGCCCCCATCCCGGCCACTCCTTCTCCCCTTGCTCTCCCTAGCCAGTCGCCGAGTTAGATCTGGAAAAAGGGGATCTGGCCCTCTCTCTTTTTTGGCTCTCGCCCTGATCCCCTCTGATTTCTCCACTTTTCTTGCTCGATCTTTGAACTTCCCACACCCGATTTTGGGATGAACTCCAGGGGAAGAGGATTCAGCAGCTACCCCCTACATGGCGCGCCACTGTCAGCGATTTTGTCGCTGGACCGACAGATTTAGAAGTTCGATGGTGGGGTGTGCGTTGTCGTACCTCGATCCGTCCTCGATACCCCAAGAACAACATGAACACAGGCGATATACCCAGGTTCAGACCCCCGAGGTGGGTAATGGCCCTAATACTGCTCGAGCTCTAGCTCTATGTATATTGAGATGAATGAGATGGGAAGAGAGAAGAAGCCCCTTCCCCATGGTGGATTGGTCCCCTTATATCCTACGGGTGAGCCCAAACCGCCAGGGAGAGAGAAAAAGGGCGTACATCTGGCCCATTACACGCTCGTTGTACTGGCATACATATATTAAATGTCTTGCAGTCGTAACCGCCTGCTACGCATATCCCGCTGCCGTGTCGCATCCTATCGGTGGCAGGTGGGGCCCGGAGTCCCGCCAGCCCTACCAGCTGCTCACGTGGTCGTTGATACGGAGTGGGGCCTGATCGCCCGCCTGCCCTCCGAGCTGCCACGCGTCTGCTCGGCGAGCTGCCACGCGGCCTGGGCGGCGCGGTGCTTGCCCAGCGCCTCGTGTCCTGGTCGGTCTCCCGTCGCAGGGGCCTGGTTGCCCCTACGCGCCGAGAGCACTATGCCTCGGGGTCCAGCTCCGAACGATGGGGCCCGCATGCCCGCCAGTCCACTCAGAACCAGACCCTATCCTCTTGGTCCTCCTGGATGACTCCGTCTTCTACCCCCCTCTGGAGGAGGTGGAGAGGGCACCCCGGTACCTTGTGTATCGACAAGTATCACCAGGTGTACATGAAAGAAGAAGATGAAGGAAAAAGAGCTTTCGTCACGCCGTTCGAAACATATTGTTACCGAAGAATGCCTTTCGGCTTGAAGAATGCGGGAGCAACCTTCGCGAGGCTCATGGCGAAGGCGCTGGCCAAACAAATGGGTCGAAATGTGGAAGCATATGTTGATTACATTGTCATCAAAAGTAAGGCGCAACAAGACCATGCTGAAGATCTCAAGGAAACCTTCGCCAGTATTCGGGCTGAAGGTATAAAGCTAAACCCGTTAAAATGTGTGTTCGGTGTTGAAACAGGGAAGTTGCTGGGCTTCCTAGTATCGCAAAGAAGTATCAAAGCAAACAGAGAAAAATCGATGCAATATGCCAAATGAATCCCCCAAAAAACAAAATAGAAGTACAAAACTTCCTGGGAAAACTGGCAGCGTTGGGAAGATTCTTACCGAAGGCTGTAGAAAGGCACAAACACTTCTTCGCCACGCTAAGAGGAACGGATCCCTTTAACTGGGGACCAAGTGTACGGAAGACTTTGAAAAAATGAAGGAACGCATGCAACAGCTACTAAAGCTAACAAGTCCAAAGGGAGCCACAAAACTGTTGCTATACCTATCAGCAAGTCATTATGCAGTAAGTGCCGTGTTAGTAAAAGAACACGAAGATGGACAAATGCCAGTATATAATGTATCAGAGGCGCTCCAAGGAGCGAAGAGGAATTACGTAGAGTTAGAAAAATGGCATATGCACTTTTAATGGCATCAAGAAAATTAAGACATAACTTCTAGGAATTCAAAATCGAAGTACCAACTGCTTTTCTTTTAAAGTTCACCTTCAAAATCAAAGAAGCAACATTAAGGATATCAGAATGAGCAGCAGAGCTAGCACCCTTCGAGATAACTTTTACTTCAAAGACAGCCATCAAATTGCAAGCAATGGTGGATTTCCTAACGGAATTGACGGGACTGGATCCCGACCTTCCGACAGGTAGGATAAACACGATTGGTGGAGAACTCGACGTTGATGATCCGGCTTCCAATCAGATTAGATCTAGGCCTGCAATCGCTACACCACTGTCTCCGTTCGTTATCAACGACGCCAAGACACGGTTGACCTCACCACGAAGGTTAATTCCGGCAAGCGAATCAAGAACACGAGCAAGAACACGGTAGATGGAATCTCAAATTACTGATTACCGAATAAGCACACAAAGTTGGGGTTTAGCAAACCGATACACGGCGAAACTGCAACGACAGAATAATCTATGCAAAACCCAAGTCTAAACTAGCGACGGCTACTGAATTTAAGCGACGGCAAGAGTTTGGGGCGCAGCCCCTAGGGTACATGGGACATGGGCCCAAAGTGGAGCGGCGCTGCGCCCGATAGATCCCGACATATTCTGGTCGTAATATTGTTTCGATGATTTTTGCTGATTCATAAGGAATTTGGATGTAGAACTGGATCCGTTGGAAAGATCTCGTCGAGGGCTTGTCCGTGCATACCAGGAACGTCCAAAACGGAGTCCGTATGAGGTCGGGGCATCCATTTTAAGTTTAGTGCACGGAAATGGCCGAACCGGACTCGTGGACAAATTGGGCTCTTTCTTGAGCCGGCCTTGCAAGGACGTGACTTGTGGGACCAGAGGGTGCCGAAGAGGTGGAGATGAGTCTTTTTTGAATATGTCTTGAGCTTGGGGAGGCGGCCATGGTGGAGGTCGACCTGCTGGCGGCGACGATATAACACAACAAGCTTGCCGGCCGTCTACACGACCTAGCCAAGGAGGCAGTCGACAAAGACATGCAGACATAGTCATCGTAGGCAGTGCAGATGTAGTAGAGGATGTCGTAATGTGTCGTCAACTTGTAGTAGATGTAGTGGTCGAAGATGAAGTAGTGGCTTGAAATCTCGTCAACGACCATACTGAAGAAAAGCTCGACCATGACCAACATGTTGACGTAGTGTTGGTCATACCCGTGATGGGCATGGTCACATCATCCTCCCTTTCTTGATTGTGAGTCGTTCTCGACTCATGCTCGTTCATCTGCAAAAGGTTTGCTCCAAAGGAAGGCAAAGCAACAAACAAACATGTCGTTTACAATTAAATTGTTAGATCCAAATTTATCAGGATTTGTATCATCCCTTTCTTGAAAAATTTCATGTGGCTTAAAAATTGAAAAGGATGTACTCGGCATGACATGTTTGTTGATAGTGTGGCTCTCTAATCGATTACATGGTTATACATTATAAGCAAAATTCATATTTGTACAAATGTACACTCGATTAACCATGTACTTTTCATTATCATTATATTTAGTTATAGCATGAAAAGTGTTTCTAGATAACCAAGGCAAATTTTATTGATCAACAAGTCTCTCCTCTAAATTGTTTAGATCACATAAAACATCAAATTCAATATAACCCAGAATATTTAAAAAAAACAACAATTTTAGCCCATCATTTTCGTTAACAATGTGAACAGCACGTTTATTTTGAGCACAAGTGTTTGGTTCTGAAGTAAAAGTAACATGTTTATTCACTAGTTGTGACATAGATATAAGTGAAGATTTATCGCACAACTCTTCGTTATCACACGAAACATCGTGCAAATCATCTTGTGACAAAGGTAAATCAGCAATGGGTTCCACAATTTGTTGCTCTAACATATCATGATTTATGAAAAGTTTCAGCACATCAACATCGTTCTTCTTTTGAGTGAGTATTGTACCTTTTTCATTATCTTTATTTTCTTCCTCAGCTGATGTAGGTATATCTTTAGTTGTAGGCGTTGGAAGCAGGGATGAAGCATCATATATCTTCCCATTCTCCTTATTATCATTCGTGGTCAAATCTTGCTTATCCTTCTCGTTATTATTCTTATTGCCCTGCAAAATATTAGTCATGAGTAGAGGCACGACAAAAGGTCGTTCTTACATAGAAATTTGTTTTTCATGTGCAATTTTAATTTCAATCTCACAAGAAAGGTTAAACAAACTAGAGAAAGAATCATATTCTTTATCAACAAAAACATTCTGAATTTTTTTATCAAGTCCTTCTAAGAATTTAATTTTCTTAGCTTACTCGGTTTTCTCTAAACCACAACGCAACAACAATGTCTCAAATTTTTCATAGTAAGCTTTAACAGTTCTATCAAATTGTTATAAACCTTGTAATTCATTGATTAAATTTTCATAATGATATGCGGGAACAAATTCATCTCTCAAATATCGTTTCATATCTCTCTATTTTTAAGGTACCTTCTTATATTTACAAAAATCATTCCACTAAATTGATGCACAACAAGTAAAAGCACTAGCGACAACATTAATTTTTCGTTTCTCACAGATTTTATATTGTGAAAATATTTTATCTACCGTTATTTTTCAATCAATATAATCATTAGCACCAAATCCATTATAAGAAGGAAGAGACATTAGAGTTTTACCTTGGCCGGTGGAAGCAGATATAGTGTTGGTGGAGTGTTTTTCTTCCAATCACTCTTGTGTATTATTAATGCTTCGACCGTAATTGTTGATCATGGATTTCATCTCCTTCAATAAGTCTAGCCGCTCCTTGTGACGAACAAGCTTAGCATCGTTTTGATTTTCGATCGATGATCCTGCCATTGTTAGTAGAAAACAGAAAATAACACAAGAGTATTATCCCTATCAACTACTAGGTGGTAGAAAGTGGAATCACACGCTCTCAAGCGTCTTACCATGCTCTTCAAGTATTCTTACCAATGCTGCAGAAGGTATAACCGGTGGCTGGTTCATGATACCGAACGAGTGTAAGCGAAATGATTGCAAGTTCGAACCAGTACTGATAAAAAGTATGTGGAGCTTGGATAGGCAATATATAGTAGCAAGGAGTATGCAATTATCGAAATCAGAATAGCAAAACTGAATAAATATCCAAAGTACTTGTCAAAGTTGCCGGCCTAAACTCGTTCCGAGGACTAGTTCAAGCAAGCGAAACAATTAACACAACACTTTGGATACAAAAAAATACAAGCACTTCTGATTTCTTTCCTTTTTTTCTTTCTTTTCCATGCCTTTTTTCTTCTTTCTTTTTTATCTTTGTGCGGCTTATTTTTATGCACTTGCCTTTTTCACTTTTTCTAAATATCAATAGTGCCGCACATGAAAAATTACATGGTATATACCCAAACACTCAATTTTCTTATGCTGGAAAAACAGATCTACTAATACAGAAATTTCCTATGCTGTTTTCGTGTTTTTAGAGGCCTCAAACACAAAAAACTCACAGCAACAAAGTTGTAGATCTTCTCTTCCTGATCAATTTGCATATATGGAACACCAATTTTAGATAATGGATCTAGGAGATATGGGCCCCGCAATATAGACTGCTCAGAAAAATTCGAGACAAGACAGATTGAATTCAATCACGATTTTGGACAGGAAAACGGCGTTTCTGCAACGTCTCACAATGGACAAAGTTGTAGAACTTTTTCTTATCAATAATTTAGATCCTGAATTTGTCCAATTTTGAGCCCATACAAAGGAGATAAAGGCAAAATAACGAACTGAACAGATTGACACCCGATTTGGACGCGGCGACCACGACGTGATGGTGTTGAACTCGACGTCAAGATGCAAGACTCAAACAAGACCAAGAACTTAATCTAAACCAGCAACAAAACATTGACGATGGATACAAATTCAACAACGCGAATCTGAAAACGAAATCACAAAAGGCACAAAGTGGCTTGGACGATGCACGAGATGATGAACTCAAATTTTTTTGTGGGGCAAATTTCTGGACTCTAGGTAAGGGATGAACAACAAACAAGATGGGATACAAAAATTCCTGACGGGCAACCGAGGCACTGATACCACTTGATGGGGACGGGGTCCCGATCTTCTGACAGGTATGGATAAACACGATTGGTGAAGAACTCGACGTTGACGATCCGGCTTCCAATCAGATTAGATCTAAGCTTGAAATCGCTACACCACTATCTCCGTTCGTTATCAACCACGCGAAGACACGGTTGACCTCACCACGAAGGTTAATTCCGGCAAGCGAATCGAGAACACGAGCAAGAACACGGTAGATGCAATCTTAAATTACTGATTACCGAATAAGCACATAAAGTTGGGGTTCAGCAAACCGATACACGGCAAAACTGCAACGGCAGAATAATCTAAGCAAAACCCAAGTCTAAACTAGCGACGGCTACTGAATTTATAGCGACGGCTAGGGTTTGCGGCGTAGACCCTAGGGTACATGGGCCATGGGCCCAAAGTGGAGCGGCGCAGCGCCCGACAGATCCCGGTAGATTCTGGTTGCAATATTGTTTTGATGATTCCTGCCGATCCATAAGGAATTGGGATGTGGGATTGGATCCGTTGGAAAGATCTCATCGAGGATTTATCCGTGCATACCAAGAACGTCCAAAATGGAGTCCGTATGAGGTCGGGGCATCCGTTTTAAGTTGAGTGCACGAAAATGGCCGAACCGGACTCGTGGACAAATTGGGCTCTTTCTTGAGCCGGCCTTGCAAGGACGTGACTTGTGGGACCAGAGGGTGCCGAAGAGGTGGAGATGAGCCTTTCTTGAATATGTCTTGAGCTTGGGGAGACGGCCATGGTGGAGGTCAACCTGCTGACGGCGACGATATAACACAATAAGCTTGCCGGCCGCCTACACGACCTGGCCAAGGAGGCGGTCGACAAAGACATGCAGACATAGTCATAGTAGGCAGTGTAGATGTAGTAGAGGATGTCGTAATGTGTCGCCAACTTGTAGTAGATATAGTGGTCGAAGATGAAGTAGTGGCTTGAAATCTCGTCAACGACCATGCTGAAGAAAAGCTCGGCCATGACCAACATGTTGACGTAGTCTCGGTCAGACCCGTGATGGGCATGGTCACATTAAGAATGGAAAACGGAACCGATGATGCCACCCTTATGGACTGTAAAATCAGATGGCTCGTGGATGGAGTATGCCCTAAGGTTGAACTTCCCAACAACCAACAACGCCACAGAATACTGTTGGGTCTTCGGAAAGCAAGAGCACTAGGAGCGAAACGAGTGTTAGTGTGCACAGACTCGAAGCTGGTACAAGGTCACATATCAAAGGATTTCCAGGCAAAAGATGCAGAAATGTCTAAATATTTAGAAGCGGTAAGAGCAGTGGAAAAACATTTTATTGGAATAACAGTCAAGGCAATACCGAGAGGAGAAAATATAAGGGCGGATGAATTAGCGAAGATGGCTGCATATAAAGAGGAGATTGCGGAGGGAGTATTCTACGAAAAGACAAACAGGCCATCCATATTGCCAGAGGTCTTGCTTATCGAAAAATCACCTGAAGATGATTGGAGAACACAGATAGTGCAATACCTTTGGGATGAGATGTTGCCCGAAGATCAAAAAGAGGCGCTGGCAGTGCAGCAAAGATCCTGAACATATGTGCTGCTAGATGGGCTGTTGTACAAATCCGTCTGTGCACCATGGATGAAATGTGTATCCCGCGAAGAAGGAAAAAGAGCGTTAACCGAAGTTCACGCAGGGTTTTGTGGAGCTCACTAAGCTCCAAGGGGCTTGGCGGCGAAGGTGTTGAGAATGTGGATCTATTGGCCAACAGCAAACATTGATGCAGGGGAGTTGGTTAAAAAATACCAAGGGTGTCAGTGGATGAGTAATCCCCCGAAGGCTCCAACAAGTATATTACAACTATCAACACCAATCTGGCCTTTCGCTCGATAGGGGATATATATAGTGGAAGATTTAGCAACCTCGCAAGGTGGATATCGATGGGTCATCGTAGCAATTGACTACTTCTCTAAGTGGGTAGAAGCAGAACCTCTAACATCAATCACCGCTGCGAAGGCTCAACATTTTCTATGAAAAAATGTTGTGTGCATATTCGAAGTACCTCGCGAGGTTGTCGCTGATAATGGCTCCCAATTCCTATCATCTAAATTTCTGTCTTTTTTGCGCAGACTTAGGCATTAAAATATGCTATGCGTCCGTGGGCTATCCCCAGGTGAACGGAGCGGGGGAAAGAGCCAACCAAAGTGTCATGTAGGCTCTGAAGCGAAGATTGGTGGAGGAAGCAAAAGAAAGATGGCCAGACGAGCTGCAGAAAGTGCTATGGACCATCAGAACCACTCCAACTATGCACACGGGCTTCTCGCCATTCAAGCTGGTCTATGGAGAAGAAGCTGTGACTCCGACCGAAGTCCAGGCGAGAACACTTCGAATCATCACTGGAGGAGGTGAACTCGAGGATATGCCATGGCATACTTCGTTGAAGGAGACAGGCTGGCCGCGAAGCAAAGGCTAAACAAGTACAATGAGATGATGGCGAAGGCATACAACAAAAGAGTTAGACCAAGAGAACTAGAGGAAGGAGACCTCGTCTTGAAAAAGATGCCACAACGACCATCCAAGCTGGAAACCATATGGGAAGTGCCATTATCATAGTAAAGAAGACAAGGGAAGCGTCGTACCATCTTGTCACAAAAGAAGGAAAGGAAGTGCCGCATACATGGAATGAAAAGTCTCTCAAGAAGTATTGTCCTTAACTGCCAGCTGCGACTGGTTAAAAGCCCGAGGATGGGCATGTATCCACACATTATCCTTAACTACCAGCTGCAACTGGTTAAATTCCTGAGGATGGGCATGTATCTGCACATTATCCTTAATTGTCAGCTGCGACTGGTTAAAAGTCCGAAGATGGGCATGTATTCGTGTGAGACGCCACGGCATAAACCTTATGCCAACTGTTTAATACAGGGGCTGCCATCGGAGAACAATAAAGCAAAAACTTCGCATCATGAATTCCCCGAAGAAATTTAATGCTACAATAGCAACCCAGGTAGATTGTGTTATAGCGTCCTGAAAAAGTTCCTAAGAGGATGACGATCCTCGGGATTGGCATAGGGCCCGTTGTAAATCATGACCAATCCCATGTGATTTTTTGCATAAAAACCCAGGTTAATTGCGTTATAGCGCCCTGGTAAGGAACTTACGAAGATTAAAAGAATCTTCATAAACAAATCCAGGTTGATTGCGTCATAGCACCCTGGCGAGGATTCATGAAAAGGACTAACCAGTGCCTTGTAAATTTTTGGCAAAAATATCAAGGGCTTTAGCAAAGATTATTTAGCCAACGGAAATTAAAATTTTCCAACATTACAGTCCTAAAGGGACTCGGGGCTGGCATGCAAAGATATCAGAATCTTCGCTCTGAGCAACAAAGCGATCGTACCATTTATCTATCCCGCGTATGGATATCAAAGTGTCATCTTGAAAAAATAAATTTATTCAAGCTAACAAAAGGAAAGAGAGAATCACACACGAGGTAGATAAAAAGATCGCATAGATCATCATTAGACTTTGTCACAAAAGTTGATCCATTACAAAAGGTTATAGATACATGAGACTTTGTCACAAAAGTTGACCCATTACAAAGGGTTAGACACATGAAAAAGGTAAAAACAAGGGAACTATGCCTGGCCTTTGCCCTTTGGATCGGGCGCATCTTTGGCGCTTGGAGCATCCCCAGCCCCCGAGGATTCCTGGCCTCCGGAGCTTTTGTGCTTGATGGCAGCGTCTCTTCGAGTAGCAGCCATAAAAGCATCTGAAAAGGCTCGACCTCGGGTAAGCCAAAACCTATTCATGAAATCTTTAATGTTTAGCCGGTGCTCCTGGGGTAAAACTCCAGATCGGTAACTATCAGGATACTTGGAGGGGCCCTTGTCGCCTTGGAGGGTACTCTTCCAGTGTTGGCAGCCCGTAGACTCCAACATCATTGAGTAAGCCATCACTACTCCCGTGGCTGACTCCGTTCCGTAAGCTTGGATACCCTTCGGCAAGACAAGAAGTCCATCCCGAAGCGAAGATAGCGCCTTCTTCGGGGCCGAAGGAGGAGAATCCATGACCTTGACCTTCCCAAGCTTGGCTAGCTCTTGGTGGGCCCGTTGAGCAATGGCAAGGGTCTCCGCGTTAGTACTTTTCAGAGTTTTTAGTAGCTTTTCATGAGTTACACGAAGGGTGCTGGACTCGGCGGAGATCTTCTCGTTGACTTTGCGGAGTTGGCCCACCTCCAACTAGGAAGAAGATAGTAGTTGTTCAAGCTCGAGAACTCGAGACTCCAGCTCGGTGATCCGCTCCCGCGAGGTACCAAGCTCTGCCCTGGTGGCATCTCGCTCAGAAAGTACTTGGGAGTGAGCCCCAGCCTCCTCCTCCTGAAGGGCCTCTAGTTCTCGGAACCGTCGGCGTTGGTCGGCCAAGACTTCTCCGGTGCGAAGAGCCAGCATCTTCGACCAGACAGCTCCCTTTAAAGTAGGTAGAGCATGGCAAGTTAGCAAGATTAAAAAATAAAAAAAAAGAAGAATAAGCACTTCGAGAAGGTTATCATGGAGGCCATAGAGCAGGGTTTCAGGTGGTACCCCTTCGCACAGATGCCCAACCTCGGGGATGATCGAAAGCATGTTCTCGACCAAGTTCTCCGAGAACATGGCCATGACCAAGGCAGGCGTATCCTGAGTCCCTCCCCTTGAGGGTGTAGGAACTGAAGGGCCTACGACGCCAGGGAAGGCCGAGGTTCTAGCCCCCGAAGTAGGGGCTGGAGGAGTTACCTCCTCTATGCCCAGGGCTGGAGGAGAAGATACCCCAAGTAGAGGAGCATCAAATCCCATCGAGGGAAGAGGGGAATCTTCTAAAAACAAATAAACAATAAGAATAGGTGAAGAATCGAAACAGTTTAAAAACATAACCAATAATACGGATACCTTCGCCGCCCCATATGTCATCCACGGCATAGGCACCCCCGGTGTGGCTTCCGGCTACAGTATTTCCCCCCACAGATACGAAAGTATCCTGGGGGAGAAGGGGTTGGCCCCCGCTCCGCCGGTGCCCTCGGGATCGTTCGATCCGTGGTGTAGGACATCACCCGGAGTAGGGGCTGGGGGCTAGAGGCTGAGGGGGTCTCTTCCTCACAGGGGAGGGTTCCTCCCGCTGAGCTCGCTACACCCGAAGGCCTCTGACCCCTTCGCAGTCATCATACCCTTCACTGCTCGTCCCCAGGGTCGGAGGAAGAACCTTGATAGGTCTAGCTGCAATTGGACGCGGGCCGCGGACCTTCTTTGGGGCTGGCGCATCACCAGAACTGGTGCCCTTCTTCTTACGTCTGCTGCCCCCTCGGAAAAAGGAACCTCGGTCTGAGTACTCGATTGATTTTTGTGGTCACCCCGGCGTTGGCAGCCCTGGCAATCTCCTCAGAAAGAGTGGGACCGAGGATGTACTAGACGAATTCTTCAGTCTGTTGAAGGGAGAGAGTAGAGCACCCACCAAGGGATACGCGTGCTCCCTCCTCTTCGATGACGGGGCTACACTCCCAGTCTCGTTGGAGCGGGTGGATCCTCGTGGCCGTGTACTCCTCGGCCAGTGCCCTCATGTTGAATCTTCGGGTAATCTTTCGAAGCAGCAACACTTGAGCTTCGTCAGAGCCATCCAGGGATACCTTGGGAGAACCGATGGTAGCGACCTCTCCCCGATGGTAAACCAAACGCTGGTCTCTCTAGTCCATCTTTTGGTAGTACCCGAATAACTTCCAAGATAAGCCCGGAGATCCTTCCCATTTTTTCTTGGTGGCCAAAGGAGGGAAGCAATCCTCGCGTCCTTTTTTAACCACGAAGTTGAAGCTTCCGAAGGGGATTCCTTGGCTCTTCCCCTGGAAGCGAACTTCATGGATGTGGGCGAAGACCCTTGCCGAAGGGACCCCTCCATGGCTTCGGATGGCCCATTCGAAGATGGCCATCCTCGCTATTGCGTTGGGGGAGAGCTGGCAGAGTTGGGCCCCGTACAAGCCCAAGATGTCTCTCACTAAGGGCACGCAGGGAGCGCGAAGGCCCGCATCGTGCTGGCAGATGAAAAATACAGCATATTCATTGCGTGGATTAGGGCTAGTCTCTTTACCGGGGCGGCGCACTTCCTCCGCCGCCACGCCGCAGTGCGATGCGATGGCGGCAATGTCCTTCGCCGTCACTCGCGATTCCCCTAGCTCCCAAGACAAGCCCCCATGCGCTTAGGTGGTCAGGAGACGCTTGGGCGCCATTGGAGGTGGAGTTTGTCGGAAAAAACGGGGGGAACAGTGACAGCGAATGCGGAGCAAAATAAGCTACGCACCAGCGACGAGCTCACCGGCGATGAGCAATGGCACAACGGCGGAGCTGCAGTGAGCAAAGAAGTGGATGGGCGCCGGAGCGAAGGAAGATCGCAAATCTCCGGAGCGGAGAAAGATCGCGAATCGCCGAGTGGAATGGAGAGCGTAAAAGAAATAACCCCCTGTCCATTATATTTATAGATTAGGGCGATCCACGGATGATTGACACGTGTCAAGATGAACTACCAGAATCCGAACCGTTCGGGGAAAATTTTATTTTTTTCTCGCTAAAAGAACCCCAAACGACGCACTAACAGGAGTTGACGTGTGGAACCCAGAATCACTGTACATGGGGCGTGTGGTTCGGAAAAACACTACTGTTGGGTTGCATCAACCGTCACAACTCATGGATTGCGGGCCCACCATAATAAATGCATCGTCCAAATTTCTAAGTAACGATAGCTAACTTTTCAAATTTTTAAGTGCCTTACAGAACTGTCTAAGATCTTCGGTATTTTCGCCATCGCATGGTGAAAAAAGGGTCGGTCTTCGGGTGGCAGCCCATCACCACACCGAGGCGAGTTGAGGCTGCAAGGGGCCACCTTTTTCGAAGATTACGGCAAAAATCCCGAAGATACGGTGATCGAGCACTAAGGGTCCGAAGACCTGGTAGATCCCTAAGGCATCCTCGGGTTGAGCAAAGAAGAGAGTCGAAGAATAGTTATCCGAGGATGCTTCCAAAGATCTTTTGGGGGGGAGCCAAAGAGAATAAGCTCTAGTGTGATCTTTCCATCTTGGGGAGACACTCGAAGTACTCTCCCAGACACGTCGACGACAACCACCTCTCATTCTTCTCCCTTCAGAATGCCTCCGTCACTGAACCTCTACATCAGCTGTGTGAATTCAGGCCTCTGTGCATAGGTGTGCACAAAGTCAGCGAAGTTCTTCGCTAGAAGCAGCTCCAGGCCATACTCTTCCGCGAGTGACTCGAAGTTGTTCAGGAGCACCAGCCACTCCGGGCAGTCGACGGTGTCCTGGAGGAGGAACTGTACTCGATGCCAAACAGAGGAGGGGATCTCTGCTCAGAGAAAGTGACGGAGTAGATGCTGTTCCCGAATTGCAGCCCTGCAGCTTCTTCTCTTAGCCTTGTCAAGATGACGTCGACGTCGGGCATTATAATTGTTGGCGATTCTTACGCCATTAGAAATTAATCCGCAAGCGGACGGATATCGCTTGTAGTTTTCACCCAGGAGTATTCCAAGGTATCGAATCCATAGGAAACGAGGGAGAAAGATAATTCTAATATCTATATTATTAAGATACCAACCAGCTAGCTAAGGGGTAAATACGATACGATAAATAGACCGGTGACACACACACACTAAGTAGAGTGCTACTAACGATCAGTGGTTCACTTAATATTCGTCATCGGAGCTCGGACACTCACTACCACTCTCTATCCTGAATTGGAATCCCGAATGGTTATGATCGTTTCGATTTGGCTCTATTGGTCCAAATCCGAACGCTGTGGGTTACGCACGAGATACTTAGTATCTACGGATGGATAGAGCTGTCACCACCTACCACATATACGTGGGCTCGGGTGTAAACCGAGTTAGTCCTAGTCTCGGACACCACGTCTGCTACTATTTCTAATCAACCTTCCTCGGATCCTAAGAAGATGATCTAGGTTCAATATCTAGCTCTCTAAGTATACGAGTGAGAAGCTAAACTGATTCCAGACGAATACAAGCTACCGGTAAGGCTAATCCACACAACTCATATAGTAGATATGCTCAATCTCAAATAAAACTCAACACAATATAAAATGAATGGAGTAGTCTTACTGAATACTTTTGGTAAACAGGAAAGGATACAAGAGCGTTACCCAAATTCCCGAAGACACTTCCGGAACTCCGAGGCTTCAGCTCGACTCGACTCTAACTCCCAACTAGTCTACTCTAACTAAAGAGCAACTCTAAATGAAATGGATAAAGTGAAGTGTGGTGGTGTGTGGTGAAAGTGAGGTGAGGGGGTCCTTTTATAGTGTTCCCGAGTCAATGGGAGGGTGCCACGGCATGGGACACTTGTCATCTTGCCACCCTCCGAAGGAGAATCCAAGGCGGCATCCGAGGTGGGTCGGCCGGCCTAGGGTGGGTCGGCCGGCCCACCTTTTTCATCATCTGGCCCTTCAATTCGGTGTAGATGCTCCATAGACGGTCTAGATTACTTCCCCAAATTGGTTTTGCTAGTTGATGCCGACAAGTTAGGAATCCAATGGAATCCTATGATGACTTGTGAACCACTCCCTGTTTCTGGATCAAACCGACTTGCATGGATGGTTGGGATGACCTCTAGGTGTGTTTCTTGGCGTGTAGGAGAAAAACTGAGAAAAATTGGCTAAAAGAAGGGGCTGGCCGACCTGCCTTGGGTCGGCCGACCTGCCTGGTCTGGTCCGGTCTGGCTCGTCGTCTTTCGGAACTCTTTTCTCCCTCATCCGAGCTCCAAATATAGCAAATAATATATGAGTTTCGATCGTCTCGACGAGCTCTTCATCATGGTGCAGTCCATTTTGTCATTTGATGAATTTTAAAATATGTTTATTTTAAACTCCATCTTTCGTCCGATTTGCATACGGACGATAAATCGTCCCTTCTTGTGCATGCCTGCAAAACATGAGACTACACCAAAACTCGTGAAACTCATTAATGTTAGCCTCAATGTAGTTTGAATTCCTTTATTTTGTAGATATGTTGACGGTCAAAAGTATACATAATATTACAAATAAGGACCGTCAATAATAATTCACACGCCCTGAATTAAAACTTTGGCATGAAGCTGAAGTACCCAACTCGATCTAGAAGATTGAATGCAATGTTGGGTTGTTTATACTCTTTTTTCCTTGGTGAATTTTCCCAGAAGTTTTCTCACATAAGGTTTTTAATGAGGCGAATCGTGCGCACAGTAAGCGTATGCTATGTACTCTTTCTCCGATTCTTTTTTCCCACTGGGTTTTTGGATGGAGTTTTGATGAGGCATATGCATCTCGCTGGCAAGGTCCAAGGGGGAGTGTTGGGAAACCGCCCGTGGGGGGAGCCCGGTTAGGCTCGGGCTGGCGCACGGCATGGTGCGGCTAGGGCCGGCCGGCGACTCCTCCACGGTGGGTCCCACGTTGGACCTGGCCAAAACCCTAAGCACTACTATAAAAGAAGAGTTGGAGCACCTATTGTATAACAGATCTGAGAAATAATAAAGAGAAGCTGCACCCTATATCTCTGTGTCCCCTGTGATTTAAATCATTCTCTATGATTGATTGTCCACGTTTATACCTCGGACTACACCCGGAAGCGAGGTTCCTCAACACCTCCTACTAAGAGAGATTGGGTGAAGAAGCTCCGATCTGCCCTTCCTAAGAGCTTCCACCCAAAAAACGAGGTCCATTTCTAACTTCATCTTTTTTTACTCTATAAGGAAATCAGTTAAATCATGAATAATGCAGATAAATCCACTTGTAGGTTTATAATTGAGGTTTTTGTTTTAAAATATGTGTTTGATTATGACCAAACTCGCCTAGACCAATTTTGTTCAATGCTTTACCGTTATTGTCTCATCGGTTGGCAGACATATCTAATTTTTAACATCATGCATTAATTAGTGTAATACCTGAACGAGGAAGGACGTGGAGTGAAGTGCTTTTTTATTATTTTTCTTTTCTCTTTTATAAAACAAACGTGGTGTCCCACATATTTTTGTGGCTAGATTCGTGTTAAATCATGCTCATCAATTGATCATACATGGTGGTATGTTCTCCAACCTCAATCTCATTACTAATTTCTATATTTTATTGTGTATTATTTATAGTTTATATGTACTCAATTAACTACTTAGATCAAGTGTGGTGGCTCCTTTCGCGTTTGTTTTGGGTTGTAACAACGTTTAAGAGACATTTTGAGCGCGCGTGAACACGCACATGCGCGCACAAACACGACACATATGGAAGTGCTTCTGAGACAAATCTATATGTATGTTTATTATCTGTCCAATATAAATAATTCAAAAGAACTTGGCTTTATAGTTAGTGACGGTTCTTGACTGTGTATTTTTGTTCTTTAATTTTGCTATGGGGACAATCCCTGTAAAAATGTTCTCATTCCTTGATAATGTAATTTGTCATTTGGTTTTGTAGGGGAGTTGCAGCACATCAGATGGCACACCCCTGAAGTTTCAAGAAAGGACCTGGAGAAAGCCCTAAATAAGATAGAATATATTATCAATGAAGTGCACAAAAGTTTGCAAATTCAAAACTTGTTAAGCCACCCCAACGTTGATAACATACGAACAATTGCTTCCAGTCCGTGTGCTCCAGTCAATACGGCCTCTCCTCCACCATTAGTAGTTGGCGGGGATGACGATTGCAGGAACATCATAGCTATGGTCCATGGCACAGTACTATGTGATGATCAGCAAAAATCAAAGTATTCTATAATTGGCATCCATGGCATCCCTGGTTCAGGAAAATCTACTCTTGCACAGTTGGTTTGTGAGCGTGAGGACAAGCAAGAGCAAAAGGATGGCAATTTCGACCTTGTTATGTGGGTTCATGTTTCTCAGAATTTTAGCATCAATACCATCTTCAGTGAGATACTTGAGGCTGCTACAGGGAACTCTTGCCCTCAGTACAGGAATCTCAACATGCTAGAACAGAAGCTGGAAGAGGCGCTGTATGGAAAACGGTTCCTCTTGACACTAGATGATATCTGGTACAATAGGGATGCAAGTCACCTCCGGAAGCTACAACAGATGCTTTCTCCACTGAAGGCTGGGTTGGCAAGAAGCAAGATCCGAGTGACCAGTCGAACTACTGATGCATTAAGGTATATGGGTGCTGCGAGATGTATTTCCATACCTGACATGGATAAAAATGTATTCCTTCAATTGTTCATGCATTATGCACTTGGAGGTGCAACCATAGAAAAGCAAAACCGAAGATAGCTCAAAAGGATTGGGGCTGGCATTGCGGAAAAGCTAGGGAGGTCACCACTAGCAACAAGAACAGTGGGTGCAAGGCTGCGCAGGAGACCATCTATCGACTATTGGAGAGGAGTTCAAGCTGGCGATATTTTTAGTGAGACCATGGGGGCTCTGTGGTGGAGCTATCAACATTTCGATGAGCAAGTCAGGCGATGCTTTGCGTACTGTAGTATTTTTCCCAGAAGATATAAATTGAAACGTGATGAGTTAGTAAACTTGTGGGTGGCAGCCATTAGTGGGTTGGAATTGGAAGATGTTGCTCGAGCCTACTTTGAAGAAACAATTAAGCCCAAGATGCTACTATCTCCCTAAATTCTACAAAATTTCAGCAGCACCTTCCTATAAATTGGACATCCACTCAGCAGACAAAAAAACAGAATTTATAGATCTCATAATATATCAACCAGCTTAATATTTCATCCACAATTCACAACCCCAAAAGCCATACCGCTAGTCTATTCACCAAAAGCTTACCTCAAGTGTGTTACTCAGTAGCGATACTAACCATGGGCAACCTTGGCTAGAAAGGGCGACCAACACCATCTCACATCATAACTAAACCTCGCATCCGAATACGAAAGGAAATACATAACCAGTTAAAAGTCTATATCATTATTTTATTTATTATAGGTCCACTGTTAGTTACTGATTATTTAATAGTGCAAGTGTGTGTGCAGCTACCCGCATGCGTTGCGACATCATCAAGTGACCTAAAATCAAAACAGAAAGAGCAAGAGTGAGTCCAGAACTCAGCAAGTATATAATAGTGATGGCATAGAACATGTTTATATGAAATCCGTAGCAACAGAACAACTTTTCAATCATAACCATGCTCATCACTGCAATGTATTATGCTCATATCTCATAAGCGTGTACCGGTACCGCTGAGTGCACATCCGTCGATGTCACACTCTACACTCCATCCCGTGGAGGTGCTCACCGAAGTGAATCTTTCCCGCCATCCCGTGGCGGATGCCTACCTCTGTAGGTCTTATCAAGAGCACGCCGGATTAGTCTTTAACTTTTTCATCGACCGGGCCTAGGGCTCATCGGTTTAGCTAGTTATAAGACTTTCTCACCGCCCTGGTTAGAATGCATGCTTTTCATGAATGTATGCAACATAAATGGGATAACCATCATTTCTCATCACATTCGATCACTCCTATCTAATCCATCCATTTAATCACTAATCCATCCTTGCTATCCATTCATTCAGCACTATAATTTCATTATTAATAAAAAGCAAAGAACAAATAGCATCAAGCTATCATCACCATCCTTGCAACCATTCATTGCCACTTTACTATCAATATTTAAATCAGACATAAATATCGCTTACCATCATTCAAGCACACATTATCACAGTTATCACGTCATATACTTGCCTTAACAACCTCGGAGACCGACGTGCGACGATGTCTTCGCTCCTGAGGCGGAGGTACCTAAAGTCAAGAAAAGGTCATATAACACATTTCAAACGGCCCAGAACACGCTAACCTAGCCTAACACTTAAATGCCCCAAATATGCAATTAGTTGCCGGGTTTGCAGCGAGTCAGATTTCAGGACAGCGGTCTTGCGAAGACCATAACTCTCAAACCGCTTGGCCGATTTTCACGTTCTAAGACTCGATGGAAAGCTAAGGACATGAACTAAATTTCATTCTATAGGGCCATCCTCCCGTTCCTATCAGAAATCACCTCAGACGCGGTTACAAGCTACTGCATATAGAAATTTTACCGCCAAACTGCAACTTTCAACACTAAAGCTCCCAAATCCATTCCATACCTAACCTAATCAACTCGAATAATAGCTAATTGCAGAGAGAGAGAGAGAGGATGCTTAGTTCGTTACCCAAAGGTGGAGATCTAAACCCTAGCTTTTCTCCTCTTCCTCCTCTCTTCCTCTTCTTCCTTCTTCCTTCCCCCTTCCAAAATCGGTTCCCCTACCACTCCCCACTGCCCAAACCGGCTGCTGCGCCGGTGGTTGAAGAGGCGGCGCTCTAGGGGATGGCGGCGGCTAGCTAGGGAGGCGACAGCGTCGGCTAGGATGGCAGCGTCTAGAGGGCGGCGGCTAGGGAGAAGGCGGCGGTGCCGGCGGCTAGGAGGAGCACGGTGGGCAGCACGAGCTGGGGGAGGAAAAGCACGGGACCAGAGGTCTCCTGGTAAGAGAGAGAGAGAGAGAGAGAGAGAGAGAGAGAGATGGAAAGGGCGCCAGTCCCCTTAATGGGGGCGGTGGAAAGGTTGGGCCGGCAGGGCTGGCCGGCCCATCCTCTTCTCTCTCTTTTTTTTCTAGCATTACATTAGTGGCAACCTCGTTTGTGCAAATAGGAGGACCACCGTGGCCGCCCCCGTGAGTATTATGTAATTCATGATTTGTTGCGTGATTTAGCAAAGAAAGGTCACGAATCGCCCCTACAGATTTCACCTACGACGGAAGATCGGGACCAAACTAATACGTACATGTCTTAAATCGAGGCGTGTGCATATCAAGTGGTATCAGAGCTCCACAATCAACCCCAAGAGTGTTTTGCACTTGTGTGCAAGGAAACCCTTTTCTCCACTAACGACTTACCCTCTACTTTGCCCAGTTCTGTTGTTTCCTTGCTACAGGAATTTGGAGATGTGTTCCCAGAAGAGATGCCAGTAGGGTTACCACCATTGAGGGGAATAGAGCACCAAATTGATTTGGTGCCAGGGGCGGCTTGCAAGTGATTGCTTTAGAATCGAGGATGGCTAGACAGGAGAATTTCCTCCGGATGTTCGCCATCTTTTCGTAGGGACTTATGATGGGTTGATTCATACTAAAAAGATTTGTGCATTGCGGAAATTACGCACACTGATAATTCGTAATCACATGTGGACAAGTTCAACTGGCCAGTGGTCCAGTAGTCTTGGTTCTAGCAAAATTGTAATTAAAAAAGAGGTCATTGAGGATATATTCATGAGGCTGATGAAATTGCGTGTGCTGCCTGTAGAATTCGGGGGAGATGATATGTTGTCAGTTTCATCATCTGTTGGCCAGTTAAAGCATCTACGCTATCTTGCTTTACGGGTTCCCTTCAGATGCCAGCTAATTTTGCCAAGAACCTTTTCGAAGCTTTACCATCTGCGGACCATGGATTTTGGTGACTGCGGAGATTTGGTGTATAAAAGCTTAATGCAGTATGGTATTACATAGTGGTTTTTTTTTTAAATGTAAACCGAGGAGAAAAGAAAACTAGTTGCTCTTCATAATCTGGAAGCAAAACAACCGATGAGTTTGATATGTACGTGAGCATATGATATAACAATGATTTCACCGTATATAATGCCTACCGCCAATCTTATCATATCTTCTCTAGCCATGTACTGCTTGCTGACAAGATTTATGTATTTGTAACAACCCAACATAACAACATTTTCAATTAATTGTAGAAAGACAACATACATAGCTATAAGTACCTTCAGTCGCACGAAGCTAATATATTTTTACTATCTGAAAACAAGGCTCGGGTTAATTCGTAAGAAAAACTTTATGTCCACGTTGTGTGTCACCAACCTGTTAATATCAAAATGTAGCAATTGATATTAGGAATGTACTCAGGTGTAATGCAAACATAGAAAAAATTGATCAAGACGGTGCTATATGGAGACAATACATATAGGACATGTGAATCAACCATAGTTCGTACATAGATCTTAACCACACAAAAGGTGCCAAAACTAAATGCATAAGTAACACATTATCAATTATTTTTAAAAAAACATTCAGCCACCTTGGAATATAAGAATTGAAGTGTGGTATATTTTTCCATAGCAATGTCCAGATGGAAGTATTGAGTTGCTTTAACCTCATAGGGAACGGTTGGAATTCATAATCGATTGAAAGAAATTAGACTGTTCACTCAAATTGATTCTGTAAAACACCATCCTGCGATGTGTTTACCATGAATCAGTGAAGATGCAACACAATACATTGTCAGTTAGTACCAATAGATTGCTCTAGTTGAACAACCTAGTCCTTAGCATAAGTAAAAATACGGAAATATGGTAAGCAACGTGTCGATAATTTAAGTTATTATTTATGGACTAAACAATGGTTGATCCTCTGGTTTACGTTGTGAAACTTGGACCTGTAAAGAGAAAGATGGCTTGGTGCTTGAAGGTGGTAAAACCTATCTGCCAAAGAGTTTTTCGTCCAATAATGTGGACACTGAAAACTGCAGTACTGTAGACACAAAATCTAATAAATAAGCAGGAACTCTTTTAAGAATGATTTGGTGGAGGCAAAGCCAACATTAGGTTGCAAACTACTAATTTAACAGGCTAGCACAGAAACATACCTTATTCTATGGGTCTGACCTGGAGGAACATAATTTAGATTATGCATTTGCTTTCTTCTCACACAGGATACATAACAGAATTGAGCACAACAGTTCAAGCAAGCTACCCTTGTGTGAAAGATCTTGTCATAATACAGCGAGGTCATCACCTGAACTCTATAACCAAAAGAATGAAATCTAGGGGGTTGGAAGAAGGGGGCATGCAAGAAATTGAGAACCAACTTTATTGTCATGGTCAATATATAGATAGTAATGGAAAACAGAGACCTGATTTATAAGAATTCATTGGTTCCTTTCACTATCTGCAATGGACAACATAAATAAATTTCAGGGCTGCTGTATTCAATCTATAAAGAAAAACGTAGTTTATATAATAAAGAAGCAATGCACTGGAATAATGCAGACCCAGGAATACTCAAAACAAAATCGAAATACAAAACTGAATATGGTCATCTGGTTTTACACGTGTGGAACAAAGCTATCTGTCATGCTCAAATGATAAAACTGGCAACAGTACGGACCACAGAGGGTATTGTGTCCAATAAACTACATGAAACCTGGTCACAACAAAAAAGGAAGCGTCACAGGTAATTAGATATTGTATTAAATGTAACCTATGGTAAACCTGAAATGAAAGAAAGTAATCCAATAGAAAGTGAATTTCATTTGGTGAGCGCTATTTCGCAAGATGAAGCATTAAACATAATAAAGACAAGTCACATTGTAAATGAAGAAGGATTGGGCAGACCAACCAAACCAGAACAAAATACCAACAACAGGCTAGTAGGGGAAAATTGATATAAGCTTTACAGAAAGGTAGAAACCAAAAATCGTAGGTCAAGTTAGTTTAAATAAAAGGTAAAAGATCTAGTCATAGTACCTAAAAACATTTAGAACCCCGCATATGTAAATACAACCGCTGTAAATACAAAAAAGAAGATTAGATTAAAAAAAAGCTATCAAAAAAAGGAAAGTTACATTACCTTCTTTACTGGAAATTGGAAGATCTAAATGATTTGGCCAAGCATTCAACCCCATTTGCTGGTTGTACCTACGTTTGTTTGCGAAGCATGTTGATCTAAGCAAGGAAAGAAAAATGCAGACTAAACCACCAGTAAGCAATAGAACATTAAACAACCTGCATATTTTAAGAGGCAGTAGATAAAGACGAAGATTAGGAAAAAAACAAAAGTTAGAGAGGTCAGTTACTTCACAAAATTCAGAACTTAGCAGCAAGGAAAGGAGAGGAAGCTGGTGAACTGACCAATAACAACATGCAATTTGTCACTGCTATGTAAGCATTTTTCCGATGATAGTGACAAAGGAGGTACGTTTATAAGGAAAAAACTTGAACAAACATGTATCCGTAACTATGTAAGGTTCTAAGAAAATAACAGAAGTAACCAAAAAAGTGCTATTGGTGGCATGTTTCTTGTTTGTTAATCAGATTGGTCAGCATCGTTTTTTAAGATAAATACAAACCATTTTGACATGACATAGATGCCAGGCACTTCTATTTAAAATGCTCAAGAGTCATACGCACAAAGCTGTGGAAGCCAAGGTTTATCAACTCCTCAAAGTAATGACATACGTAATTTATAAAGATATCTATGTATAGAACTAAAAGATCAGAAGAGAATACAGTTGGGAACTCACCCCATGCGCTTGCAGATCCTTGTGTTTCAAATTGCCTAGCACAAAAGTGAGGCATTAGAGGAACAAGTTTATAACGATGCACAATCACACGGCTAGAGTGAGATGGTTGGTATATATATCTGCATTTGCTGAATATGTGTAAAGAAATTACAAATCAGACCGCACAGTATTTACCCATTCAGAAACCGTTCTCTGTAGAGCAGTTGTGTAGGAGTGCATTCACTTGGAACAAGCACCAGTCCATGGATCTCTCCTTGGCAGGTATCTTGCTTGTGATTATTATTCGGTTGTAACCCTATGCAATATCCAAATACTTTTGTAAGTACCGCACAAATTTGATGATTTGGACACATATATAAGATCATGAAGTTGTACCTTAGCCTCTGAACATATGGTTTGGATTACTCTGGTTGCTTCCTGAAGCTCTTCTATCTGTACCATTGTAAATCGACAGTAACAATAAGAAGGCACCGAATTTTTTGGGAATATAATGCAAGTACTAAGTGATGCGAATATACTAAATAGGATAGATTTCTGATAAATATTTACCATTTGAATTATAATGTCATTACGTTGCCCAAATTATGTTTGCACAAAATTAAAGGCCGCATAAAAAAAAAGAACACGTATTCAATTGAAGGTGGCAATAGAAAAGGAAAGGTAAAGCAAGACCAAACACGATCGTCCTAACTAAACAGACACGGAAAATGGAGCGTCACCAAGAAAAGACGTCTATGAAGGCAAGAGAGGAAAAACACTAAAAGCAACAATAACCATTCTGTGTACGAAGGCAAGAAAGGAGAAACGATAAAAGCAACAATAACCATTCTGGCATAACAGCAGCGGTGCATTATACATTCGGCATGTGAAAGAATAGCAAGCCAGGCCTTCTAAATGGATTACACCTAAAACCACTGTAATATGACACATCTATATCGTTAGACATATCTATCTGAAGAAGAACCACAGTTCTATGTGTGCACCAGCGTGAAAGATGGGAACAGATCAGGTACGGCGCAGGCTCCAGGCGTAAGCAGAGCACACTGTTGGTAGCCGAAATCTTACTCTCATCGAAAAGAGGATGACACTAGGAGTTGAGACAATTTTCTGGTTTATTTCTCACACAATGCCATGCCAACCTGAGGGGTTGGGCTTACATACTTATAGCTGGCCAAGGCAGCCAAGCATATACCGAGATGCTAGTCTAAGATGCTAGTCTAGTCTAAGATGCTGTCCTCTAAGATGCTAGTCTAAGATGCTGTCCTAGATGCTGTCCTAGATGCTGTCCTCTAAGATGCTAGTCTAAGATGCTATTCTAAAGGCCACAAAGACCACAAGTACAAAGACTTATTCCATCACACACGAATCTCGCCAGGGCATGAAACAAATCCACGTTCGATAAAAGCAACAAACTAATTTAGCCCTGGAGGGAATGCTGCAAATATTGATAGGCTACGAAAGAGGACTGCCGTCCCACGCGAGTACAAATAGACAGGAATCGCCATATTAGGCACAGAAACCAAACTCACCGGGTAGAGGAGGCGGCATAGAGTGGCCGGCACTGGCAGCATCAGACGGCGCCCAGAACACGAAGAAAGGAAAGCAGAGGAGCATGGGAGGGCGCCGCAGGGAGGGCCAAAGCAAACCCCGGCCAAGGGCGGCGCGGGGTAACGCGCTAAGAAGGGAAGAAAAGAGGAGGCCGGTAATGGCGACGCCATCGGGGAAAGAGAGGCAGAGGAACGGCAGGGCGGCGAGAATGGGGAGAGGACGATAGCGGCGGCGAGAGGAAGGAACCCTAGAATGGTGCGAACCAACCAAAAGGACCGCGGGTTGAGCGCGGGAATAACGCGGGCGCTAAACAGGAAAAAAAACACCGGCAAAGTAGAACACCAAAAGGAGCTGAACGTGAACTCGGCAGGACTGGAAAGCGAAATAAAAAAATGCGAGGACCTCTCTGCAAAGCCGTCCCCCTGGGAGGGCCGGAGCGCGGACGGGCCGACTGGACCACACGCGCGCGATCGGACGGCTGGAGCTAGCTGGGCGACGTGGATCAACCAGAGCGCGAGAGGACGCGTGTCGCGACGGCGTGAACCTGTGAGGACGCGTGTCGCGACGGCGTGAACCTGCTAACGCGTTGTATAATAGAATGATAATATAATATATAGATAGATAATAATAAGCGCGTCCCGGCGCGCCGTAGTTAACCCTGCATAAAAGGAAAGAGAAGGATAGAGTGAAGGAATCCAATACTGATTGGACCAAAATTGCTAGATAGCTTTTAAGTTGAAAAGCTAGACATCCTCAAAAAGAGACTTGGAAAGGTAAAAAATATATTTAATTTTTAAAGTTTTTCCAAAAGGGCCATGAGAAGTCTAAAAAAATAGCTGTAAAGCATCATTTCGTAAAATGGGTACAAAATAGCAAATTTTCAGCAACAGGATTTTATTTTAATTTAAGGCTAATCAAATAAAGCCTAAGAGAATTGGAGATGCAAAAGAACTCTAAAAAAAGTTTTTTGTAGTAATAGTAATTCCTGTTACATCTTTAAGAAGAAAGGGCACAACATATAATATGGTTCTTTTTTAACACAGGGAACAACACATTTCCTGCCTTTGTTAGCAAGAGTCCATAGTAGGAATATAAAACGGGTACAATATGATTTTTAATTGAGGCATCGATGGAAGCTTGAATTCTAAATGCTTTTTACCTTTCAAAAAATGAAATGATCTGTAGGTACTTCCTGATTTATGCTCTAGTGGAAATATATATCGATGCAACGCTTTATGTAGCTCTACTTCGTGCCTTATCTAGGCTGACAAAATGACATACTTTTTTAGTCCTGCATGTATAAAAAAAAGAATATGTCAATTAGTTTTTTTATGGGAAGCATGAAGCTAACATAATAATAAATTAAATTTAGAGGTACTTTCCCTTTTTTTCAAACAAAGAGCTATGCTATTCACAACGGCAAGTTATAACCCCTTCCCACTTAAGCATGAGCCTTCTTACGCTGAGTATTAGCCAAACAATCATATTATACAGATAATCACCGTTTTTGGCAAGGGAAGAACCACGTAGCCTCTATGAAGATAGCCTCACAGTTAGCAGGTTTCATGTAACAAATTAGCAATTTTTTATTGGGATGCATTTTTTAACCACCAAAACAATATTACTATAAGCTAGCATGCTCTATGTTTGTCAAACCTATCAATCTATTTGTTAATTATGCTACATGTGCAATCAACACATAGTTTTGTTAGAACAAAATATGCCCTCCTGCATTCTAACTAAAACAAACAAATGTTTAATACGAAGGCATGGCCATATGAGTATATAGGCAAAGACTGAAGTAGTCTTGGGCTCATAAGATATACGATCACATTTATAAGGCAAGAGGCCATAGCTCCAAAACATTCAAACATGATTAACTATATCCTTTGCGATCCAATACCTTTCTTATAACCTCTACATTAAATAAACTAAACTATCTCAACTCAATTGGCGATGAAATCCCAACTCCTAAGGGAGCAAGCAAAACCAACAATATACTATGTACCGCAAATACTATGAGCAATTTGTACATCCAAACTTTGTTGCACTGCATGATTATTATTGAAACTGGGAAAAAAAATAGGGAATGATCATGACAAGGTTACATACCTTCGCTGGTTGAGGTTAAATCTTTTTCATCATCAAGAAACATAAGGCACCTAATAATGAAAATCAGAAGGGTTGTAATGTCTGAGCAGCTGTTTGCCATCAAATGCTCACCTAGCAGCAAAAAAAATTTGTCATTTTAAGAAAATGTAGAACAAAATATTGCCCATCAAAGATCTAAGGCTGATCAATATCTATTAATGCAACATTGCTGTTAATTGAGTAGCTGTTTGTAAATGGGAAGAAAAATTAAATGAGATCCAGTTCACAATACTTAGTCGATGGATGCGAAAGCATGATAGCATGAGATCCGCAAGACACTGTGCTGATGAGCTATATAGTGGAAGCATGTGCAAAATGAATGACAATACCCAATGCATCAATCAATAAAATGTGTCTTGCTAAAACCAGCCTAACACTATGAATTTACTATCATAAATCGAACGTTAAGAAAGCAATGAAATAATGTATTACTCAACGTCTTAAGAGGGAATGAAAAGGTTCATGGTGTTCAAAACCAGCAAGTTATGTGAGCCCTCCAAATCGAAAATATGAATAGCTGCTTCAGCTGAGAAAACGTTAGGAACCACTATCATCTTGTAACAGATAACTCCATTTTCTAGGTGGCTGAACAAAAAGAAATGCATGAACGCACAGGGTTGAAGACCATATATGGCTGCTGGCTGCTCTCGGCAGTTGTAGTATACAAAACATGGGAGCAAAATATTCGTTTTTTGTATGAAGCATGGAAGTAAAATATTTGTTTTTTTGCAGGGCAATCTAATTTCACCTGAAAAGAAAGCATGACAAGAAGCATGATGCGCCAAATTCTGGTGCCAACAAACCATACAAATGTATGCTCAACGCTATTTCGAGCCATGTGCTGAAAGAACAATGAATCAATGGAGATTCCAGGAGTTTCTAGATAGGAACACCCATTAGACAATTCTTTTAAGCATGAAAGCAGTGCGCTAACAAAATTCAATAAATCTAACCAAGCAGCAAAATATATACCTGCACTCGTTTGTCCGCAGCACTCAGCACAACCTCATGCTACTATCAGTAGCAGGCATGCATCAAATAGAGCAAATGAACATCGAGAATTTGTTGGAAAATTGCACGAATTTCCTACTGAACAGAAACACAGATGAACCGTATATGATATAGCATAGATAGCTTCTGAAATAGAGTAACACTCATTACAAATTTTGCAACTGTGAAATCCAACAATTTTGCAAACGTTGCTGATCAAAAATAATCTTTGAAGAACATAAAGAGAACAAGCTTTTGGAAATGAACAGGCAAATGTACTGATCGAAATAAATAATGCACAAGATAGGCACCAATCATACAAATTGAAGAAAAGAAAGCACCTTTGGAAGCTATATAGTTGGAGAACATTATGCATCTGTGCAGTCATCAACAATAGTAAAAACTCAATAACACAGAGTATTTTAAGCACACAAGAAAGCTAGCACATATGGTCAGAGCGCAAAAAATATAAACCAATGTAGCTCCAGCCACGACATGCAAAACTCATAAATCAACATCTCATAGGTAATGCCTATACAGTGAGACAACGAAATTATCTAGCAGTGAAGCAGTAACCATATGCGGTGTTGGCGAATAAGAGGAAATCAGCCGGCAAGAAGAGAAGGAACTGCGCGGTTCGAAGGCATGGCTGTGAGCAAAAAGAGCAGTGGCCCGGCATCAACCTAAGCCATGAACTATCAACAAATGAGCACATCCAAATTAAGCAACGACGGCCAGCGACCGGGGAGGTGAGAGCAGGCAGCGCTGGGAGGAAGGTTGGAGGGCAGACCAGGAGAAGCAGACAGCGACGACAGCATCAACTGGCGTGAATGGGAGGGCCGTGGCCGATGGCGTCGCGTGGAGGAGATAGGAAGCCTTGCCTCTGGTCGAAGTATTTGTCATACTAAAAAGGAGTATAAATGCAATATTATTCGCTCATACCGCCGCTGAATGGAATGGTTTAATTGGTCCAACATACCTGCCCAGGATTAAATAATTACCAATTTGATGCAGCACAGCATAGTAAACGAAAGGAGTAATAAGAAGTGAGAAGGACAGAGACACTTCCCAACCAGAAAGCAAAGTTCCTACTGATGGTATACTCTGTGTAAGCGAGCTCTAAGATCACATCTTTAGAATAAAATCCAGTTAGAAAAGCAAATGCAATAAAAGATAAGCTGCCCATGAGCATCATGGCATAGGTCAAAGGAAAGGAGGAGGCAAGCCCCCCCATCTT
>SPJY01020995.1:788830-833825 GCA_005191435.1 Raddia distichophylla
GCTCTATATGCAACAATATATAATCTGTAGAACAGACCTTCAATGGCATTTGGAAAAATAATTCTAGACCACATGCATGTGAAATGAGCAGAAGCTAATTCGATCATGTTTCAGTTCAGCAGAAACTATTTCATTGATTTAACCATGTGTTGTAGATGAAATGTTCAGCAATGCGATAGCACAAATTCAGGCTTGCTTGCTTTAATTATGTATTGTTGATTTAACCATGAGGTGTCGTAAGACCTGAGCATGTAGCAGATGATTCAGCCTGAAAGCCGCCACTCAGTGCAGGCATCCTGCTCCACAGGGGGCCGACGCAGGGCTGCCTCAGCACCGCCGGTGGGGAGCTCGGCGGGGTGGAGAGGGAGGACCTACCTGGTGAGAAGCATGACAAGGCGATCGGCGCCGACGGCGACGTCGATCTGCACCTCGTTGCTGGAGACCACAACCCCCACGGCGAAGCCCCCCGTCTTGGGGTCGTGGAGGAAAGGCATCGCAGTCCGCGCTAACCTGGGCGGCGTTTAGCAGGCAGACGAAGCCGGCAGGGAGCGTGCCGTCGTCAAGATGCACGGATCTGGCGGGCGGGTCCGGTCGAGACCGGCAAAAGAATGGAACGGCGCCGACGGCTGAAAAAGGGGAGGCAGGTGGGAAGAGCATCACCTAATCCGGGCACCCATGGTAGAAGGGAAAGGAGGCAGAGCCATGGCGAAGGTAGTTGTAGACGAATCTGTACAGGCAAGGTCGGTGCCGTCGCTGCGGAAGAGGGAACGCAGCTAGGGTTACCGGTGGCGTCCGCCGCCGCCATGGACGAATCTGGCCAGCCGGAGGCGGTTGTTGCGAGATCCGGTCCCCTGGAGGCCGAAGCCACCAGATCTAGCATCGAAGGGAGGCAGCGCAGGCGACGTTCGAGGGGGCCGGCGACATGGCGAACGGGTGGGGATGGGAGGCAGAACAAAGATGAGTCGTTGCGGCGAGAGCAGGGGGGCGGCTGCAGTGGCTCGGGCGTTCGACCTATATTCATTAGCAAAGACGGTTAATTTCCCCACAACTCCAGATGTATCTACAAAGCCAAAAAGAGGTCGCACGCGAGGAGCAAAAAACCTGAGGGGCGTGGACAGAAATGTACACGGGTGGAGAAGCACTGACCAGGGGCCGTTCCGCGAATAGATGGGGACCCGACCATAAATTCGTGAACTACGAGGGGTTTTTTGCAAACCCGTCCCGCCCGGGAAGGCCTAGATCGGACGCTCGGGAGGCTGCCAGCGATGCGCGATCCGACGGCGCCGAGTCTAGGGGCGACGTGGCTCGACGAGGAGCCGGGAAAGCTGACGTGGCGAGCCCAGGGCCAGCGATGCGCTAAGCGCTATAAATAGCGAAGCTAATAGATTATAGATGTGCAATTTCCTAACACGTGCGTAGATGCAGTTTCCTCGATTGACCATAAGTTGATTTCAATATGTGCATCCTCTCCTTTCTCTCTTCTATGTCATCTCCCCCCTGTCTTGTCACATGGATAGGCCAACAAAATTTAGCTCACAACTCATGCCTCGCTCTTTTTTTTTTTAACTTGGTTTAAGTCCACAAGCTCGTTTCTGCCGCTTGTGCACTTTGACAAGCTCGAATTGAGACAAGGTAATCTTGCTCAGAGCTTACATGTGGCTCGTGAGGTTGTCTGGGCAGCCCAGAATTTTCATTGGCCAAGCTAACCGGTGATCCAACCCGTCTCCTTCAAACCCCAAGAGCATCACCAGTATGATCTCTGTATTTCATTCTTTATATCCCTTCTTTATATCACTATTTATTTCCAATATTTCCATCATCTCTATCAGAGTCTTTATTCTTTATAGAGATCCTTTAGAGAGTCTCCAAACCCTAGCAGCCGCTACATATTCCACAGCCCTCATCATTTATCCATGAGTTTTATTTAGATTAATCTGTCGTTACAGTTTCGCCGTCTATCGGTTTACAAAACCCTACCTTGTAAACTTGATCTGTAATCAGTAATTTTCATATTGCATCTACCGTATTCTTGATCGTGCTTTCAATTCGCATACAGGAATAGGCCTTTGTGGCAAGGTCAACCGCGTCTTAGCAAGGTTGGTAACGAACGGAAGAATGGTGTAACGTTTGCTGGTTTTAGACATGTCCTAATTAGAAGCCGGATCAAGTCCAATTCGTGAGCAATGTGAGTAGTTGGGCCTAAGAATGCCGAGGAGGTGGAAAGACGTCTTTCTTGAGTATGTCTTCATGTAGTGGAGGTGGCCACAGTGGAGGTCGAACTTTTGGCGGCAACGACACATTATCAACATGAAGACGTACTTGTTGTCGGCTTGTACGTCCTGGCCATGGTGGTGGTCGATGAACCCATGCAGCCATAGACGTTATAGTACGTGCAAATGTAGTAGTGAATGTTGTGAAGTGTCGCCAACTTGTTGATGTCGATATTGAGGACGGTCTTGTTGATGAAAAGCTCATCAATAAAAAACTTAACGAGGACCATGCTATGAAAGAAATTGATGCTAAATTCAATGATTGATCACATACTTGATGTGCATGGTCATATCACATTGTTTTAAGGGCATGCATGCCTGGATTTTGTAATAATGGCCATGTTGGCCTACGCATTCTGATTCTGTAATAAATATTATGTGATGATGGTTATGTTCTAAGTCTGGTTATCTATATGTTCTAACTAATTGATGGCTGTCGCAACCCTAATTTTCTCCATTTGCTCCTCTCCTCTCCTCCGACATGTGCTCTATTGTAGGAAGACCCCCATTCTTCGAAAAAGTGAGGCTGTAATCCCGAAGATACAATAAGGGGACCCAGCTATATCCCGAACATCAAGTGAGGCCAGGATCGGGGGTGCGGGCCCTAAGGCCTGCACATGTACATCTCCCTCATCTGAAGATGGGAAGGATCTTTGGAGAGGTCCAAGGCCAGGAGGGCCAAGACCGAAGATAGGTCGTTCTATCGAGGACCCTGTTATACGAAACCAGGAGATATCTGAAGACCCCTCTATGATCACCTGAAGATAGTCTTCGTCTCCTTGGTGCCTATAGGGCGCGTCAAGAAGGTGAAGCCAAAAGAGCAAATTGTCCTGGGAGGGCCACCTACCTGCGGGCTCGATGTTGGGCGTGTATCCCCAGGTGGCCCATGAAGACTAGTAGAATCTAGGGCTGAATGGGTTGATCAGGTCTTTTGTATAATTGTAACAAGTGTGAATGTAAAGGATCGTCAATTTATTGCCAATGATTCGGGAGCAGGGTCAAAGGGGTCTTTCCGCATCTTGGTGAAAACCATATGCCCTGCCCCCTATAAATAAAGGAGCTCTCACTTGAGGAGGGCCTGATTCATTCTTAGGAACACAACAGCAAACGAAGTACCAGTCAAAGGTGCAACAGGAGTTGCGACAGGAGTTATCACGACGAGTGGAGGAGTAACCAAGTGGAGCATAGACAAGTGTACACCAGGAGAGCGATAGAAGGAGGCGAAGTAGGCATGGAAGATGAAGGCAAACCCGAGGAGGGGCCAGATAACCTCTAACAAACCCTCCCTATAAGGCCGAAGTCGAGTCGAATGGGGGAGCCGAGGAATCATGAAGTACCAATACCTGCACAAGGCCCTTGACAAAACCCACCCACCCACCTAGAGCAAACACAAAGGCTGCGACCAAAAGGGGTAACCTTCGCAAACCATCAGCACAATGATGAACATCTTTAACAAAGACTAGCACTAGAACAATAAATCGAAGACTTAAGAAGAAAATTGGCAGCAGCGCGACCACCACCCCAATAAAATCAGCGAAGGCAAAGTGAACTCGAAGGATCCTAGGCAGAATCATTAGCCACATACATCACACCAAGTACATACCGAAGAGAGCGTGGAGGAGGGGGCCTTTGATGGTTTCCTCAGAGCAAAAAGATGGTTGGACAACTTCAAAATGCCAAGCATCAACAAATTTGCTAGAGACACCGATCAAATGAAATTCCTCGAGGTGTACGAAACTGCGGTTGAAGCTGCAGGGGGAGATGAGGATATAAAAAGCAAAAAGTTTGCTCCTCGCCCTCAAAGGAGCAACATTGTCGGGGTTTACGTCATTACCGTCGGGATCCATTCACTCTTGGGAGCAGATAAGAGAATCATTCGCCAACAATTTTCAAGGCAACTATATCGCAGGAATGCGGGAAAGCAACCTGTTCGCGCTGAGGTAAGCGAAAGGAGAGTGTTCGGGATTTCTATAAGAAGTTAGCGAACATGCGTTGGCAGAGAAGAACAATCAGTGATTCCACCATTATAAACACATTCACAGTGGCACTTCAGCCTGGGACCTTGTGCCATGAGTTAACTAGTGCTCCACCAAATACTAGTTCGGAATTGTAAGACAGGGTGGAAAGATACACCAGAGGAGAAGAAAATCTAAGGAGAGAGGCGCTAGTAAAGAAAGAAAATCATGACAAAAAAATAGAAGAGAAAAGGCAATGACAAGCAACAAGGACGCCAACAGTTAAACAAGAAAGTGCACCACATTGAAGAAAAGCAGAAAGATACTCGAGGAGCTGAACAAACTAGGAGAGGTCAGCAAAGGCCAAAATATTGTGCCTTACACGGGGAGAATCAAACCCACAATACCGAGGATTGCAGAAACATCATTAATCAAAAAAACAAATACATAAGAAGGCCAAAACAAGGAGAGGGGCAGCGTGACCAAAACCAAAAGTGGCAGAACAATTATGGGAGAAGATATGAATACAACAGAGAGAATGGGAGAGAAGACAGGAGGAACAGAAGAGAAGAAGGGAGAGACATAAGAGAAGGAAAAGATAGGAGAAACGAAGACAGACGTAGGACGTCGGAGAGGGTGGACAATGTAGACTAGCCTCTGCAAGAGCAAAGGAGTGATGCACGTCATATCTGGAGGATCCTCGGTGAACTTGTCGTCAAACAGGCAAAGAAAGCAATACCTTCGGGAAGTGTCACATGTGTCGTCTACACACCCACAAGCAGTCGCAATCACATTTGATAGCACAGATGCAAGAGGAGTTCGTTTCCCTCACAAGGACCCTTGACCGTCACAACTGAAATTGCAGGATTTCATGTGGAGAGAATATTGTTAGATGGAGTAAGTCCAGCTGACATAATATTCCTGCCAGCATTCAAGCAGCTAAACATACTCGAAGACAGAGTGAGACCCTCGCATCTACCCTTGATAGGCTTCGGAGGAGAGCCAGTATCAACAATAGGTCAAATCACTCTGCAAGTATCATTACAACAAGGCCGAAGGAGGGTCACAAAGTCCATATGCTTTAACATTATGGATATGGAATACAGGTACAATGCAATCTTCGGGAGAGGAATCATCAATTTCTTTCATGCCATAATACATCACAAGTACCTATGCATGAAAATGCTGGTGGAAGGCGAAGAGATCATCGTGCGAGAAGACCAGCAAGAAGCAAGAAGGTCAAAAATCCAAGCAACATCGAAGGAAAGGCCGGTCCAAACAATGCAGAGAAATGATCCTTTGATAAGCCCAAAGGGGTGGCAGCCAAAACCAAAGCCGGAGGGAAATACAAAAAACACCAATTAAATCTTGAAAGTCTAGGCAAGCTGGTGACTTTAGGAGCCCAGCTATCAAGAGGAGGAAGAAATAATGCAAATATTGAAGCAAAAAGAGGATATCTTAGTATGGGTCCCTGAGGAGTCAAAGGGTGTCACGCGAAGTACACTTGAGCACTCACTAGCAGTGAAGCACGACGCCAAGTCTCAGAAGCAGAAACTTCGGAAAATGTTGGGAGAAAGAATTGAAGCGGCAAAAACTGATGTCTAAAAACTCCTTCGGACCGGGGTATGTGTGGTTGGCAAACGTCGTCATGGTGCAAAAATCTAATGGTCCTTGGCGTATGTGTGTTGATTTCACAAATCTAAATAAGGCTTTCCCAAAAGATGATTTTTCGTTACCGAGAATTGACCAGCTTGTGTCCTTGTTCTTATATTATTAACTGCTTAATTAATGACTGCTTAAAGGCAAAAGAATTCTTTTACTAATGATGCCAATTATCCACGTCTATTATTTACCTTGTATACGTCTATCTCGTGACTATGTAATAACAGTGGACTTAGTAAGATAGTAATGTATAGGGAAAGAATAGTATTAAACATGTCATTATTTTACTAATGTCATTATTGTATACGTCTATTGTGTACCATCGGTACTCCCCACCGAGCCGCACGGACATGTTTAAGTGCTTAGACCCTATTCTTTCCCTTCAACCCAAAATTTATACCTAAGGACCCTTATCCAATCCTGCCCCGGCCAGTCCACGTAGCTTATGTTGTGGTGATAGGAACCATCAAGGATGGTCAGTGACTTACCACTGTGTACCATAGGTACACCCGTACCGACGGTTATCCAATCTTGTCCCAGCCACCCACAGTCTCCTGGCGGTTATCCAATCCTGTCCCGATCGACCCCGCCGTCGTCTGCGGTTATCCAATCTTGCCCCGGAAACCTACGGTCCCATACGCGACATAAAGTTTGGGCGGCCTAACCCCCATGCTTCCTTCTTACACCGTAAGAGCTCATCATGACATCTCCATGTCTAGTCCCATCCATCCATCACAATCATCCATCACATCCCACTGGAATGCCAGGTCCCAAATTTATCAAAGTCAAGTATATGATATATGTGTCGGTGAATCTCGGTTCACCGTTCCGGGTTACAAGACCCATGTCATAAAGTGGGGACCTAAGCATAGCTAGTTTTACCAGACCTAAGGGGTCTAAATCATTTTATTTGTTCTCTAAACCAGGTTGTCAATGGAGTGTGATGTACAAGGTCATCAATAGGAAATCAATGAATAATTGACACACGAAGGCAATATCAATATTGGTAATAAATTCATCAATGAACATGGCATGATACATCATGATTATCAAGAGGGTATTTGATATTTAAAGAAGCATGCAATTTGATTATTTAAAGGAAATACTTTTAAAACCGGGAATCAATATGCATAAATAAGGTTTAACTCGCACTAGGTAAAGTAAGGTTCTCCCCCTAATAAAAGTAAACTTTCTATGTTTGCCCGAACTAGGAAGGGTCCCTAGTCCTCCCTAATATGAGAAAACATACTTAAGATAGAATGTGAACTCGCCTTGATTCTCATAGTAGTAGCCCTAAGGTGTTTCGAGTCCTCGAACTCCCCTTCGGTTCCCTCTACGTCTAATGTACGGAGGTGGCCAGAACCAAATAAATTCAAAGTGCATAAAGTGCAATATGATGCATGCCATGCAAGGCACAATCATATATAATCGTAGGACTAATTTTACATGGTTGGGATCTTATTTATTTTTATCAAGAAAATTCCATGAGCCTTCTCTACTTTACTAATAAAGGCACTATTATCATTAATCAAATATTCACTAGAATTGATACACATGAACTACAATAGGGTATTATAAAAATCATACCATGCAAAGCCTAATTTATTATTGAGTATAGAATGGATTATTTCAACAAAATACCTCTCCTATATTATGTCATTATTTAAATAGAAACTAGTGCACCCAAATTAAATTATATAATCCAATATAAAATTCTAGGTTTATTTTAAGTTGCATGATCGAATTGCTGCATATGTTTCTCAAATACTCTTTTAGATTTATAGGATTAGCTATGGGCTAATTACCACTTCATAACTTTAGCTTTTTCTTTATTTTACCTAAGGGTATAACAAAGTGTTTATGATTTATAAATCCTTATAAATCATTGGATGCATTTTTATAGGTTATTACAAATTCCAGAAACACATTTCTATGGATTGAAGTGCTATGTTTATTTTTAATCCTATTTTTGGATTTTAGACATGGAATAAACCACCTTAAATGAGCTACTAAAATTTTTACAGAGAACAATTCAATAGCAAGTGGTAGCGCTAATATTTTTTTAGGGTTCAGTACCATTTCTAGCATTTTCCCTATTTTTTCACGAATTATCTAGCTCATTTTCTATTTTTAGAAAATCATATTCATTTTCAAGAATAAAATAAAATAAGAAAAGGGATAAAACCCTATGCACAGTACTGGGCCGGCCCAGCGGGCATCTCCCCGCTGAGAGGCCGTGCGGGCGAGCGCGCGCGCCTTACATGCGGGCCCCGCATGTCAGCTGCACGGCGATGCTTTGAATTTGGGCCGTTAGATCCAGATCGGACGGCACCGGGTTATCGTCTACCTCGCACCGCTGCGAGATGAACGATGCAACCCCGCAAGCTTCTCCGGCGGATTGCGGGCGCTACGGTCCACCATTTTGGGTGATTCAAAGTCCTACGGTTTCAAAAGACTAACGCACACCTATTGGCCTAGATCTCACTGCTTGGAGTGGTCTGTGGCGACGGCGCGACGTGAGACGGCGGTGGAGGCTACTGTCGTGCCATGCATGCAACGCTAGGTACTTGCTTATGCGAATCTAAGGCATGTGCTAGCTTCTAAAGGGTTGGGTTCTTACAGAGCAGATGGCTTGGACGCGGGCGCTTTGGCTTGAGTGTCGTCGTGCTTGTCCGAGCAGGGCGGCGGCGGTGAAGTTGGTGATCGAACACCTGCGCGAATCTGGCCACGATTGGCACGGTGAAGTGAGAGGGATATGATGCGAATCCAGTGGCGCGAGCCAAGAGGCTTACCATAGGGAAAGTTCCTGTGCTCGATAGGCAAGGCGGCTCTCAGAGCGGCGAAGGTGTTCCGGCGAGCTCCGGTTTCCTCTGTCCGAAAGCAAGTGGCTGGAGCACCGTGAGAGCAATGCGACAGCGGCGGGCTAGGGCTGAGAGCGAGAGCGTGTCTCAGTGAGGCTGTCCGCGAGGGTTTTAAAAGGGACGGCGAGGCTGGTTCGGGGAAAATGGAGATTTCGCCCTGGCTGGTCGTGGTCTGTACGCCGGTGTCTCAGGGTGGCTTAAGGAGGCTGACAGGCGGCTCAGGGAGGGCTTGGCGCACGGAGAGCTTGCACCGAGCATCTCTGCCATCTAGTGGCGCTCACGGTGTTCCGGCAGCCGCCGGAATTGTCGTCGTCGGCGCCTCCGGCAAGAACAGAGGAATGAACACACACTCACACAGCACACAGGGGAGCAGAACACAGCAGTTTGGTGCGGTTCAACTTGCCGCTTTTCTCAGACTTTGTATTACCTTAAATAAAGCCAAAACAATTACACCTACTAGTAACTGACTACACCATCCGTTTCATGTAACATGTGTCCACAGAAACTGCGCCATCCCACAGCTGAAGCATGCCGTACGCAGCGGATGGTAACTGACTCAAGCATTATTCCTGGAGTTTTTGTTTTGGTGCCCAGCCGAAACTTGCATGCAGCTGCTCATTCACCCTTGTTGCATGCAACGGCTGAAATTCCCGGCTAATTAAGAGCTAATGCTAAACTTAAGGAAAACAAGTAACCGATGCAGGATTATTAACACACGGGTGGTGGCGCGCACCCCGCCGAGAAAGGGCAGGCGGGCAGCGAATGGGGGCGGTCGGCATCGCTTTCGGCTTCATCATGGCGAGAGCGGCCATGAGCTACCGTCCAAGAGCCGCAGGCGCGTGCGGTAGGCGGCAGGCGCAACGATTCGACCATGGTAGTGTGCGGTGGCGATTGCGGGCCCCGCGGTCGCGTCTCCCACGCTAGGAGGGGGCAGAGACGCCGCAGACGTGCCCAAGTCACTGGCGAGGGCCAATGGCGGCAGGGGCAGGCCATTGCCTGGTCCAAAGGGGTGCTCGCCTGGCTTTTGCTAGGTGTTTGATCAAATGCCTATAAGGGGATTTTGGGTTAGGGACTGACCAGTGGGCCCCACTAAGGGTATTTTGGTCCACAATGTTGCTAAGCTTTATTTAGAGGTTCCTAATGACCTTCCTGAATTTTTCTAGGATTTTTGGCATTATTTTTCTATTTTTGGAGCTTAGGGGTATAAATACATCCTTATGTATATACACGTATACATGTGTTCACATGTGTATTACTTAATTACTTTTTAATTTCTCCAAGCATGTCCAAAAAACTAGGCACAAGGAAATTTAACTTATAAGTTAAAATCTTCATATCTTTGTTGTGGCTATTTCCTTGATTTGCCAAACCTAGAAACTATATTTTCTTTTAATTAATTTCCCTACGCAATGCATCGTCACACACACACGCACACGCACACACACACACACACACACACACACACACACACACACACTAGTTGCATTAGTGCGCCCGTGGCGCGCCGAGGAGCGGAGCCGCTAGCGTGTGCATTTTTTTTCTCAGCAGCCCAATACATAAAGTAGGGGACACGGTGCTCTTATTTGATCTTTTTTTTTTGGTAAGACAAAATCAATCTGAATTTCAAAACCGAATTTGCGAAAGACAGAACTTTGGTAACTAAAAGTTTATAAGAATCTGACAAACCAGGTGATAAGGCAATTTTGGTATCTAGTTTAGAAGAACCTGACAAAGGTGGTATGGCATGACAGACTAATTCAACAACAATAGAAGGCTAAAAAAAGCCTGGTCACATGGGGTAAAAAAGGCTGGTCACATGGGGTCGCAAGGCAAGGCATGAGGGTAAAATAAGACATATACAACTGCAAAGCAGTTGAACTCTGAACATCTACAAACCTACCTCTTCACAGTAAATATATAAACACAAATAAGAGCGTACAATAGTTTGGCAAATATGAATATGTGAAGGCCTTTACTGTGTTACACTCATAACCAGTTTCCTTTCCTTTTTGAACTTTTCACGGTAAAGAACCAAAGTCTTCAGGCTATTCCCTGTATAATCAACTTATCAGCTCATTATCTACAAACCTAAAGAAGAGCAATTGAATACCCTTTGAGTTAAACAGTAAGAATGGAAGACTAATTAGATGAATATATAGCATATCCCGACAATAACGTAAGAGAACAATAATAATTATAGTTTTGAGAACACTGTAAACTAAGAAGTTTTAGCTCTATGCAACATCTCAAATAATTTTCATAAAATTGGAATTTATTTTTATGCAACATCCAACCAACTTGTGTATTAACTTCCTCTACACTTTTATTTTCTTCTAGATGTACCTAGCTAACAATAATTCCAAGTAAGTGTTTCAAATGTGAAAGAGCAGCAACTCCTCATTTCTAGATTGCAACGAAACATCATTGCTTTTAAAGATAAAGGTAGATTGCCTGACCAGAACTCAGATACATGTGACCTAAGAAGCTGACTAACAATGACCTTAAGGGCTATTAGGACAAAACTCAATATATGTAGGATTCGGTATAACAGATAATGCATGTTAAAACTAAAGTGTTACAAAACAAAAAAAAATATTTGAAGGAATTCTTACACATTTAGTGCTGATTTTTTAATACACCAATCTCTTTCAACTCATTTTTAATGGTGCGCCCTCCTTCCTTGGAAAAGTAGGAAGGAAGTTTTGACATCATATCAGAGCAACAAATAAAAGACAAAACTGACAAACAGATTAAACAAAAAATGGCATGTGTAAGTGTATTTCAATAAATGCTTGTGTTTGGATCATACACGGTGGCACAGGCCACTTAGGCTTGGAAAAGGCCATTCAATAACTGTATAAATACGTAAACACCCAAATGATAGTGTGAAGTAAGAGAAAGATATACATGTAGAGGTAATTTTTTGAGCTAAATTATTACTCACAAAGGTAATTTTTTAATGTAACGAAGCAAACAAATATTACTCGTAAACTAATCCATTGAGTTATATGAAAGCTCCATTCCAGAACTTTCAAAACCAACTATTTAGCACAACATGTATGTCCTCTAAAAACAGGATATCATCTATGAAATCATTTTACATAACACCCAATGCATGCCTTCTAGGAAGGTATCTATGAAAATATTTTACCTAACACTCAAGAGAGTTTCAGGCTTTCAGCTAATGGTTTTTCCTACCATGGCATCAAATATGCGACAGATATGCGCAGAGGAAACCAAATTGACATACCTATCTCGTTTACCTTTAAAAGATGACACATGCGCTTGGATAATAAATATTGCATAGCTCCTTGCTAGGGCCACACAAACAACATATCCAATATGATTAGCACACATACCTTGCGAATTCGCCAATTTCATGATTATTGAGCTCCTCTTCTTGACATGTGCAACAAATAAAAAAATGTGTGATGGCATTTTTTTGGAATAACATATCTTTAAATTGGTAAAGAAACCCAGAGTGTTCATGATGACATTAACACTGTGGTATCATGCTTTTAATAGAACTATCAGGCATAATAAACTGACCATAGCGTGCTACCTAAACTAATCAACATCTAAACAGACTTAGGTAGTAATATCAGAAGGCAAAGACCAAAATGAGATCCAAATATTCACAATACCCTTACATTGAAAGCCTATTTTGCATTTGTTGATCATGAGAGCTTAGATATACAATACCTTCTCAAGCATAATGCTAGAAAGTCCGAAAGCAAACACACCAAAAAAGATTATGTTGTTTCCGTTTCCTAGAGACCTAACTGCGTACAGGAACAAAATGCAATCTCGTCATTTTTGGCAAGACAACAACATCAACCAGAAGAAACCGTTTTCTTGGCCAGTGCTGTAACTTTGTTTAGACAAAATAGGGTTTAGACCATTCAAAAGACTCTAAGTTAAAGACCTGCTGCCATGTAAACACACACATGTTCGACTATTTAAAAGAACTCTTTAAGGTAAAACTCTAATAAAAAAATAAAGGATACCAGGTTGATTAAAAAAGGACATGCATCAATCAGTCAATAAGAGCAAAAATTTAAGTACCTACCATGTGAATCTTGTCTAGAAGAATAGCTCCAAACAACTTCTCTGCAAAACAACAATACACCAGGGAAAAGAAAATTCTGGAAAATTGCTGCTAGAAGAAATAGACTTGTCACAGTAAACCACAGTTGAATGGCTGCAATTCTCTGTAATATTTACATGGCAAATAATTTATTTGGGGACTGCCAAAAAAAGTGAAAAGTATCTGTCAGTTAACTCAAAATGATGGTATGGAACTTATTGTTTAGGGGTGAGTTAAAACTATCTGGTTCAACCTTCAAATAAAGATGCTTGTTTCATCAGCTAAGCCTCTTGTAATTTTTTCTGACACCATGAAGGTACGTAAGAAATATTCGTGTGATTTGCAACCTCAAAGAGCTCCAAAGTGAACACCTCATGTGATGTCTTTCTGAAATAATTGATTCAATTAAGCAAGGTCTAGCCAATGGACAATTGTACAGAAGCAGGTAGCCACAACATTTAGTGGTATGAAACTTCAGCTAGACATAAAATGCTATGTGACATTTCCAACTCAAGGTCCTACCATGTTTATTGAGCATGTGGGCTACTGTGGGAGCTGTCAGTAAAGCATAACAACGCTGCATTTCTTAACAAATCAAGGTGGATACTAATTCAATATTCCATTACAGTCAAGACTCAAGTGTGGTCAATGTGAGTAATGAGTATTGGTATCAATTCAAGAAATAAATATTATTCAATACAAATAGCAACAGTTTGGTTGCATTGAAATGATCTACCATACCATTGGGATAGGAGGTCAAAATTTATCGTTGCTAAAATAATAAAATTCAAAAAATGAAAGTTCATGAATGAGCATGAAACTCACCCAATTGTCTCCATTCTCGGTGATATGATGATGATGTCGGCACGGCCTATCAGCCCAAAAGTTGGCTCAATGCCCACATCCGAGTTGTAGCTCGAGGGGCACATGGTAGACCCATCTGTCTCCATCCCAATTGTCACCGCCAGCATGTTCGGCATCGCCGCTGTTCAACACACACGGCGTCTCAGAAGGCACATAGGATTTTGCGTCAGAAACCACATCAAATTCGCAATTGATTCATTGGGCAGCTCCAAGAAAGCAACTCGAAGTGCAGGCTTCAAGAGAGAGAGAGAGAGAGAGAGAGAGAGAGAGAGAAACTCATTTCCTTCATTTTCTCAAGCAAAACATCAGCTAATGTGCATTCCTCATTTCCTTAATTTTATCTCAAGGAACATATATCAAATTTGAGGTGCTCATTGAAACTAACAGAACTTCACAACCTGCAACAGAAACCTTATTAGTAACCATCATGTCCACATGAGGAAGGAAAACATTCCAGGGTACAAAATAAGCCATAAAATTTTTTATTTATGTTGTTCCTTTTTAGTATAATTTTCGTAAGCTGATAAAGCAAGCATTGAACCATTTTAGCATAACACACCCTCAGAAAAATCAACCTCATTTACTATGCGAAGTCAAAGCTCAAAATAAAAACTACACAATTACAAATCCCCTAATCACATCATAGGATACATTCACAGCCACATCACCTCTCCCCCAATCATCATCCATTGAAAGGGAAAA
Source organism: Raddia distichophylla (assembly GCA_005191435.1). Lineage (NCBI taxonomy): Eukaryota > Viridiplantae > Streptophyta > Magnoliopsida > Poales > Poaceae > Raddia > Raddia distichophylla. The sequence continues at coordinate 803,232 of SPJY01020995.1, forward strand.
CAATGTGTAGAAATTGTACGATCAGTCCATAACAGGTGGGCAATGTCCGAAGCCCCGATCGACCTTCTCGTAATCCACACTGCAACATCAAACACCACGACAACCCCTTGAAGGCAGCACGGTCCACAAGGCTAAGACCCAGAAGGTGGAAAAACAGGCCGTTTGCAGAGGGATAATTGGATCTGGGGCAGGGAGGAAGAGAGATGGAAAGTCTTGCCTGGCTTGGAAGCTTCGGCGCTGGCTGCGAAGAGGCGGGCGCCGTACCGGAGACCGTGGTTGAGGAACGTCATACCCATCTATGTCCCTCTCCGCGTGCTCTGAGCAGGTCGTCAGGGGTGAGCTAGGACTAAGGAGTCGGTGACGCGCGCAGAAGAGACACCGGGAGACTCGCCGACGGAAGATCCACCGTCTCCCAAGGCCACCGTCCATGGAGCCGCCTTCTTCATTGCCCGCCATCGTCGGCGCGAATCCGGGGCTGGCCGAGCCCGGCGTGTCCGGATCCGGCCTCCCCAGAAGCCAGTGGAGAGGGGAGGAGATGCGGGTGTGAGAGGGGAGAGGACGGCGACGGCGACGACAGACCGAGAGGGCATCCGCGGCGGTGGGAGAGGACGGCGGCGTCCGCAGGGGGGGAGTGGGTGGCGGGCTAGGGCTAGATGACGGCGACGCAGCGTCGCTGCCGCCGGCAGTGTCTAGAAGAGGGACGGGGGAGCTATGAAGGCAGCGCCGAAATCGTCCGTGAAAGGAGGTGAGAAAGGGGACAGCGACGAAAGTGACGACAACTGGGTGAGGAGAGCGAGCAGGTGCTATCGAGAACAGGGGGAGCGGGCGGCATGGAGGCGGAGCAGGCAAGGCGCAGGTAGATGGGGCGACGTGGACAAACCCTACCCGTGGAACCCACCGCCTAATCTGCGCCGTTCAATCGAAATCGATCGGGCGCGGGCTGCTGCGGAGCGCGAGCTACGCGAGCGCTGCGCGCGAGCTCTAGCGCGGGGAGGGCCACGTGGCGCCGAGACGAAGCAAGTGGTCGGCCTAGGCGAGAGCAGCCAGGTACGCCACATGTCGGCCGCAGGATGACCCCTAGCAAATGTGTACTATTTATATGATTTATGATTTATGATATATATATATTTGTGTGTGTGTGTGTGTTTAGGTGAAATTATAAAATTCACACAATCACAAAACATGCACAAAATTGTTTGCATAATAGTTCCTATGAATAATAAAGTAAGATTTTTGGGTTATTTCAAATCCTCCCCCCCCTAAAAATAAATCTCGTCCCCGAGATTGCTTAATCTAAGGCTTAGACAAATGGGGGTAGTCCTCATGCATCTTCTCCTCAGGTTCCCATGTAAATTGTTCTTCATCTCCCTAAAACCCTAACCCGATGGTCCGCATAGCTTTTCTGTCTTGACTGGGCTGCTAACAGCTTCTGTCTAATGAGTTTAACCTTAGCTTCTTCCTCTCTTAGATGTTCCTTGCTGAAAACTTGGCCTTCCCCAGTTTCTGACCAAAACAGTGGGGTTCTGCACTTCCTACCATAAAGAGCTTCAAATGGTGACATCTAGAAACTATTGTGGTAACTGTTGTTATATGCAAACTCTGCATGTGGCAACCATTTGTCCCACTCAGTCGAGAATTGTAGACTACATGCTCTAAGCATTTCTTCAAGGGTTTGGATAGTCCTTTCAGTTTTCCCATCAGTTTGAGGATGATAGGCAGAACTGAAAGATAAACTAATACCCATGCCTGAATGTAATTCATCCCAAAATTTGGAAGTGAATTGTGATCCTCTATCCGATATAATTCTCTTAGGAACGCCATGTAGGCAAACCACATGGCTATGGAATAGCTGTGCTAATTTGGGTCCTCTGTAGGTGGTCTTGATGGAAATGAAATGAGCGACCTTAGTCAGACGATCCACCCATATAGCATCTTTTGTCCTTAGCATGCCTACGACAAAATCCATGGCGACTTCATCCCATTTCCATCCAGGTATCTTAATGGGTTGTAGCAATCCTGCAGGATTTTGATGTTCGTCCTTTACTTGACGACACACATGACATCTAGCCATGTAGTCAGTAACATCTCTCTTAAGTCGAGGCCACCAAAATGCTGCCTTCAGGTCTTGATACATCTTGGCACTTCCAGGATGCATGGCGAAAGGGGACTCGTTAGCCTCTCGTATTATTTTTTTTCCTTTAATTCTTCCTGATGGGGTACAAAGATTCTTCTTCCCATACAGAAGATACCATCTTCATCCTTGATGAGCTCCCTTTGCTTTCCCTTGCCCAAGAGACCTTCCAACCTCCTTGTGCTAGGGTGATCCCTTTGAGCTAACTTGATGTGGTCAACCAAATCAGGCTGCACGGTCAGATCATGGAGACTCCCATTATTGACCATATTAATCCTAGGTAGGTCCATCTGCTTGGCTAAGTCCTCGGGAATCTCTTGGCTTTCAGAAGATGGTTGGGTGTTAGGAGAGCAAACCAACATGCTTTGAAAGCTAGCATTGGTTCTTCCGGCTTAATGCATCACCCACTGCATTAGCCTTACCCGGGCGGTAATATGGATGTTCAGCTTGTAGTCATTCATGAGATCAAGCCATCTTCGTTGCCTCATGTTCAAATTGGCTTGAGTGAAGATGTACTTTAGACTCTTCCGGTCCATGTAATTGTCACACTCCTTGCCCATGAGAAAGTGTGTCCAGATTTTCAAAGCATGCACTACTGCCGCTAATTCCAAATCACGGGTAGGATAATTCTCTTCATGCTTCCTTAACTGTCTTGATGCATATGCCACAACTCTTCCTTCTTGCATCAATACACAACCCAATCCTTGTCTTGATTCATCGCAATATACTTCAAACTTCTTTTTGATATCAGGAGTGACCAATACAGGTGTTGAAGTAAGCATCTTCTTTAACTGTTGGAAGCTCTGTTCACACTCAGGGGTCCACACGAATTTATGATCCTTCTTGAGTAGTTGAGTGAGTGGACTGGATATGCTTGAAAATCCTTCTATAAATCGGCAGCAATATCCGGCCAAACCAAGGGAACTTCTCACCTCGGTGACGGATGTTGGTACCGCCCAATCTGTAACGGTAGCTATCTTGGAAGGGTCCACCTTGATCCCTTCGGCTGAAATGATGTGTCCCAAGAAACTGACATCATCAATCCAAAATGCACACTTGCTAAACTTAGCATACATCTTGTGCTATCTCAACTTATCCAATACCACTCTCAAATGCTCTTCATGCTCTTAGTGGGTTTTGGAGTATATCAAGATATCATCAATACATACTACCACGAATTTATCCAGGAACTCCATCAGGATGAGATTCATGAGGTTCATGAAGTATGCTGGGGCATTAGTCAATCCGAAAGACATTACCAAAAACTCAAATAATCCATACCTAGTGGTGAAAGTTGTCTTCGGTATATCGTCCTTCTTGATCTTGACTTGATGGTAGCCTGAGTGAAGATCAATTTTTGAGAACCACTTGGCTCCCTTGAGTTGATCAAACAAGTCATCAATGCGAGGTAAAGGATACTTGTTTTTGATGGTTACCGCATTTAAGGCACGGTAGTCCACCACTAGTCATCTACCACCATCCTTCTTATCAACAAACATAGCAGGCGATCCCCATGCTGATGAGCTTGGGCGAATCAGTCCCTTGTTAGACATGTCATCCAATTGTTTCTTCAGCTCCTCTAACTCTTCAGAGTTTATCTTATAGTAGGTCTTATAGATTGGGGCTATACCAGGTACTAACTCAATTGCAAATTCTATTTCTCGGTCTGGGGGTAGTCCATGCAATTCCTTAGGAAATACATCCAAATATTCATTTACCACACTGACCTTGCCTGGTGTATCTTCCTTCATATATACCACAGTGCTCGGCCCATCTGTAGGGCTCATCGATTTTCCAAATTTGATGGTAAAATCCAAATCCATTGAAATGTATCTCTCTCTTGGCACAATCCATTATTCCCTTATACTTTTTCAACCAATTCATCCCGATTATGACATCTACCCCTAGGTTGTCCATCACTATTAGGTCAAACCAAAGAAGGGCTCCTTCCTTCTTGATTTCCCCTTGTTGACTAGATCTAGTAACTCTAATCAATCCTCCAGGTCACCTGATAACTAGCGTTCTGTTTAAGGGGTAAGTACCTAGAGGTATTCTATTCACACATGCTTGGGATATAAAGGAATGTGATGCTCCAGAATCAAATAAAATTTGCGGGAAGGGTATGGATTCCAAACATACCCATAAGTACTCCGATGTCCTTGGCAACATCCTTCGCGGTGATGTGGCTAAGTCTCCCGCGCCCAAAACCGCGAGCTTGATTCTGGGGTGCTACTCCACGGCCTCTTGCTCTTGCTGCCATTCCCAAAGTGTTGGGGTTGGTGGGGAATGTAGGACAGTTACTTGCATAGTTCCCTGGCTTATGACACTTGAAACACGTTCCAGCTGAACGGTCCTTATCTTCCCGAGCCTTCTTAGCTACATGATTTTGAGGAGGTATGCCTTGATTGCCAGCTGCTGGTTGTCGGTAGTAGTTGATGGGGTTATTCGGTCGCTGGAAACCTTGTGGCTGAAACTGAGGGGATCTATTTGAGCTTGTACCCACTCTAGCAGCCATCTTTCTCTTCCAAGACAAGTCTTCTTCCTTTAATTCCTTCTCCAAGGTTGTTGCCTTGTTGACCAATCGTTGGAAGTTGGTGATATCCAACACTCACAATCTTGACTTATAGCGAGCATCCATCCCTTCCAAGAAATGGTCCACCTTCTCCTCCTCATCCTCTATGTCCTTTGGTGCGTATCTACCTAGCTCATTGCACTTAGTTAGATACTCCATAACAGAAAGTGATCCTTGGGTGAGCTTGCAGAACTCATGCTTCTTTATCCACTTAACACTTACTGGTATGAAGTATTCATGGAAGGCGGCAGTAAATTCCTCCCATGGCACCACTACCCTATCTTGATAGGGTGGCTCTTCAACCTCATCAGCTGCTGCTTCCTCTGCTTGTGCATCTTCGCCTCCTCCTGCTGCAGCTTGTCCTCCTTCAGCTGCGGGTTCTTCTTCTTCTTCTTCTTCTTCTTCTTCTTCTTCTTCTTCTTCTTCTTCTTCTTCTTCTTCTTCTTCTTCTTCTTCTTCTTCTTCAGGTCTAGAGATTAGGTAGTTTTTCCACCATATGTCTGATGGTCCTTCCAGTACGTGAGAAGCAAGCAAAACCTTCTTGTGTTCCGGGCATCTCACTAGCTCTAACTTTCTAGTTACCAACTTGAGCCAATCGCCTGCTGCCATTGGTTCCATGGCATGTGAGAACCTAGGAGGGTCAGTGCGCATGAAAGAACTCTAGGCCCCACCATTATGACGACGACGGTCGGCTATTTGATTGTTGAGTACTTGGCCTAACATTTGCACTTGATACGCCATAGCTTGTGCAATAGTTGGATCCCCGGCGGGAGGTGGTGATATGTCACCAAGCCCACGACCTTGGCCACCGCCAGCTCCGGCACCGCGGCCACGGCCAACTCCACGCCCTTGTGCAGCGCCACGGCCACGATCTGCACCCCGACCACGGGTAGCTCCACGGCTACGCACCATCTGCATATTGTTTTCATAAATTATCTCAAGAAAATAAGTTTTTATCTTAATATGCATGCATGAGGTCGTATGCAAGAAGATCCAATTAAAATCCATAAATAAAGAAGCATTCAAGGATAGGAGTGGAACACACCACTATTGTCTTATAATACAAAGTTAAAGATACAAGGCCATCATCTACTATGGCCCAAACGAAAATTTATTTTAAGACGTTCTAAGACAACTACTCATTGTCAGGTTGTATACGAAGACAACAACGGTTGTACTGCACTGGTGGTCCATCCGTAGGATAACGTCCTTGTAGTTCTTGGATGTCCTCTAAAGTCATTGCAGCCAACTCCGTGATAGGTGATGCCCCCGAAGTAGAAGCCTCATGGTCATTTCGTGCCGGAATGACAGAAGTACCGGATAATCATGAACCATAAATGGTCCAGGAGATGAGCCAGCATGTGACATCGTAGGTGGGATTGGTTCCACGGGTGGGTCATGGCGGGGAATACCCAACAAGCAACTAGGTGGCAATGTGGGCTTACGCACAGTGTGTCTAGTGTGGATCCTCTCTGGTTTAGACGATCTTGGTCCTACGTTGGGAATAGGACCAACGTCAGCCTCTCTAGGCACCTCCTAGGGAGCTAGCTCATCTAGCTGAGCATAAGCTGCATCCCTTTGTATGCAAGCCCGAAGTAGCTTCTGGCGTAGGCGATAAGCTTGGTGTCCCACTCTTCATAGATCATTATTGGCCTCCCTAAGATATGATCTCAGGAAAGATATCTCCTCTAGTGCTCCCGTACGTGCATACTCTGCTCCAAAGGCCATACGTGCCCATCGCTCCAACTGAATTCCAATCTTAGCAATCTTAGGACTTAGGAGGTACTCCACCTAATTCAGGCAAAGGGTGTAACTCCTCTCTGTTGGGTAGCTCGTAAGGTCCATCTTGCAAGTCCACTAGGTAGACATATTAGAGAGCCCTGATGGCTTCTGTGTCGGCATCATTAATGGCATTCTGAAGATGATCCCTTGGTACCCCAATGATGTAACTATGGGCAATCAACCCGGTCACGTAATAGATACGGACCTCTACTTGGTAGGCAGGATGAGGTGTGCCTCAACCAACCTCCAGAAGCAGCGTGGGTGAGGGTCAAAATCTAGATAGTCCACCATTCTTGCTAGCACAATCGCGTACTCACTTTCAGGTCCCTCAGGATATCCAAGAGTACTATTCTCCTCAACAAAGTTAATATCGTTGAACTCTTCTGCCATTTGTAGAAGAAAAATTCTAGATTAATATTTTTATCAAAAGAGAGGGTTAAGGGTTAGAATTGAATTTTAAAGTAAGTAATTAGGGTAATTAGGACTTTTAATCCTATCTTACTTGACCAAATCTTGGGTTCCTACAGTCGTAGGCTGATACCAGCTCTTGTCACCACCCCCTTCCTGAAGCACTCAGGGAAAGGATGACAACCTGCACTAGCCATGATCAGTACTCTAGTGCGGGTTACATAGCTGGCCTCATCTCATACAAGCATTCACGAGAGAAATTATTACAATATTTAAAATCCATGATTAGACTTCACATAATTCAAAAGGCATTAAGACATAATACATCAGAGTTCAAATGCGGAACATTAAACAGAGTTCGTAATAAAAACCAAAGTCCAATTGTCCAAAAGCGCAACTACATAACCCACACACGACGAAGAAGAGCCCACAATAAGTTCCTGCGACTACTCGTCTCCCTGGTACTGAGGATTGCCATCCTCATGACATTCATATGGATCTTCACCATCCATCACTGGCTCCATATCTAAAGGGATATTAATGCAAGAATCAGTGGATTGTCCTCACTAGCACTAGCGAGATAACAACCATCTAATAATGCTTAATGGATAACAAAGGAAAGGTTCATGGTTATACTTTTATTTGCGGAAAGACACTTTGTGAAGACAAAACCTATAACTTAGCAAGTTAAATAAAACAAAGGCACTTAAGAGAGCGCATTGATTGAGTTATAAGCAATAGTTCATCCATGATAGTTTTTTCAGTTAACTAGCAACCAATTCCAAACCATCCTATGGCAGTTTTTCCAGCCCTCTGCCAACCACTCTTCTTTACGCCCCATCTATCCAGGTGGCAAACCTGTTGTGGATCCCATGGTTGCGCATGATGGATCTAGATCAATATAGGGCGGTACATCTATGCTCAAACATGAATAGTCATCCAAGACTAGGTTTGCTGGCCTATCTTCATGCACACAATTCTCCTAAGAGCACGATAACCTTCCACTATAGAGACGGCGTGTTCCTGCCTTAACCTCAAGCACAGCAAAGCCAAGACTTGCACTACGCGAGATGGCCACACGTTGTGGTGATAGGAACCATCATCGATTGTCAGTGACTTACCACTGTGTACCATCGGTACATCCGTACCGACAGTTATCCAATCCTGCCCAGGCCAGTCCACGTAGCTTATGTTGTGGTGATAGGAACCATCAGGGATGATCAGCGACTCACCACTATGTACCATAGTTACACCCATACCGATGGTTATCCAATCCTTCCCCGGCCAACCACAGTCTCCCGGCGGTTATCCAATCCTGTCTCGGTCGACCCTGTAGTCTCCGGCGGTTATCCAATCCTGCCCCGGAATCCTACGGTCCCATATGCCACATTAAGTTTGGGCGGCCTAACCCCCATGCTTCCTTCTTACACCGTAAGAGCTCATAATGACATCTCTATGTCTAGTCCCATCCATCCATCACAATCATCCATCACATCCCACTAGCATGCCATGTCCCAAATTCATCCAAGTCAAGTATATGATATGTGTGTCGGTGAATCTCGGTTCACCGTTCCGGGGTACAAGACCCATGTCATGAAGTGGGGACATAAGCATAGCTAGTTTTACCAGACTAAGGGGTCTAAATCATTTTATTTGTTTTCTAAACCAAGTTGTCAATGGAGTGTGATGTACGAGGTCATGAATAGGAAATCAATGGATAATGGACATCATGAAGGCAATATCAATATTGGTAATAAATTCATCAATGAACATGGCATGATACATCATGATTATCAACAGGGTATTTGATACTTAAAGCAGCATGCAATTTGATACTTTAAAGGAAATACTTGTAAAACTGGGAATCAATATGCATAAATAAGGTTTAACTCGCACTCGGGAAAGTAAGCTACTCCCCTAATAAAAAGTAGCCTTTCGACGTTTGCCCGCACTAGAAAGGGTCCCTAGTCTTCCCTAATATGAGCAAACATACTCAAGATAGAATGTTAACTCACCTTGATTCTCGTAGTAGTAGTCATGAAGTTGTTCCGGGTCCTCGAACTCCCCTCCGGTTCTCTCTACGTCTAATGTACGGAGGTGGCAAGAACCAAATATATTCATAGTGCATAAAGTGCAATGAGATGCATGCCATGCAACGCACAATCATATAGAATCATAGGACTAATTTTACATGGTTGGCATCTTATTTATTTTATCAAGAAAATTCCATGAGCCTTCTCTAGTTTACTAATAAAGGTACTATTATCCTTAATCAAATATGCACTAGAATTGATACACCTGAACTACAATAGGGTATTATTAAAATGGTACCATGTTAAGCCTAATTTATTATTGAGTATAAAATGGATTATTTCAACAAAATACCTCTCCTATATTATGTCATTATTTAAATAGAAACTAGTGCACCCAAATTAAAGTATATAATCCAATATCAAATTCTAGGTTTATTTTAAGTTGCATGATCAAATTGCCGCATTTGTTTCTCAAATACTCTTTTAGATTTATAGGATTAGCTATGGGCTAATTACCACTTTACAACTTTAGCTTTTTCTTTATTTTACCTAAGGGTATAACAAAGTGTTTATATTTATAAATCCTTATAAATCATTGGATGCATTTTTATAGATTATAACAAATTCTAGAAACACATTTCTATGGATTAAAGTGCTATTTTTATTTTTAATCATATTTTCGGATTTTAGACATGGACTAAACCACTTAAATGAGCTACTAAAATTTGTACAGAGAACAATTCTACAGCAAGTGGTAGCCCTAATATTTTTCTAGGGTTCAATATCATTTCTAGCATTTTCCCTAATTTTTTCACGAATTATCTAGTTCATTTGCTATTTTTAGAAAATCATATTCATTTTTGGGAATAAAATAAAATAAGAAAAGGAATAAAAAACCCGTGCAGAGTACTCGGTCGGCCCAGCGGGCTTCTTCCTGACGCCCCATCTATCCAGGTGGCAAACCTGTTGTGGATCCCATGGTTGCGCATGATGGATCTAGATCAATATAGGGCGGTACATCTATGCTCAAACATGAAAAGTCATCCAAGACTAGGTTTGCCAGCCTATCTTCATGCACACAATTCTCCTAAGAGCACGATAACCTTCCACTATAGAGACGGCGTGTTCCTGCCTTAACCTCAAGCACAGCAAAGCCAAGACTTGCACTACGCGAGATGGCCACGCGTTGTGGTGATAGGAACCATCATCGATGGTCAATGACTTACCACTGTGTACCATCGGTACATCCGTACCGACGGTTATCCAATCCTGCCCCGGCCAGTCCACGTAGCTTATGTTGTGGTGATAGGAACCATCAGGGATGGTCAGTGACTCACCACTATGTACCATAGCTACACCCATACCGACGGTTATCCAATCCTTCCCTGGCCAACCACAGTCTCCCGGCGGTAATCCAATCCTGTCCCGGTCGACCCTGTAGTCTCCGGCGGTTATCCAATCCTGCCCCGGAAACCTACGGTCCCATATGCCACATAAAGTTTGGGCGGCCTAACCCCCATGCTTCCTTCTTACACCGTAAGAGCTCATAATTACATCTCTATGTCTAGTCCCATCCATCCATCACAATCATCCATCACATCCCACTAGCATGCCAGGTCCCAAATTCATCCAAGTCAAGTATATGATATGTGTGTTGGTGAATCTCGGTTCACCGTTCCGGGGTACAAGACCCATGTCATAAAGTGGGGACATAAGCATAGCTAGTTTTACCATACTAAGGGGTCTAAATCATTTTATTTGTTTTCTAAACCAGGCTGTCAATGGAGTGTGATGTACGAGATCATGAATAGGAAATCAATGGATAATGGACATCATGAACGCAATATCAATATTGATAATAAATTCATCAATGAACATGGCATGATACATCATGATTATCAACAGGGTATTTGATAATTAAAGCAGCATGCAATTTGATACTTTAAAGGAAAAACTTGTAAAACTGGGAATCAATATGCATAAATAAGGTTTAATTCGCACTAGGGAAAGTAAGCTACTCCCCTAATAAAAGTAACCTTTCGATGTTTGCCTGCACTAGGAAGGGTCCCTAGTCCTCCCTAATATGAGCTAACATACTCAAGATAGAATGTTAACTCACCTTGATTCTCATAGTAGTAGTCCTGAAGTTGTTCCGAGTCCTCGAACTCCCCTCCGGTTCTCTCTACGTCTAATGTACGGAGGTGGCAAGAATCAAATATATTCAAAGTGCATAAAGTGCAATAAGATGCATGCCATGCAACGCACAATCATACAGAATCATAGGACTAATTTTACATGGTTGGCATCTTATTTATTTTATCAAGAAAATTCCATGAGCCTTCTCTAGTTTACTAATAAAGGCACTATTATCCTTAAGCAAATATGCACTAGAATTGATACACCTGAACTACAATAGGGTATTATTAAAATGGTACCATGCTAAGCCTAATTTATTATTGAGTATAGAATGGATTATTTCAACAAAATACCTCTCCTATATTATGTCATTATTTAAATAGAAACTAGTGCACCTAAATTAAAGTAAATAATCCAATATCAAATTCTACGTTTATTTTAAGTTGCATGATCAAATTGCCGCATTTGTTTCTCAAATACTCTTTTAGATTTATAGGATTAGCTATGGGCTAATTACCACTTTATAACTTTAGCTTTTTCTTTATTTTACCTAAGGGTATAACAAAGTGTTTGTGATTTATAAATCCTAATAAATCATCGGATGAAGTTTTATAGATTATAACAAATTCTAGAGACACATTTCTATGGATTAAAGTGCTATTTTTATTTTTAATCATATTTTCGGATTTTAGACATGGACTAAACCACTTAAATGAGCTACTAAAATTTGTACAGAGAACAATTCTACAGCAAGTGGTAGCCCTAATATTTTTCTAGGGTTCAGTATCATTTCTAGCATTTTCCCTAATTTTTTCACGAATTATCTAGTTCATTTGCTATTTTTAGAAAATCATATTCATTTTTGGGAATAAAATAAAATAAGAAAAGGGATAAAAAACCCGTGCAGAGTACTGGGTCGGCCCAGCGGGCTTCTCCCTGCTGAGAGGCCCGGCCTGACATGCGGGCCAAGCATGTTAGCGGCACGGCGATGCTTTGAATCTGGGCCGTTGGATCCAGATCGGATGGCTCCGGGTCATCGTCTACCTCGCACTGCTGCGAGATGAATGACGCGACCCCGTGAGCTTCTCCAGTGGATTGCGGCGCTACAGTCCACCATTTTGGATGATTCAAAGTCCGACGGCTTCACAAGACTGACGTGCACCTATTGGTCTAGATCTAACTGCTTGGGGTGGTCTGTGGCGACGGCGCGACGTGCGACGGCGGCGGAGGCTACTGTCGTGCCATGCATGCAATGCTAGGTACTTGCTTATGCGAATCTAAGCCATGCGCTAGCTTCTAATGGGTAAGAGGGTGCTTACTGAGCAGGTGGCGTGGACGCGGGTGCTTTGGCTTGAGCTTTCGTCGTGCGCATCCGAGCAGGGCGGCGGCAGCGAAATTGGTGATCGACCCTGCGCAAATCAGGCCACGATTGGCACGGTCAAATAAGAAGGGTACGAGGCGAATCCAGTGGCGTGAGCCAAGAGGATTACCATAGGGAAAGTTCCCATGCTCGATAGGCAAGGCGGCGCTCGGAGCGGCGAAGGAGTTCCGGCGAGCTTCGGTTTCCTCTGCCCGAGAGCAAGCGGCTGGAGCACCGTGAGAGCAATGCGAGAGAGGCGCGCTAGGGCTGAGAGCGAGAGCGTGTCTCAGTGAGGCTGTCTGCGAGGGGTTTAAAAGGGGGTGGCGCGGCCGGTTTGGGGGAATGGCGATTTCGCCCTGGCTGGTCGTGGTCCGTACACGGTACACTGGTTTCTCAGGGCAGCTTAAGGAGGCTGAGAGGCGGCTCAGGGAGGGCTTGGCGCATGGAGAGTTTGCGCCGAGCATCTCTGCCATCCAGTGGCGCTCACGGGTGGTGGCGCGCTCCCCGGCGATAGAGGGCAGGCGGACAATGAATGGGGGTGACCGACATCGCTTCCGGCTTCATCATGGCGAGCACGGCCACGAGCTAGCGTCCAAGAGCCGCAGGAGCGTGAGGCAGGCGGCAGGCGCAACGATTCGGCCACGACGGAGTGCTGGCCCCGCGGTCGCATCTCTCGCGGGCGTGCCCAAGTCGCCGACGAGGGCCAATGGCGGCGGGTGCAGGCCATTGCCCGGTCCAAAGGGGTGCTCGGCCTGGCTGTTGCTAGGTGTTTGATCAAATGCCTATAAGGGGATTTTGGGTTAGAGGCTGACCAGTGGGCCCTAATAAGGGTATTTTTGTCCAGAATGTTGCTAAGCTTTACTTAGATGTTCCTAATGACCTTCCTAAATTTTTCTAGAATTTTTCACATTAGTTTGCTATTTTTGGAGCTTAGGGGTATAAATATAAGCATATGTATATACACATATACATGTGTTCATATGTGTGTTACTTAATTACTTTTAAATTTCTCCAAGAATGCCCAACAAACTAGTCACAAGAAAATTTAACTTATAAGATAAAACTTTCATATCTTTATTGTGGCTATTTCCTTGATTTTCCAAACCTAGAAACTATATTTTCTTTCAATTAATTTCCCTAAGCAATGCATGGTCATATACAGTGGCGCTATACTACACACTTGTGTAGCTACACAGTAAAAAATAACATATATATATGTTTTTAGGTGAAATTATAAAATTCACACAATCACACAACATGCACAAAATAGTTTGCATAATAGTTCCCATAATAGTTCCTAAGAATAATAAAGTAAGATTTTTGGGCTATTACACGGACATCCTTGGTTTATTTTAATTTCAATAAAGAGGATCTACATGGATTGTTACGGGAGTTTGCATGCCATCTCTATATTGTTCTGAAAGTGAATTTTAGAGGTTCTCCCATAGGATGCATCCGGCCGTTTGGTGGACGCGTCCGGTGGGCTAATTATTTATTTCCCGTGGCACCCGAAACCTCTCGGTCCCATATTTAAATTTATTTATGGGGACCAGATGCATCCGGTGAAGCGTCGGACTCGTCCAGTGGGGGTTGTCTCCAGAATGGGGTCTCAACCCGGTCTGGCCTGTCCCCAGGGGACCGGACGTGTCTGATGTCGGTACCACCCCTTGGAATCACATTCCAAGGCGAGGCGCATGCCTGCACTAGTCCCAATAGATCAATCACTAGTGCTGGTTACATAGCTGATGATCATTTCATACATTAATGTTCCAAATAATATTACATTAGATGATATATAGTCACCAAGTTGTCCATGTTGTTACTAACACCGCACCCCTCCGCCACGAGGGTCATGTTGATGTTTGCATGTAGGGCTTTCCAACGAGGTACAACACCTTCGGGTCTTCGACCGAAGGTCTTTCAGGGCAGGACGTACTTCGGACTCGAACCGAAGGCCGTGCGTCTCAGTCCAGATCTTCGTTCCCGCACAACCGAAGCCTCACGTGGTCGAAGCGCACGCGCTCGACCGGAGATAGCGCTGTGCGCAGGAGACAGGAGGACCGGAGCCTCCCGGGAAGAACCAGGAGCCGACACGTGTCCCACGAAACGTGTCAAGACCAGTGGGCGCGAGCAGAGGTCGCAGGAGGCTGACACGTGTCCTGGGACACATGTCAGGCCTGCGTGGCATGGGAAATCCCCAGCTTGCCCTTGCGTGGGCTAAGCCGCCTAAGGGCATGTATGTCCTTTCCTATATAGGGTATTTTTCACTTTGTAAGCCTTAGGGCTATAAATAGGGCATGCCCCTAACAATAAAGAAGGCAATTAAGAGCTCAGTTACTGGATTACTTGTGTGTTGTGTCCCCGCACGTACCCTGAGGTCCGTGCATCGACATTTTGGAGCCGTCCGTGGGGAACGACACGAAAAGCCATCGAAGATGCCTCCAAAAAAAGGTGGTTTGGTAACTGACAACACTAGATCCAAGAGAGCGAGGGCTTCGGGGTCACAAGCCTCGGACCGTCCCGAAGCCTCCACCCAGATATCTCACCCCCAATACCCGACCCATCCCAAGTCATCAACCCACCCGAAGGAGCAGCGGACACCAGCAACCGAAGCCCGCTGGTCGCAAGTACCTTCGGTGTGGACCCGGCGTGCGGAGGTACCAAAGGTCACAAGCAGGACCTCGAGCAAGCAGGTACAAGATTCTCCTTCGCCCGGAACATGGCTGGACCTTCGGGGGTCGCTCAACACTAGACCCTTGGACGAACACTGGCGGAGGAGCAGTTCAAGGCGGCGGCCACGGCGGTAGCAGCGGCTGCGGTAGCGCAGGCCGCAAGAGCAATAGGGGCTTCGGCCTCAAGAAAGCCGCGCCCGGAGGCAGAACACGGACTGGCGGAGGTGGCGTCGGCCGCAATCGAGCAAAGAGTTCACGGGGCTCTCGACAGCGGTGGATCGAAGGGCCATGAGTGAAATGTTGGAGACCCTTCGGAAAGACAACGAAAACCTTCGGGCAAGGCTGCACCAAGCGATGAATCAACCTCCAGCACAAGTATACGCCGCTAGAGCGGAATCAACTGGCTCACTTCACGCCGCTTCGGAACTACATCCCCCACCAGCACCGGCGCGCGCACCTCAAGCAGCGCCAGCGTAAGCACCTCCACTGGCACGGCCTACGCACACCCACCGGGGCAGGTGTATGCACCTCCACCAGCTCAGGCATAGGATCCACCACCTACCCAACTAGTTAGAGCCGAAGCACAGCTGATGCCTATATGGAGGCACATCCCAGTGAGCAGGAACCCCCTATCCATCCAAATACGGAGTGAACCATGGCCAAAGGACTTCAAGTTAACCACCATATTGATGTTCCAAGGCGAAACAGACCCCGCGGAATTCTTTGAGGTGTACGAGACGGCCGTCGAGGTCACAGGGGGAGATGACACAATGAAGGCCAAGGCTCTGGCCCTCATGATGCAAGGGAAGGTGTTCTCCTGGTACCTCTCAATTCCAGGGGGATCCATCGACTCGTGGGACTGCCTTTGGTCAATGATGATGTGTAATTTTCAAGGGAATTTTGTGGCACTAAAGGAGGAATCCGATTTGTTCGCCTCAAAGAAGCTTGAAGGAGAGTCCATCTGGGAATATTTCCGAAGGTTCACCGAGGTGAAATGCCACCTCCGAGGGGTTAGCGACAGCACCATCATCGTAACAGCGAAGTACGGCCGTCGGCCGGGACCCTTGAGGGAAAGAATGAACAGGAAGCTCATCAAAATGATTGAGAAGTTGTTTGAGAAGATCGAGGAGTATGCTCGTTCGGAGAAAAATAGCAAGCTTGTCGTGTTTGAAGCACAACAATAGCCGAAATGGAGCCTCAGTGAGAAAAGGTCGTTGATCCCGTGCAAGAGGAAAAACATAAGAAGGAGGTGCTAGCACTTCATCAGGAGTTCAGAACTTGCGGAGGCGATGGAGGTCGGGGCCGTGGCCGCGAAGGCCAAGCTGAGGGGGGCCGAAGCTGTGGCCGAGGAAGAGGTCGAGGCAGAGATCAGGGCCGAGGAAGAGGGAACCTCAGGCCGTGGAAGCACTATGACTGGCACAGACAGTGCAATCATACAATGGAGGAATGCAGAAACATCGCGGAGCTCAAGCAAAACTTGACAAAGGATGAAAAAATGAAGGGTCAGGCATCGAGGCAGTCCCCCAAGGGCAGTTGCGCATCGAAGCCACCCCGGATGAGCCGAGGGTCATGAACACATTCACTGGGGGCTTGTCTCTACAGCTCGATTGAAAAAGGCAGAGAAAGGTATACGTGAGGCAGGTCACACATGTATCTTCGGGCACGGCAAGACCCTCATACCCTAGACCAAGCGTAACCTTCACATCAGAAGATGCCGAGGTTATCCACTTCTATCATCAGGACCCGCTGGTGGTCACAACAGACATCGCAGGGTACAAGGTGCGGATAACCTTGGTGGAAGAATGAAGCTCTGCGGACATCTTGTTCCTCCAAACTCAACAAAATGCATATCCCCCTCGACAGGCTCATGAAACCCATGACACCATTGGTGGGCTTCGGAGGCGGGCCAGTGAATGCGCTTGGCCAAATCTCTCTCATGGTGACCTTCAGTGATGGACAAACAACCACCGGCAAGCAGATTGTGTTCGACGTGGTGGATATGCCGTACCCATATAATGCCATATTAGGCATAGGTACAATCACAGGCTTCGGGCCGGTCATACACCATGGGTATTTGTGCATGAAAATACCGGTGGAGAAAGGAGTGGTGACGATCCGGGGGACCAAGCATGTGGGCGTCAGGCGGAGATGACAGAGAACCAGGGGGTCTGGCACGTACACAACACGGAGAAACCGGAGGATAAGCCGAAGCCCCTGAAGGTGCGTCCCAAAGGGGCAACCAAAAAGATAACCCTCGGACATGATATGGAAGTCACGATTGGAGCAAGCATCGGTCAAGAAGCAAAATAGGATATGATCGAAGTGCTCAGAGGAAACACCGATGTCTTCGAGGCCCGAGGATGCTAAAGGAGTATCCCCAGAAATCATCGAGCATTTGTTGGCGGTCCAGCCGGAGGCATTACCAGAAAAGCAGAAGCTGGGGCAGATGTCAATTGAAAGACAGCAGGCCACAAAGGCGGAGGTCCAAAAGCTGCTCGAAGCTCAGGTCATACGCGAGGCCCAGCACAGGGAGTGACTGGCAAACGTGGTGCTGGTCAAAAAGCAAAATGGAAAGTGGAGGATGTGTGTTGATTTTAAGGACCTCAACAAAGCCTGTCCGAAGGATGATTACCCGCTACCTCGGATAGATCAGATTGTGGACTCCAGGACGGGATGTGAAGCCCTGAGTTTCCTCGATGCGTACTCCGGTTATCATCAGGTCTACATGAGAAGGGAGGACCAAGATAAGACGTCCTTCATCACGTATGATGGCACCTACTGCTTCAACAGAATGCCCTTCGGTCTTCGGAACGCAGGGGCTACATTCGCAAGGCTCATTGCGAAGATCCTATCAAAGCAGCTAGGGTGGAACATTGAGGCTTATGTCGATGACATAGTGGTCAAGAGCAAGAAAGCATCGGAGCACCGCGAGGACCTCCGGGAAACATTTCAGAGCCTTCGAGATGCTGGAGTGAAGCTTAACCCACTAAATTGTGTGTTTGGAGTCGAGGCAGGAAAATTGCTAGGGTTCATGGTTTCTCACCGTGGAATCGAAGTGAACCCGGAGAAGATCACCGCGATATAAGCCATAGAGCCACCTCGGACAATCAAACAAGTGCAAAGGCATACGAGGGGCCTCGCTGCACTCAATAGATTCTTGACGAAGTCTGCTGACAAGTGTGTAATGTTCTTTCAGGTGCTACGAGGCGCGGAGAACTTCCGATGGACCTCGCAATGCGATGAGGCCTTCAACGAGTTAAAAGCATACCTGGAGCCCCGATGAAGCCGAGGGGATGTGCCTCAACATCGCCGTAAACGAGAGGGTGGTGAGCGCAGTGCTCACCAAGGAGGATGGACAGTCGCCAATCTACTTCGTATTGGAAGCCCTTCTTGAATCCAAGAGAAGCTACAGATGGAGAAACTCGCCTTTGTCGTCCTGATGGCCTCGAGGAAGTTAAGACATTACTTTCAATCGCATACCATCACTATCTTGACCTCGTTTTCGTTGGGAACATTGTTTGAAAACAGGGAGTCCACGAGACAGATTGCAAAATGGGCGATCGAAGTGTCAAGCTTTAACGTAATGTTCAAGCCTCGGATGGCAATCAAGTCACAAGCCTTGGTGGATTTCATCCTCGAATGGACATCACCACCGGACGAGACGCCCGAGGCAATGCCCAAGTGAATCTTCTAGACCGATGGAGCTTTCGGGGCCTCGGTGCGGGAGCCGGAGCGGTGACTCAAGATCCGAAGGGGGCAAGGCAAGCTACGCCGTGAGGCTGCTATTCAAGGCCGCGAACAATGTTGCGGAGTACGAAGCCCTAATGCTGGGGCTTCGCAAGGCAAAGGCGCTGGGGGCTATGTGCCTCCTCATCAAAACGGACCCCAAGCTGATAGCAGGCCACATGAACAAGGAGTACAAGGTGAAGGATGTGGAATTGATGAGGTACCTACAGGCGGTTCGAAGCATGGAGAAGGGATTCCGAGGCATTGACATCAAAGTTATTCTGAGGGCTGACAAACAAAAGGCAGACCATCTAGCCAAATCAGCCTCGACAGGAAATCCACTGCCCCAAGGGGCGTTCTTCGAGGTGCTGGCCAAACCTTCAGTAGAACCGGAGGTCCTCACAATTGACAGAGATTGAATGAAGCCCATCATACAGTACCTGGAGAAGGAAGAGCTGCCAACAGACAAGCATGAAGAAAAGCGCATCATCCTTTGAGTGAGGAACTACCGGCTATCCGAAGGTTGCTTGTATAAGAAATGCGTATGCGCCCCGTGGCTGAAGTGCATCAGCAGAGAGCTGGGGGGAGATGCTGCGGGAGGTCTACGAAGGAGGTTGTGCTTTACATCAAGGGCCTCGGACAATGGCCTCAAAGGTCTATAGAACAGGGGTGTACTGGCCTACCGCACTTCGAGACGCACAAGAGATGGTCAAGGGGTGTCAAGCGTGCCAATGGGCTGCCAGGGTCTCCAAAGCACCAGCTTTGGCACTCCAGTCACACGCTCCGGTGTGGCCGTTCGCCAGATGGGGAATTGATATCATAGGCCAGCTTCCACCAGCAAAGGGAGGCTTCAAGTTCGTAATCGTTGCAATCAAATACTTCTCAAGATGGGTGGAAAGCCGAAGCCATGGTAACGGTGATGGCGGCATCAGCGGAGAGATTCATCTGGAAGAATATCATATATCAGTTCGGAGTACCGTTCGAGGTAGTAGCGGACAATGGGGCCCAATTTATCTCTAAGGACCTTAAGAAATTCTGTGAAGGCCTCAATGTCAAGATAAAGTTCGCGTCGGTGGGCCACCCTCAAGCAAATGGAGCAGTGGAGCGAGCAAATGGAGTTGTGCTTGAGGGGATAAAAAAGAGAATCTTCAAATCGGCAAAAGGACTATGTGCAAAAGAGCTCCCAAGTGTCCTATGGGCTTCGAGGACAAGCGTGTCAAGAGCAACAGGAGCTTCACCGTTCAAGCTGTTGTTCGGGGATGAAACAATGACCCCTGTAGAAATGCTGGCAAACACGCAAAGAGTCCAAGATCCATCTGAAAAAGAAAGAGATAGGTCGAAGCGATCAAAGGGGAAAGATTAACAACCCTCGAACAAATTAAAAGATACGCAGCAAGCACATCGAAGGCCTACAACAAGAAGGTGAAACCGAGGGTTCTTCGACCAGGGGACCTGGTAATCAAGCTAGCTCACAGCCAAAAGGACAAACTCAGCACAAGATGGGAGGGCCCCTATATCATCAAGGAGACCTCCGGAGAAGCACACAAGCTCCAGACGCCCAAGGGCGAAGAGTTGCCTCATACTTTTCCCATGGGGTTTTATGGGCAAAGTTTTTAACAAGCCCCGAGCCGCGCAGCAAATTTTTTCTTTTCCTTTATGTAAAAGCGGCTGCATCCGCAACTCGAGGCATCAAAAGCCTATGTGAGCGATGAATAATCAAATAAAATCAAATGATGCTTCGGGAAAATTGACTATTTTTTCTATGTTATTAGATATCAAAGTATGTAAGTTCGCAAAACGTTTGGAGGCGTAAGTGACCAGGAGTCACAGGGCGAAAGGACCCTTAGTTACGCCGAAGCGTGTAGCCTGAGTGGCAAAGGACCACGGGGCGAAGGACCCTCGATAACGCCGAAGCGTGTAATCTAAGTGGCGAAGGACCACGGGGCGAAGGACCCTCAATAGTGCCAAGGTGCATAATCTAAGGGACGAAGGACCGCAGGGCGAAGGACCCTCAAAAACACTGAAGCGCGTAATCTAAGTGGCGAAGGACCACAGGGAAGAAAACCCCTCCAAAATGATAGAGAGTGCTAATAAGTAGCAAATTCTACTGAACAAAAATGTCGAAACGATCCAAAGCTCTTCGCAAAAAAAAGGAAGGATCAATAAAGAACGAAGCGCTTGTTTACATACATGCACTATACCGAAGCAATTAATAAGTACATACATGGCAAGCTTCAAGCAATACAGTAATATACAAGCCTCGTTAGTTACACGCTCATTCGCGAGGGAGCCTGCAAAGGTCCTTCAAGGCCAGAATAGCATCCTCAACTTGGCCACATGAAAAACCACCATGAAAGGCATCCTCGATAAGGGCAGCCTGGTGTTGATTGAAGACTGATTGGCGCTCTTTTACGGAAGTGTTCGGTGGAGTATGGCGAACATAAGGGCCTGAAACGCCCGGGTCGATACCTACACTCCTCAAAATCTCTAGAAACTGAGGATTGATAGAGGCGTCGAACTCATCATCAGAATGAACCAAAGGCTCATGCATTGGGGGGCCTTTTTCCGAGGCTTCTTTAAGACCCAAAGCGAAAAGCACCTCAACCTGTTCAGTGTTCGGGCCAGTATAAACAACAAGGTATCGATTGAGATTAGAAGAAGGCGCTTCGGGAGAGTCGGGGATAATAATAACCTAAATAAAGACCAAACCCTCGTTCAGTACACGAGGCCATGTTTTATGAAAACAACACATAAAAAAGTTTAAGTCTTGACCTCCACGATTTTAACATTATCGCCACTAGAAGCATCTGGTGGGGCATGCACAACGCCAGTGAGTCCGACGTCGCGAGGCTAGCGGCAGCAGCTTCGGTGGCATGGGCTTCGGTGTCCTTCGCAGGAGCCGGAGGATTATCCTTCTTGAGCGCTTTCTCGGAGGGGCCTCGGATAGACAAAATGATAGCTTCGCGTCCAACAGGGCTCTAGAAACGGGCAAGAAAGCGTCGAACCAGACCTTAAAATTTCGGAGGCGACTCGATGATATACTCCGAGTGAGGAATTGTAGCATCCTTCGAGCAGAGTAGCGAGGTATGGGTGCAACCAGCATCATAAAGATAACGGACCAGGGCAAGGCCCGCAACCTTAGCACAGTGATTGCCAAAATAAAAAGCAGCACCGGCTGCCCTGCTAGCTGTCTCTTGAAGCCAATCAAGAAGAGAAGTTTTGTCGTCATCAGCCCGAAGCTCAAACTGCGCCCCGATCGAAGTGAATGATGAGGCAAGAGGTTCGGCGACCTCGTGAATCCCCTTGGCTAAACCTTCACACTCATCCTCCAAGGTCTTGACATCCCCCTCGAGCTGCGCGACCCTCTTCCTTAGAACCTCGGCCTCATCAAGGGCGTTCTTCCTATCTTCACGCGCCTTCTTACCCTCGAGAATAGAGTTCTCGAATTGTAGATCGAGGGCCTTGGCAACGACCATGTTCTACAAATGAGACGAAGTGTAAGAATACATAAGCAGATAAAGATCAAAGAGGTAAAACTTACCCGGGCAGAAGTGGCCCCAATGAACTTGGTGAGGGTGTAGCCGTCCATAAACTTCGACAGGTTCGAGACATAACCTTCGGACAATGCGGCCAGGGAATGCTCAAAGAAGTGTGAAAAGGTCTCGGGGACCTTGAAGTGCTTCTCTGGATTGAAGTTTGAAAGGATCAGCGGCCATGAGGGGGTGAAGTGGACGATTACAAAATTTAAAGCCTATTTACAAATTTTTCTTGGACTTAGTCAAATTAAAGAACTAGCTAGAGCTACAACTAATTTGACTAAACGTGCAACTAAAGGTAACGAAGCGGAAAGTAAACTAGACTTGATAGCCGAAGCACAATCAATATGATAGCTGAAGCAACTGTAAAGGAAATATGCTGAATTGAAAATAGAGAGGCTCACCAATTTTTTAACGAGGTTCGGTGCAAAGCACCTACTCCTCGATGCGGAATCTCTCAAAGAGAGACCGGGACCCTCTCATCCCATGCCCGCAATCCACTCGGTAGGCTTTTAGGGCTATGGCCCAAGGCTCGCCTCCGACTCGTACACCGAGGCCGGGTTCCACCACAAGTCGGTGGCTTTCCCGACACCTTGACACCTCGGACAGGCACCGATCTTCGCGGAGAAGGTGTTTGGTACAAACGACGTGGACGGAGACTTCGTCTTGACACGGAGACGGTGGAGTCTTGTCGTTTGGCACGTCCCGGCAACTTGGATGACGTCCGGCGCGCCCCAGAGTTGTGGACAACACGGCTTCCCTCGGACTCCGGCTCCGGCGGAGTGGAAGCACCCGGTCACGAGCCGGGTGACCTTGTCCAGCTCGGGGATGGCAAGAACACGGCGAGGTGCGAGACTCAACTCCGACGGGATGACCCCAAAGAGCACTCGACTCAATAACACTAGGAGACCCCAAAGAACTCACCAAGAACCGGAGAAACACGGAGGAAAAGAACGGGGAGGAAGAGGGGAATCCATGGCCTACCTTGTCTCCTTCTCTTGCTCTCCTCTCCTCTCTCTCACGCTATCCCTAGGTGGAGATGGACATGGGCAAGGGGAAACCCATGGGAGAAGCTCTCTCTCTCTCTCTCAAGCCAAGTGGGGTGGAAACAGTGAGCTCTCTCAAGTCTTCTCATCAACCACGACCTCTATTTATAGCCCCCAACCCGAGCTAGGACACTTGGCACGATCTGGAGAAGACAGACTCAAAATAACAGTTCGGATCGATAGATCTGGAAACTCACCGGACGCGTCCGTAGGTCATCGGATGCGTCCGATCGCTCCTGGGCACTCCTCACCGGATGCGTCAGGAGGCTCTGCAGACGCGTCCGGTCGCTCGTCCATACGCAGACCGTACGCTGGTGACCCCTCGCGCAACCCTTCTGGAAATTCCTTCACCGGACCGTCCGGTCCCTCATGGACGCGTCCGGTGGCCGGTTTTCTCTTTGGCCATGTGCAACCTCTCTGGACGTGTCCGGTGGGCCTGTCTAGTGCAGGCCCACTACCCAGTGGCTTCTATTGCCATATCTCCCCTCGGATGCTCCGGCTTGGTTTGGTTATGCTTTTTGTTGGCTTTTGGGCTTGGATAAGGACGACACGCCATCGGATAAGCTCGACACGGCTTTGGATTGGATTGAGTAGCTTTTGGGCAGGAGTTTTCGTGCCAACGACTTTGGAATGACTTAGTGGCTACGAAAACAACTCCGGACACGACAAAAACACCTCGGATACCTCCGGGCCCACCCGGTGGCGTCGACTCTAAGCAAACTAGCCCTCGGACACCTGGCACTCTCTCGGTCGCTCTCGAAGATTCTAGACTCACTTAGACTCAGAACTGGAGACATCGACTCGAGTGCTCAATGGGACCAACCTGCCAGAGACTGAGACTCGCACATTCTGTGCTCAAACCTCGGACACGCACGCAACCAAAAGACATTAAGAGAATATGCTAAGAAAATAAAGTCCTTAGGTTGACGTGGCACCTAATTACCAAAATCATCTAGACCTAGGAGTCCTAGGACTTACAATCTCCCCCTTTTTCGCAATTTTGTGACAAGACCTGCAAAACAATCTCAAAGCAATATAGAGGCATATATCTATGGCAGGAGGGTTAGTTGCAATAGCCGATAATCCATATCCAAGTTTTGAGCAAGATTAAGCATATGCCAAGAACATTGTCATCTAAGCACAACACAAGCTGGCTCAACAAAACCTAAGCACATGCTAGTCAATTTTCGTTTCGATGAGCAAGACGCAAACAGGTTTAAAATTTGAATTAGGATTCCGATTCACCCCCCCCCCTCTCGGCCTAGGTTTCCCACAGTTATGATTTTCGTTGGCTTTTGGGCTTGGATAAGGACGACACGCCATCGGATAAGCTCAACACGGCTTTGGATTGGATCGAGTAGCTTTTGGGCGGGAGTTTTCGTGCCTACAACTTTGGAATGACTTAGTGGCTACGAAAACAACTCCGGACACGACAAAAACACCTCGGATACCTCCGAGCCCACCCGATGGCGTCAACTCTAAGCAAACTAGACATCGGACACCTGGCACTCTCTCGGTCGCTCTCGAAGATTCTAGACTCACCTAGACTTAGAACCGGAGACGTCGACTCGAGTGCTCAATGGGACCAACCTGCCAGAGACTGAGACTCGCACATTCTGTGCTCAAACCTCAGACACGCACGCAACCAAAAGACATTAAGAGAATATGCTAAGAAAATAAAGTCCTTAGGTTGACGTGGCACCTAATAACCAAAATCATCTAGACCTAGGAGTCCTAGGACTTACAATCTGCCCCTTTTTGGCAATTTTGTGACAAGACCTACAAAACAATCTCAAAGCAATATAGAGGCATATATCTATGGCAGGAGGGTTAGTTGCAATAGCCAATAATGCATATCCAAGTTTTGAGCAAGATTAAGCATATGCCAAGAACATTGTCATCTAAGCACAACACAAGCCGGCTCAACAAATCCTAAGCACATGCTAGTCAATTTTCGTTTTGGTGAGCAAGAGTGGCATGAGCACGATCCAATTAAGAGCAAGATACAACCAAAATAAATGGGACCATGTGCGAGCAAGATACAACCCGAAGTGGGACCATGGCAAATAGCAAGATACAACTAATGTCAATGAGAACCAACACTACAAGAAGACTAGCCTATAGCAACACACCCTTTGCATCATATATGGGTTGTGTTGCTAGAAAACACACGATGACTATTTACTCCAACACACACCTACATCACATAAAAGTTGTGTTGCAGGGAGACTATACAGCATCTCATATTATGTGTTGCCGACACTTATGTGCAAAAACATAGTCTTAAACATAAACCAACAGCACTTAATGTACATGTTGCTAACATGATAATACTAATATATCTGAACAACATTGACCAAGGCAAACTTTAGTGATTAAAATTTGCATAGGGAAGAGACTGATAAGGCCAAAAATTAACACATGTACGTTATTTCCAATTATCCAAGCAAACAATTTTGAAAAAAAATCAATTATTTTAACATCAAAGAAATCAAGTATTTTTAGGATGACTCATCAGGTAAAAAAATTTATGGTTACCATTTTTTTAAATAGTTGAGAAAAATCGCCGGAAGGCGATGATTTCCAGTAGAAAATTGAGAAATCGAGAGGAAACGAGACTGCAACCTCGTTCGTAATATTTTGCAATTTAAATTTGAAAAATTGAAAAAAAGGGAATAAAAATTGAGATCGAATACATATCTCATATTATTCTCCCCATATCCTTAATCCATTTACTTTAAAGGGCGGAAAATAATTTTCTTCCAACTAGGTGTTTAAAGTAGGATTGCACTTTTATGTTGTTACTTAGATTTTTTTTGTAAAATTAATATTAAGGTTTTTTTGCATAATCTTTACATGTCGATTACTTCACTTGAAAAAAAATATAATTATTAGCGAGCAGCGACTCCCAGCTCCAAAGAAGTGTTTCCAGATTCCGCTAAAAAAAGTGTTTCCAGATATTTTATTTTTTCCCCTCTGCCGTCAATGCAAAAACTTCCCTCCATCAATTCACCGAATGTCCAATCTCTACCTATATCTTTATCTTTATCTTTACCTATTAATAAAGAGAATAGGATTTCTTCTTCCGTCACTTTTTTTCGTCCGTCCGCCCATCTATAGCCGTCCGATCTAAGATCGACGCATCTCCTCGCCCCTGGCATGACGCGCAGGGCGCACCCTAGGGCATCCAGGCTTCCAGCCGCCTCCGCCTCTCCCTCATGCCTAGCGTCGCCGCCTCCCCTCTCCATCGCCACCGCTGTCGACTGGTGACTAACTGGGGGGTCACCGCCGGCAATGAATTTGTACGAGGGGACGCTAATCAAGAACTAAGTCAAATGGTAACACAAGATAGGGTTATACAGGTTCAGGCCCTCAACGGAGGAGGTAATACCCTACTTCCTGTGTTCTGGGATTATATGGTGGATCAAGATGCGGGATGCAAGATGATGCTATGGTGATCTGTTGTCCCATACCAATTCCGTTATGCTATTACATGTCATGCATGCGCTAATCTGCTAATTACATGGAGATAGATTATATCCTCGGGAACTTCCTTGGAGCTCAAGGCGCGTATATCCCGAGTGGTCCTTATCCTCAACCGGCCGATCTGGATCGCCCCCTATCTGCTCCTTTATGGGCCTTCTAGAGGATACCCGGGGCCCATATAGTCCACAGTAGCCCCCGAGTGCTTTACGATCGAGTCAGATGCTTGACTGACTGGTTTCGCCCATATCTCCTGTAATCTTAAAAGAGATTGTAAAGAACTCAAGAAACCTTAAGTTTTTAGTGTTGAAACAATGCCTGGGTTGGCAATACCAAACTCAGCTTATTTTGCCCATTGGGCGCATCGCCTCAACAAATGGATTCGGCTACTGGACACCCACTCTTGCAATGCAAAAGCAGCAACCGGCCCGTCATGGGGCGTGCCTTAAGCCACGCCATTACGACTTCTGTCTTGCAGCATGCCGTAATCTTAGCGTTGCAAAGAAAATCAGCGTCAGGCGCCCGGCCTTAACTTGTAAGAACCAGCACTCGGCCCAGCATGGGGCACACCTTTCAGCCGGGTGGTACCTATCCCTACCAGGGAAGGGATCAGCATAGGCCCCTCAGGGCGTACAGATTGGACACAATTTTGCCGAGAGATATTTGTACCCGGGTAGCGTTGTACAACTGGCGACGTTATAAAGGCATATCTCAAGAAATTGAACCCAAATTTCACCAACACCCAACCTCGAGCATGCGAAGTTGGCTAGTGACCCAACATGGGGTATGCCGTGAAACACTTTTGATTTTGGCGCTTCCGGTGATATGCCCTCCAGGGTGCACCGACGCCGAATTAGGCTTGATTTTAACACATTGCCACCGTCAGCGGCGTGTTAAGAAAGCCTGTTAAGGGGGTTGCCCTTTGCAGTTTTAGCCCAAGCCCAATTAGGGGGAGGCGAAGCATTTTTGCGCCCTTTTCTCGCACAGCCAAAGGGACACGTGTTTCCGTCGGAAACCATATTCGTATCCACTTCCGTTCCATCGCTATGATGGTTTTACTGTGTTTGAAACGGATTACAAGGCGCGACCCTTGAACTTCCTCTGTGTATAAAAGAAATCCCAGGGGCGGAGTACTACTTCACCACCAGCCTTCAAGTTTTCGAGTCTTCGTTTTCTCGGCGACACCTAGAAATCCCCACATCCTCTCCTTTGAGAGAAATGGCGAATATCATGGAGATGATTGAGATGTGGATCGCCGAGGCCCGTGCGAAGGACGAGGCAGAAGCCGCTGCCAAAGCCGCTGCCAAAGCTTTTGAGGACGAGCTCTGGCAAGATTTTGCTCTGATGAAGGCGGAGATCCGCGTGGAGGAATCCATTAGGGTTCTGATCCGCGGATTCCCGCAACTCCACAAAGTGCGCTTCCCCCTCAAGGACGCACTGGTCGCAGCCCTCCTCGCCGACAGGGGACATTAATATCCTCCCACCAGGGGGCTTTCTCTTTTGCTCCTCCGCGAGCCAGCGACGAGCCCTAGCTCGATGTGCTGTGCCGCGGAGAAATGTAATTAGGCCTAAGTGCCTCTTAATGAAGATCTTTTGGGTAATCTGAGTCTTTGTCTTCGCTTCAATCTTGAATCCGCAACATTGCTCGTCCTTGATTTGATCTCGAATCCGCAACATCGCTTCATCCGAGTAGTTAGAACCATCCGCTCCTAGACCAGCAGTCGGCACTTAACGCGGGCCTCTCAGGAGGAACCACTCGGCCAGCCGAGTGATTTAGCCAAAACCTCTTAAAAAGGGCACGCATCCAGCGCTAGACTAAGGCCCGGCCCAGAATGCGAAACTCTGCCCATTGCTATAAGTTAGGAACAGGACAACGAAATTAGTTCACCCCGCTCACTTTTCGCGCCAGTCAGTTAGCTTCTCCAGCAAACTCCGCCGCTAGGGTTCGTCTCCGTCGCCGCCTCCGCTACAACCCGTCTCCGATCGCAATGGCTCCGCCATCCCCCACCACCCCTAAGGCTACCAGGAGCGGAAAGAAATGGATGAAGTCCATCACGACCGAACGGAGGCTACAGAAGCTGGTCTCCCTTAGCGTGCTCCCCTCCGAAGATTTTGTGTCTTGGCGCGCCGCCGCCGGCGAATCCTCCCCCACCCCTCGCTCCGACGAGGTAGTGGTCTTCGAATCCTTCTTTCTCCATGGCTTCGGCCTTCCTTGTTCTCCTTTCTTCCGGGGATTACTGCATTTTTACGGGATTGAGGTTTCGCACTTGAACCCCAATTCCATCTTTCAGATCGCGATTTTCATTCATGTCTGTGAGGCCCATCTGGGGATCGCTCCTCATTTCGACCTTTTCAGATTCCTTTTCCTCCTCAAGCCTTATCCCAACAAGGACTCCCCCAAGGCCGGCGGCGGCGCAGGGTTTCAATTGCGGGAAGGGGTCCGAAAATACTATTTCGATCTCCCTTTAAGGACCTCCAACAAAGGCTGGAACTCGGAGTGGTTTTACTGCGCCAATTCTCCTCCATCCCTCCCTTCCTTCTCCTGCGAGTGCCCCACGGTCTGTCCGTCCTGGTCCTCTCTTCTCGCCGATGACGAGGGAAGCCAAGTAGAAGAACTTCTCCTTCTCCTTCACAGAGCTAAAGCTGCTAGGCTAACCGGCATTGGGGTTGTCTGGAATTTCACCCAGCGCCGTATCCAGCCCATCAAGGAGAGGGTGCATCTTGCCTTCGAGTATTCGGGGGCCCAAGATACCACTGGGGAATCCAACGAAAACCTTTCGCAGAAGGAAATCATTAGCCGAATGGTCGAGCTCTTCGCTCCGGGCTCAGAAATAGTTCGCGCAGATTGCCCAGCTCCGTACCATTTGAGGTATTTGCCACCAGCGGTAAGGAGAAGATCCTCCTCAACTCAACCGCGGCCTTTCTTGAATGTATAGCTGTAGTTAATGCAATGTGACATGCCGCAGGGGCGCGAAGCCTTCTTCTCCACCCCTCCGGTCCCAGAAGCTCCTCATCCCAAGGAGGCACCGCGCAAGCGCCCTGCTGAGGGCTCGACTAGTGCTCCTCCGGCCAAGAAAGGCAAGGGGGTCGCTTCAGGGGACTCAGACGAGGATGATGACGAAGATGACGTCCCGCTCCGGCACCGCCGCCGCTCAGCTCCAAGGCCATCTCCGGCTCCGGCCGAGCCGCCTCCAAGCCCTCCGTCTCCCCAGACAGCCGGCCCAACGGCCGCGTCAGGGGGGGAAGAAGCCCTCTGGAACTCGCCCGAGTAGTTCGGGTAGCCGATTCAAGATGAAGTACTTCCCATCACACAGGTATTCCTTTGCGACGCTATAACTTCACAATTCGCAGAAATGTATCTCTTGATAGGTCTCCGAATGCTTTCAGGAAACCAGTCGATGATGATGAACCGCCAAGTTCGTATAGCAAGGGAATGCCAACCTCAGCTCAGCCCACCGCGCCTCACCAAGATTCCGGCCCATCCTCCACCAGTCGCCAATCCTCATCGGCGAAGGGGAAAATCCCAGCTCCGGCTCCATGGAGCTCAGAACCAGAAATCAAGGAAATTCCTCGCCCCTCCCCCAAAGCTCATGCTCCACGCTTCCGACTGAAATGGAGGAAGGAGATGGAGGGATACGAGGTCGATGACGGGCAGGAAGCCGAGGAATGGGAGGTGCTGGACCAAGTAACTGCAATTCAAGCCAAGATA